>OX451387.1:14696929-15296929 GCA_949629135.1 Eremobia ochroleuca
TGGCCTTCGGAAGAGCACTTTAGTATTACAGGCTACAGGCAGTCTACAGGCTGAACGCAAATAAAAGATGTAGAACAGAGGAATTTTTGAACCATATTATCAGTGTCATAGTTAATACGGGCTGGTGTCCGCAACTCCACGTCAATGCGCGTATTTTGCGTACGTATCAGTGTCATAAAGTTCTAACTAAAAAAGATGCTGCCATCGAACAACATTCGCAGGTATGCTGCCCTGAGAATGTTGTCTTGATATCTGGGCTGACGGTTATATGGCATGAAATATGTCTCTGATGATAATGTGCAATTTTCCAAGTAATCTCAAAATTATTCAACTCTCCCTGTCTGCTCATAGCGTTACTGAGACCTGTATATTGATGATAATTTTTTTGGGCAACACCTAATAAAATTGCCTAGCTGTGGTATTTTGCAAAAATCACATACTTTGCATGTAGCACAGTGGCACTACATGCCTGTGTCAAATTCAGTAATTTTTATTTTTAGTAATATCCTATTTTGTCTAGCATTTAAATGATAACAGATGTTTGTTGCATGATTTCAATTTGTAAAAGGGACCATCTAATATTTTGTTGTATTTCAAAATTTACAAAAAATCCTATCTCTGAGCATGCACCTGGTCAGAGAATTATGAATTTATTCGTTTAGATAGTACTTATTATTTCTAAATTCTATTTATTACTGATCAAATAGGTTGGAGTCTTTTCTTCCACTTCAAAGTTGCAATATTGTTCATAATAATGAATGAGTTACCTTTACAAGATTGTATGTCATAAAGCCATGCAGTTAAACATTCAATACAAGGAAATTTAAAAGAGCAATTTTGTATTTATGTAGTATGTGCAAGTACGTCCATAGTAAACTTTGATGGCAGAGTTAATTTAAAATATATCAATGACTTTCATTATTAATTAATAGAGGAATCGACCAGTGCCTGTACCACTTTAATTTTTTTACAAGTATGAACAAGACACTATGATTACTGTTCCAACTAACTAATCATAAAACTTTGTTTGGTAACATTGCACAGGTTTTATACTCTTTCCTTTTACATTGTACCTAATAAATTGTTATCATCCATGGGTATTCTTATTAATTTCACCATATAAACATTGGATACAATTACTTTTTTTTTAAAAGCATGTTCTAAGTATCAATAGGTTGGAGAAAGGTTCAAGCTATAAGCATATTGTAATTCATCTCAACCAGTAGTCTAAATAAACAAAGAGGTAATAAACACACATTACTTTATAATAAACAGCATTCACTGTCACCACAGAATGTAACACCTTTCGTGCCCAAGGTTAATTGATAGAGACAAGTGCAACTGAACCTTCTATTTATCTTGGTTATGATACATAAATTCAAATGAATGGGTAGTGTTTAAAAGATAAACCTTTTTAAATAAATTTTATTATTGAAAGTCTTACCAAAAGCCTTAATGTTTCGAGTGTTTACTATAGACATCACATAACCTACTTTTTATCAGGAACATTTTTCAAATTGTTGTCATGCATCATGCATGTGATTAACTTTATCATGCATCTTTTTACAATTGAAACTTGTGTACCACTACCACCATACACTAAATAAAGCTTTTAAAAGGTGAATTATGGAAAATTTTAACTGGTGAAATGAGTCATCAGCAACATACATAGCAGAATGACGCTTCAGAGAGCGTATAAACGTTCTAGAACATTCTTTGGGCTCAGCTTTACATTCAAGCGATTTGCAGGTATCAGGTACAGAGGCAGAAACCTCAATAAAAAATAACAGATTTGGCACGAATATATATTTGAAAATATAGTTTAGAGACAAATTATAACGTACAGCTTTGTTTCTTAACATCTATTTCATAAGAATATGATCAGGTACAATAAAACAACTATCTACAAAACAATGTTTGATTCTAATACAAACTGATCGGGGCCAATACTTTTGTCAAAATATATAGGGTTCTTCTATGTTAGATACCACTAAAATTATCTCATTTCAGCAACTAGAAATGGGAGAAAATTGCTTGAAAGAGGCCATGAACAAAAAGTTTAAAATATTGCTCAATACAAGCAACATGCACACTCTACTTGAACGAATTATGCAGCCCTATCAAAACGGCAACAAAATAGTACGAAAAATACATCAAAATAATACCAGTAAAGCTAAAAATTATGAAAAAAGACTTACGAAGAGATATTAACGCCAATATGGCGGATGAACTAAAAATACGATGTTAGAGTAACTTCTTCAAACGCAAAATGTATCGATTTGCTCCAGTCTAACAGTCACTCCACACAAGAAACTAAATCATAGTTCTTTATTATTTGTATAAATTCATCGTCTTATAGTAACTAAATTCACTGAAATCTATAAACATTAAAGAGTAGCACAACACGACCTCCGAAGACACAACGAACTTCAGACATGGCGGCCAAACAAGACCCAAGAATGACGAGCGTCTCTAGGCATAGTAAAAATTTTCATTTTGCACTGGAAAGAAAAATTCTATAAAATCAGCATAAGAAAATGTAGAAAACGTGTGTATTTTAATTTCTCATAAGAATATTTTTCAGGATTCCATATTAATCGTAGGATTGATTACGATAGCTCTGTGCTTGAGATTCTTTGGATTTTGTACGGATGTATAGAGCATAGAAAAAATAGAAATTATTGTTTCTGATTCAATCAATTCAAAGTTGCAAGACAAAAAATTGTAACGGCTACAAGCCTACAACTTGCAACTGCATTTGAGAATGATCTTATTATGAGAATTATGGTTTTTTGTGCTTGTTGATCCTATACACAGAACATGTATACTTATAACGGGGTCCTGTAGGGAACTAAATCACGCAAGCTATGCTATGAATTTTTTTTGTACCGCAAAGGTAAAAATCCAAGTAAATGAAATCAATGAGCTTGGATCATACCTTTAGAACTTTACAATTGCGGTTTTTGACGTGATTTTTTTTGTACTGCGTGCATAAAATGTTGTGATTTTGCGGTTACCGCACGCAGCAAAAAACCACAGTGCAGCCTCTGGCTTCAAAATTCATATTTGTTACTGAAGCGACTCACCCTTTCATCGACATTCAACACGATACTGAGCTAAAAAAAAAACGTTAGAAACATTCAATTGAAACGCTTTCGTAGCTCCATCTACTGCTTAGTGTGATACCGGGCTCACACGGTTCGCTGTTAGTTGATCAACTGCTCGAGCGAAGTCGAAAGCGATTTGAACCGTCTGAACAGACTTTCAATCAAATTGAATTTCAAATTCAAAGTATTTTTTGTTGTTCAACAAAACTGGTACAAATAAAATTGCACCATGTGAACCCCCACCACGGTATAAGCGACTGTGCGGCTGTAGTTAGCGGGTTTGTGGTCCGTGGTCGCCGGTCGCCGTAGAGATCGTCAACATTTTTATTAAGTGTTTTCTAAAACACAGTGTTGCTAGATGAAGCTGATGTAAATCCGCCTTTATGTTGATGTCTATGCTTAAAACTTACCGAATTATCTATGGTCTTATACCCGTCTCTCTCTCTCTCACCAACATGGGTCCTTTTCTAATCAAGGAGGACGCTTGGCGCAAATCTGTCAATGTCATAGCCAAAAGTTGTGTTTGCGATGATCCTGTGCATAAAACCTCTAATGCTCTAAAGCATGAAGACTATAGATAAGGAGTCCAAACTCTGTACATTAGAGTTGTGCCAGAAATTTGAAAAAATAACGTTGGCGGGCAGAGTGCGCTGAGGTCGCGAAGTTACCAAGGTAGAGGGGGAAATTCCCGGTATATTTAAAATGCATAATTGCTAACTAACTTCACGCGTCTTACATGCCGCTAAATTCACTCGGTACACTACGTAATGCAGTGCGGCTGGTGGCTGGTTTTAGAACTATTGCTCTAAGAATTTTTCGGGACAAATTTTCCGTATGCGATGCCCTAGAGTTTGGACTCCTTTTCTCTAGTCTTCATGCTCTAAAGCATCACTTTCACTGGCCTCACGTAAGTAGTTTTTGATATTAGAAGTTATTTAACACGTTCACGCCGGCGTGACCCACCGGTGGGTCACACTTGACTGTTCTGTGGGGCGGCGTGACCCACCGGTGGTTCACGCTTGACTGTTCCGTGGGGCGGCGTGACCCACTAGTGGGTCACGCTTAACTATCCCGTGGGGCGGCGTGCATCACAGGTGAGTCACTTGTTTTCAGAAAATAAGTCGTTAAAGAATAAGTTTATTTTATTTTTTCTCAACATTACCTATATATAAAAATTGAGTATTACAAACATTAACAATCAATATTTTAAATCGACAACAATTATTTATTTATACAGTCCGCGCGCGAGCTCCGAGGAATCGGTGGCTGAGGAAGCGGGCGGGTGTGCGCCGCGCCCGACCGTCGCTCCATCCCCCGCACTCTCCCAGTACTAGTGTCGACCCTGATGCGAGAACACGCTTATCGAGTCATTTTTAATTTTGCGATAGTAGGTAGTGTTATTTTCTACTATATAAGTTATAAGTTGTTTTGGGTCACGATTTACTGAGATTACCGCCTTATATGTGCGACTTGAACCCAATAGAGCTCGCATGGGCAAAAGTCAAAAGGCTCGTGAGGGAACACAACATTACTTCAGATTTTTCTCTGACGAACGAGACTGAAGGTGGTCACCGAAAAAGCTATCACGCAAGTCACAACAGAAGATTGGTGTGGATATGATAATCATGTCTTAGCATTAGAGGAACATTACTGTCAAAGGGATGGCTTGATGGAGAATATTGTCAACTCATTTATTATTGAAGTGCGTGAGGAGAGTGACGATAGTACATCAAATTCTTCAAGTACTGATTATTCTGATTGCCACAGTGATTAAATACATACATGATACATTTTTTTTAATTTCAGTACATCCCTCATAGAATGATTTCATGATTTACACTCGCGCGGAGGCTCAAGATGTATTAGTATCGACAGTGCCATATCGACTAAATCACAACTCTAGCTCATTACGTCAACATTCCTTATCATTCCTCGGAGCTCGCGCGCGGACTGTACCTATGCAACTATTCAAAACATTCTAAACATAATGAGGGCTGGCACTTACAACGCTTACAATACGTCGTTACTTTTTTACTTTTTTTCGCGGCTATAAAGCGCGTTCGAACTCGCAACGCAACAGTGTTACCCCGCCCCACGAAGCGTAAGGAGATAAGACAGTCCCGCCTCACGCGAAAAAACGTAGAAGTTTATTTAACCCGTTTATATATTTTCTTTAAATACAATATTCAAACTATTAAAATAAAATTATAATAACCTCATTATTAATAATAAACTAAAATATGGCGTGAAAAATTCCTCCGCATCGCTGTCGTTTGGATGTTGGTCTCTAGGGCGCGTCGCCACGCCAACAGCCGGTCTAACCAGGGTCTGTCAACTTTGTTCTACGAACTGTATGTAGGTGGGCTTGAAAACAAGAAAAAGACAACGCCATGAGAGTAAAAGAGATGAATATAATAATGTTGCCACTAAAAATACAATTTCGTATTTTCCATAATAATGAGCTTATTATTTGATTTTTAAAATAAATTACCCTTGAAAAAACCGTTAGCTATTATTCTGATGTTACACAAATATATTTTATTGAGAAATATAACATATGTAATTGATTAAGACATAATAAAAAAATGATATGGAGGGTAATGTGTGGCAACACTAACGTCCGCACGTCATATTGACGTCACAAGAAAAATGTCTGCCACCGCTTGCGCACTATTTTATCTTTTACTTATTTATTTGTAATAAATAAACTAGTTCCATTTAATTCTACAAACATTGATAGCGTTGAGTCGAGCTTGCTCCTGCGTTCCTGTGTTTTGGTGAAATTAAGTGCGTATTTGTGAGATATAGACTCGGTGTTGAGACAGTGACTCTTGTTTGATTTTGTGTTTAATTTCGTGATGAGTTCGTAGTTCACGTAAAATCAGTCATAATATAATAATTAATCTGTTATGTAAATTATAATTATTCACATGCTAAATAAAAAAGTCAAGTACTAATCTTTGTTTTACTAGACTGCTCTGTATATATAAATTTTAGCATTTCATGTACAAGTACAGTGTGTTTCTCGATAGTGATTGTTGATGTCAATTATTGCTGAGCGAAAATTGGCCATCTTGTAGGAAACTGTCGAGAAACGCGCTGTACTTGTGCATAAAATGCAATACAAAGTATCTATAAAATGCACTGTAGTTCAAAATTCCCGCCCTAGCTTCTACTCCTTAGTTTTCGTGGGCGGAATATAGATGGCGCCAGTCGGTAAGGAAAAATTTCCTCCTAAAATTTGTACGGAGCAGTTATTCTTCCCTCTTAGGGTATATATGTTCTGTGGGTCTAACTCGGCACATTAGATGTATCGCATCAAAAATACAGAGCAGATACATATTTCGAACATATGGAGCAATGGATTAGCAATATGCTTCAAAATGATTCAAATTGAGAATAATAGTGTGTTACTCAATTAGGGTGCTTTATTAAGCTAGCCTGGTGGTGGTCTCTGTATAAGAAGAGGTTTTTGCCAGTGCAATGGGTCAGTAATAGTCTGGTATTATTAGTCCTAATTCTTTCACATCAGCATATACAGACGCCAACACATCGAGCTACCCAAAACTGTCAAATTTTCCCAATCAACTTTGAACCTTATACTTCAGCGATAAAGTTGAAAATCTATTAAAGAAATTTGACAGATTGTAGTAGCTTGATGTGCTGGCGTCTGTACTAATTCCATGATCGACATTACAAGTTGATTAGACTCTAGACATTGAGATGGGATATAACAGGAGATGCCCTGTTATTCTATACACGGTTGTAGGTAGGTGCCAGAGCAGCCATCTTTGTCGCCAAGTTTGTGGTAGTTCAGCTGTCAAATGGTTGTTTATTTTTTGTATTATTGAGATTTGCGAGAAAATTACGAGGACTTTACCTTTAAAACTGCATGTAAATGTTGAAAAACAGCAATTCAACATGCCTGTGTGTTGTATTGTGAAGTGTGATGCAAGGAAGAATGAAAATCAACCTCAACTTTCTTTGCACAGGTTAGTAGCCGGTTTTTATGCAATAACACATACAATAATAGACATTCGATGATATAATTGTAACGCGATCATGAATTTATGGCTAAAGTATTGATATTTGGGTGAATTTCCGTACAACAGACCTTTTTATTATTTTGTTAATTCATTCGTTTGTTTACAATAATATGTCATAATAGAATAGTGTTGTACCGTTGCCTAATAGTTTCCGGAACTAGTTCCTCCGCTGGAACGATATCGGTATATTCTGCTATGTTAACATAAATAGTCCTGCGTCTTATTAGCTCCGATTGACCTTGCTAGGTCCGGCCCGTGGTTCACAGCACCAAAATCAAAATATTTTCTTTCACATAAACCTACATGGGCACTTATGAAACGTCAGCCTTGTTGTAGGAACAACAAATTTGTGTTTGTTCCTAGTATTTATATTATATATATCACTGTATTTTTAAGCAGATTATATTTTTATGTGCATACAAAAGATTATCATAAATGTACTGAGAAGGCACAGTCATTATATTAATCTCTTTAAAGTCTCTGAGGGAGTGTTTGGGACTTAATTTATAAATGGAACGAATTGCTCTTTTTTGTAAAATTAAAATTGTCTGAATATCGGCGGCATTTCCCCACAACAGAATACCGTATGACAGCACACTATGAAAATAACTAAAGTAAACTAAACGGGCTGTCTCTAAATCAGTTAAGTCACGAATTTTCCTAACGGCGTATGCTGCAGAGCTAAGTTTTTTTGACAATTTATCTATATGGGGGCCCCATTGAAGCTTGGCATCCAAAGTTATGCCTAAGAATACTGTGGTATTTTCGAGTTTTAACTCTTCACCCTTTATGAGAACACTAGTTTCTACTTGTCTAACATTTGGTATCGTAAATTTAATACATTTCGCTTTTTTTTTCGTTAAGAAGTAGATTATTAACATTAAATCAGTTTACTACTTTTGCGAGGGCACTATTTATACTGTCAGTAACCAGCTATTGACGTTTGAGTTTAAATAAAAGTGAAGTGTCATCTGCAAACAACACTATATCATGTTCATCCTTTATGAGGTAATGCAAGTCATTGATATAAATAATAAATGAAAATGGTCCAAGTATTGAGCCCTGGGGGACCCCCATTCTTACTACAGATCCGGGTGACCTTTTCCCGTTAACATCAACTCTTTGAATCCTATCACTGAAGTAAGAAGTGAGAAGATCCAGAGAGGGTTCCGGATTCCGTAGTGGCGAAGTTTCCTGATTAGGGTTTCATGAAGAATACAATTGAATGCCTTGGACCAATCACAAAAGATGCCCAAAGCATCGCATTCGCAAAGTATTACTTTTGTAAGCCTATTTTACTAATCAAACGTTATATTTGAACGATAATTGAACGTTATATTTGTTAATCATTATCATACCAATAAACAAAGGCAAAAAAAAAAATACTTTTATTTTATTTTTACTCCACCACTCATTAACACAATAATATAAGCATCCCATCCCATTCACGGAGAATGTGATGGGAAGTTTATATTATTCATTCACCCTAGTGCTTATCTTGTTTTTCACTAGGGTCCGCATACCTAACAGAAACTACTGCTCTCTGGCCTTCCAACCCAAAGGTATAATATGCGAAAGCACCTGTTTTTGGGCATATGGATACATATCTCTTCACGCTGTTTTCCTTCACTTTAATACGTAAACGTGATGCAATTAAAAAGTGTTTTTTAATTCTGTGCCGAAAAAACACTTGGCATTAATTTTATTTTCAGGGAAGAAAGTTGATTGCGATAATTTGACAGTTTCGGGTAGCTTGATGTGCTGGCGTCTGTACCAATCGATAAATAGTTCATATGAGTCTTTTACGCATAACAAAAGATTAGAAATAAAGTATTTTCGCATACTGTATTTTTATGCAAAATTATAAAGTATATTTATCGAAAATAAACTAGGATACGTTACTATAAAGTAGGCAACCTTAGTTAGAACGGACTATAAGTTAGTATACTATATTATGATCCAAACGTGATAACTAGTACGACTCGTATTTAGTATCGATACTCGTTATAGTAACACCAATGTTCCTTGATTGATACAACCCTAGCAATGGCAGCCATTTTTTGAGACAATATGAGTTGTAGGTAGGCACCCTTTTTTCGTAGGTATTTCCAGTCCATATATATATGTCTATGACTCTAGACACTATTGACAGTTTTGCATGACATAATCACTGACATTACATGTCTAATTGACAATGACAGCACGAGCACAGATCAGTGGTGTGGTGATCAGTGGTCAGACGACAGCAATTTGCGTTGCCATTGGTTTGAGATTTTTGGTGAGCTCGAACACCACACAATGACTTAAAATTGCTATCTGTAATACGTAGAACTATAACATTTTATCTAATTCAGTCGTTTTATTTTTAAAATTGTATACAAATAAGTGCCACGTTAAAGTTTTAAATCGAGTAAGTGCTTGTGATAATAATTATGTAAATGTTACTACTTCAATGATTCTTACGCTGGCTTATAATAGAAACTCAACGTCTTCTGTTAGAGATATTCCTATAGGTATTAACATAAATGCTGAATCAATGCTGCAAGCTGTACATGTTCAAGAACTCTATTGCTTATTTTATTTTTTTATACCTTCTACCAGATTACAAGGTCTCGCACTTTTGAATTGAATAACATATAATGTAAGGGTGTACACAGGTGTGTATGAATATTTATTTAACACTTTATGTCTTGTAGGTACATCATCATCATCAAGTTCTGATAAAAGTTGCTCCAGTTTCTACTTTCACTGTTCATTAATTATCTGTTGAGTTCACCAGTGAATGGTAAAAAATACTTTCTAATTTAATGTTATTGTGTACTTTCACTATCCGTACAGATATTTTTATGCCTAAAAGTACCAAATAAAGTGTAGGTTTATTACTGTCTTAGATCCTATTTTGTATACTTGTACATAGATTAGATTTATATGTTTATGGATTATTATGCATCTCTAAAGAAAGGACTAGCCTTGTTGATATTAGGTTATTCATTCTAAATAGTAATATAACGATGGGTGATCTATTTTAAAATTAAATCTGAAGTGATTTACTGCAGTAACTTAATACATTTATTTATATTGCTATCATAAAGTGTTAGATAGTGAGTGAGGTACCTATCATGAAGAATTTAAATGAAAGTTGTGTGCTCTGTGCTAACATTGAATGCACACATTGGTATTTGTGCTAGTAATAAACTCATTAAACTTACTCTTACATCTGTTTTGAGCCACAGCTAAGCAAATGCAACCTGTAACATGACATGGTTTGTTTTTAGTTTATTCACTTAGGTGTTTTATAAACTTGTCATCGCTTCAGTAGTTTGGTGGTACAGTTTTAAAACATTGTATAGTTTATTCAACAATCTGTTTGATCTATTTTGAATTACACTTAAAATGAAAACACCAAGAGCATAGGCTTGTATGACAATGTGATCTGCAGAAATCTCAAAAGTAACCTATGTACTGATGATCCCTCTAAAACTCTTTAGAAGTGACTTTCTCATTTAATTGACATTTTGTTTTATTTATATTTTCACGATGCCCTTTCAAAATATTACACCTTGTATACTAAATATTGATTAAATACTGTGAGTTTATTATTAACTGGTATTTTTTTTATTTTACAGAAATGGATCAAATGAGTATGAGTCATGCAAATCATGAACATGGTAATCATATGAATACGGACCACATGATGCCAGCACCTGACCATGACATGTCGATGAATGGTACATTTCAGGATGATATTATTCAAGTAAGTTTTTATTGATATTGTCCCTAGCCTTTTCTGATAATCAGCAATATTACAGCATTAAAATATTGTGAGGAAACCGGCTTGTCCTAGAACTAAAAATTCAAAGACATGTGACATCTACCAACCCGCACCGGGCCCACAGGGTGGATTATGGCTCACTTCGGGCTCTAAAAAAAACAACCATTTTTTTTAAAGTGCCCTTGATATATCCTAAATCAGGGAGTAGGTGTGATCTACATCACTTCATATGGAGCCTCAGTGCATTCTATTTACTTAATAAAACATTTTAAACCATTATTAAACCTCTGAAGTTTTAAATCATTTTCAACCAATAAAACCAAATGCTTAAAACATTTAACCCTTTACTGCATGATATATTAAATAAGTGACAATTTTTTTTTTTTAAGTTTATGTCTTTATTAAAGCTTCAGAATTAATTATAGTGTTTTTTTTTTTTTATTTTTATGTCCAAGTGGTATGTGATGATAGATAAAATAGTTGTCTTTTATTATTGCTAATGATATGAAAAACAAACCCCATTAGGATTTATACGCCAGTTTTTTTTATTTTTTTAGAGTAAATAAACTGTAAACATGTCAAACCATATATAGTTTCCTATGCGGTAAAGGGTTAAAATTCGTTTTGCATCTAGAGATGACGCTCTACAATACGAAGAAAAACTTTTTCTCGAACTCGATCTGCTATATAAATATGTACACACGATCACACATCAAGCTATACATTTCCAGTTTTAGCTAACCTCACATTGGCGCCGATCCCCTCGTTCACAAACTAAACTAAATTTAACTTCAATGCATCTTTTTCTTTCTATTGCATTATGAAAAGGACAGAAGATAAATATTAGTTAAGTCCTGTCAAATTAGTCAGCGCCTGACGTAAATTGACGTCTTTTTAGTAGCCAAATTAATCAGGAGTGTACCTAATCTTGTATATACTATGTTTACCTCAAAACAGAATTTATCTCGGTTAAGTTACGCAGGCATTTACCATGGTACGTAGCATGCGTGTGCGGAGAGCGGTTACGGGTTACCAGAATGTCAGCGCCCCTTCATGCCTGCAGATAGAATTTAGCAGGAATTTATATTTCTAACTAGCTGACCCGACAGACTTTCATTCCCAATAATTCATTCAAAATCCCAAAGAAAAGGGATTTTCAAGTTTTTCCCGAATTTTCTGGGCAACTTTTCCAATTTTTCTTCCCCTAAAAACCTTAGCCCTATTACGAAAATTAAAAAAAAAAAAAAACTAACCGAATCGGTCCCAGCCGTTCTCAAGCCATGCGCTTACCAACGAACAGTTTTTTTTTTATTTCTATAATTGGACCTAATGACGTATTCTTTTTCAGAACACCTTTAATGCCAGTGAAGAGAGTATAGATTACAGATCAGAGTTAAGTGCACATGCACACCACGGACATGAGGGACATGCATTACATGACGGACACGGAGCTCACGGAGCTCACGGGGATCATGCTATGGCTGGAGGTCATGATATGGCTATGACTGTAATAATCACATAACTTCTTTTCATTCAACCATCTGCTCTTGCTTTACTAGATGCTGAGTCACGTATTAATAAACTAATGTCCACATATCAACTTAAACCGGAATCTCGAGAGGTGCTGGCGAAGTTTTTAATGTGCGTCAGTCATTAGAATTGTGTACCGTAAAATGGGGTGAATAGGAAATGCAGGGATGAATCGGGATGAAACTCTTAAATGGATTTTAATGTTGTTTGTTGTCAACAAGGACACTTGATCGTTAATTATGATATAGTAGACACATTAGAGACCTTTTACCAAAAAACGATATCATTTCAATGTTAAAATCCATGTTAAAGTTTCGTCCTGATTCAACCCTGCAATTCCTATTCACCCCGTTTTATCGTTACTTTTACTTTTTATAATTAGGAGGGGGAAGATTTACAAGCAGTTTATTACTACGCGCCTAAAGCCCGTCATTTTGCTTTATATTCTAAGCCAAATCGCTTATCATCATCTTTCACAGCATCCCTTGTAAGGTCCTATACAATACCTGCACCCTAATTGCTTAGCACACTATCAATTACAATCTGAATAATATTGAAGGATATTGATAATCCATCTGCTCAACAACATATACAACGTGTAACGTTAAATGCGCAAAACCTCAGGGTGCGTCCACATCTGGCGAATGTGCCGCGAATGTGCAGCTCGCGAGCCGTTTGCGAGCTGCCCGTGAGCTGCGCGCGTGCATTTTTGTTCGTGCGCCGCTCCTGCGCCGCCCGCGCGCAGTTCGCGCGCGGCGCAAGTGTCGCGCGTGCGCTATCGCTCCTCCCCGCGCTGATGCTAGGCAAACGAAAGTGTGCACTTGAGCTGGACGCGCGATGCTCGCGCGCGGCGCGCGATCTGCGCGCGTCCAGCTCACGTGCGCGAACATAAAATGCACACGCGCAGCTCACGGGCGGCTCGCGAACGGCTCGCCAGCTGCGCATTCGCCAGATGTGGACGCACCCTTAGACACCCCAACTGATTTTTAATTCAATTCACCCATTTCAGAGATTAAATAAGTCATTAAAAAATTGTAAAGGTTTTATGTGCTGTTTTAGTTTTACTGGCCATTCTGATCGTTTCTTGCGTCTGCGACGACGCTTTATCAAGGGATGAGTCGTCACCGGGCCTCTGCGCCGCGCTGACATTCGCTTGCTTGACCTATTAATAAATAGACACGGCAACGTTTTTAATGAAGATTTTTTTTAAAATGTGACCTATATTAAAAAGTGGTTCAATTAATTCTGCTCGTTATTCTGATCAAACGATTTTCAGGTTTTGCGCATTTAACGTTACACGTTGTATAACGCAATGAATGTAGTTGAACTGTCAAATGAAGGCCATTGCTACTGTTAGTGTGTTATGCAATTACCTTTCTGGGTGTTAATATGATACATAGAGCTTTAGAGACTGTCACACAAGTATGAGTGACATAGATAATAATAGTAATTTATTTATAATTAATTATGATTTATTGAATAATACTATTAGATAGATGAAGGTAGAATTATTCCTAAATGAAGCTCTAGAAGCCGTGCCATATTAACGACCGCGTAGAGATCGTTTTATTTAAAATTGCACATCCATCCACTGCTTGTTGAATACACATTCCAAGTAATTGTATATAATTTTTTGTGGAGGGGAGTGCACTTTAAAATTAAAAAAAATCTCTACCTTCTGTAAGTAATAGATTTCGTGAATTTTAAATTGATACACAAAATATTTTGCATAAATCTGTATTATTTTATTTTTAGTTTCATGGGGGTTACGATGAAGTCATTCTCTTTTCTTGGTGGAAAGTAACAGACATAGGAGAATTTATTGGATCTTTCCTTGCAGTATTCTTAATGGCTTTACTTTATGAAGGGTAAGATTTATGTTTAATGATTCTTGATTATGTGAATAAATTGTCTTCGTTTGGGCGATATTCATTATTAGTGAGAGGTATATGTATATTAAAATTTGTCTGTATCGTCCCGGAGGTTACCAACCAAAAATAAGCCTTCCCTAGTCCATCTGCCAAGTGTGGTGAAATTCAGGAACCCAGGTTTCTATTTGGCCTGAAGGCCATTTCTCGTAATTTAAAACGATCAAAATATTGCCGTGGTCTCATCTAGGCGACAAACAAATTAATGTCAAAAATGTAGGGTAATAATTACTCTAATTATTAGAGGTATTTTTGACAGATTGAGACAGATCATATTGTGAACGTTCTTAAAATTCGAGAATTGCCCCTCTGGTCATTCTCCTTTAAAAAGTTCTGATTTCCATACATTTCCTTTTGGGAGCCCTATGTCTATCTATGCTTTAATAATCACGCTCATAATGATCGAATTGTGTTAATAATTTTAAGTACTTCTTCATAAAATCGCTGTAGTAACACCCGTACTAGATCGAGTCACTTAGAAAGGAGAAAAACAAAGTTCCCCAAGTAAAACCATAGAAATAGAACATAATATGTAAAGCAAGTAAAAGCCCGAAACCCGATGAAAAAAAAAAACCTTTGGTGCTCATATTTGCTTTTAAACGAATAATTGTATTATTTCTTTTACTATGGTAATATCTACTTATAACTTGCCTGTAAAAACCTAGTATTGTAGTTTCTTACATTTTTAATCATTATCATAATCCCACTATCACACTAATATTACAAAGGCGAAAGCTTGTGAGTGTGTTTGTATGTTTGTTACTTCTTCACGCACAAACGGCTGAACGGATTTTGATGAAACTTTACAGTAATATAGCTTATATAAGTACCAAAATAATACATAGGATACTTTTTATTCCCATATTCCCAAGGGATCGACACTTATGCGGGTGCAACCGCGGGGCGCTGCTAGTTTAAAGTAATGATTGTATAAATAAAAATTGGCCCCATGAACGAACCCCGAGAACGCCACTAGACAGTAAAAAATAATTTTGTAATACAAAAAATATAACTTAACTATTCCTTGTTTCAGCCTAAAATACTACAGAAAACATCTATTGTGGAAAACGTATACAGGGCTCCAGTACTGTGCGGTAGCACCTCCAGATAAAGTTGCCTCAAATCTATGTACTCCAGATGAGCCGCAAGTTATACAGTTGAGTAAAATTATGTAAAATCTGGGAAATTAATTGTTTAGCAAATTGAATACCAACTTAAAATGTCCGCAAAATATGAATGCTTATAAAACGGCATATTGGCTTATTGTCAGTTTACTTAATAATTAATTTCGCTGAATGTACCTACTACCTACACCACATCAATGTCCAAATCCTAGTTAGGGTTTCATTCAATTCCTTAGGGCGTTTCGGTGCTTTGAGCTTTGTACGCGGGATTTGCCCGGACCTGCAATGCACTTTATATGCATACGGCACTCAGATGAAAAACAAATCCGCATAAAGCGCTTATACACTATTCAATTTGCAGGAAATCTAATTATGAAATCGAAAGATGTAATTGAAGTTAGAACAGTTAGATTCCGATTTAGAACGATTGGAAGGTCCCGACCGCACTAAATCCTAAATTGTTTAAGATTTAGGTGAGTGTAATCGCATCGTTAACAGCAAGTATTCATTAACCCAGCACTTTCTCTTCTTCCTTTTCTTAATGTCCATTGTTCCCACCGTTACAGCTAGGGCAAACCCTATCTTTTGTTGTTTTGTGAGATACGGCGCCACCGAAACGTGCAACCCAATGTAATTCTAGTTCACGATTGTAAGTCGTCTGTCCGATTTAGAATTCAATTTAGTCTAGTGTGATCACTAGATTCAAGTTCCTAATTAGAGTGTTGCTAATTAGATTTCCTACAAATCGAATAGTGTAATAAGCGCTTAACACTAAAAACGCTTTCATCTCTACACTATAGTTCCACAACATTTATTGCGTTATTTACGTTGTTGAGCAGAACATTTTTCGAACATATGGAGCAATGGATTAGCAATATGCTTCAAAATGTTTCAAATTGAATTAAACAAAATCTAAGAAAACAATAATTAGATACATTTGTTTCTGCTACTACATAGTATAAACATACTTCACTAATGTCTTAAAGACCGTGTCGAAGCACAGTAATTTATCGTTGAAATGCATAAAAATTAGAATTTACATGGTTTGTTTCATGACATATTAAAACTCTAATGATGCATTAAAATAGCCAGCCGGTACGCATATACAGGCTGTTTTTTCTGGTTGGTATTGGTAAGCTAAACTACAGGTCCATGGAGTTTCTTAAAAAAAGAGTCTCTCTTATAAAATATATATCATATTTATATGTATGTAAATAATATATTTGTATGACGTAATAAAAACACAAAGTGGCGCTGCTCTTCGCCGCCACTCAGTCGGTCTGCGCTGACCCTTTTACATGCTGTTTTTCGTTTTGCAAAACATATTTTCCATCATGCCTGGCTAAACTAGAATCTCAAAAAAAAAAAAAAAAACAAAATCGATCTTATTTGTTGCCTTATCTCGTTTGTAGTTGCTCTATTTAGCGTATTTAGTATTCGCCAAGAAGTCTCATCTCAAAAATTATCATTACTTTGATAGTGATGCATGGTAGAGGTGGGGGGGTGGGCTCACTATTTTTTTCATCTTTCGTCCTGCAGTTTCTTCCACAGCCTATACTAATACCATCTTAGCTTTTACATTTAATAATTTATACTGAAACAGTTTTTTTGTTTTTACCTATTGATGTCAAATCAATTATTTTTTGGGTTTTGATTAACTTGTAATCTTTTTTACTAACAAATTTGTGTTCTTTTTAAGGCCGGTGCCCCACGTTCTTGAAAGAAATGTGTAAGTACTTAAAACACAAAAAAAATATTACTATGTAGATTTCCAAATCGTCATTATATGTGTAACCTTGTTTTTATGTCATTTCAGTCCTACTATGTTGAGTACAGCACATGCGTGGCAGACAGTGCTTCATGGGATGCAAGTTTTAGTGAGTTATATGTTGATGTTGGTATTCATGACATACAATACATGGCTATGTGCTGCCGTGGTCCTGGGATCAGCAACTGGTTACTTCCTCTTTGGATGGCGTGAATCCGTTGTAGTGGACTTTACAGAACATTGCCACTGATACACACTAAAATACCTATGTTTTGTGAACCTGACTAGTATTATTTTCTTATTTTTATGTTTATTATTCATGTAACCTCGCTATTTGAGCTCAAAATGTTTTATAAGTATCATGGAATATTTTATCATGTGTTAAGAAGAAAGCCTTCATATAAA
Organism: Eremobia ochroleuca; assembly: GCA_949629135.1. NCBI lineage: Eukaryota > Metazoa > Arthropoda > Insecta > Lepidoptera > Noctuidae > Eremobia > Eremobia ochroleuca. Next base: position 14,714,610 of record OX451387.1, read on the forward strand.
TACTTTGGGCAACATTTATACCAGTTATTGTAAACTTTTTAGGATCATATATCTATATCTTAGGTAAAAAATATAATGCTTTAGACATGACTTTGTTTATTTCTTACTCATTTAGCATTAACAACAATTATGTTAAATTGTATTAGTATAAATTATAACTATTTATTAGACCAGTATTTTTAAAATGCCTCTACATAATATACATAAAATACAGTCCTTATTGAATTGACTTTGCACGATGTATGGCCAGTTTAGTAGATCACTTATATTTACATTTATTTCCATCAGGATGCCTTAGGTGACAGTGCTTTTTAAGATTTGAACTACTGTTACATCTGTAAACGCACTGGTCACATTGGTATGGTTTCTCAGCTGTATGTAATCTTTTGTGAGTTTTCAAAGAATTCACAAAATTTGTCCTAAAGGAACATTTTTCACAAAGATAGGGCTTTTCATTTGTATGCACCCTTTTGTGTTTAATGAGGTTCGATGACAGTTTACAAGAATAACTACAGTTAGGAAAGTCACACAACAGTTGCTGATGTGAAGATTGATGCTTTTTGTGTTCTGCAACACTGCAACTCCTACAAAACAGTAAATAGGTTAATGTACAGCAACTACATAATCTTACTCTAAAGAAAATGGAGAGTATGCAAGTTACCTATGTGAGCAAGTTTGACACACATGCTCTTCAGTTTTATTTGTTTCAGTACACTCTTCTGATTGCTCGTTTGTTGATTCATCGTTTGTTGGTTTGTCTTCAATAACAATAGTTTTGGATTTCATTTCGGACAGCATCTGAGCTATTATAGATCGTGGTTGAGGGCCAAATTTTATAATAGTTTCCATAGCAGGTCTTCCCCCTTTATTTAAATCCTCACCTTTGCTTACTGACGACGATTCCGGCCATATTTGCAAAGGGTTTATCTCATCCATTATGTTAGAGGATTAAAACTTGTAGAAGTTTTTGAACACGAATAAGTTGTTTATATGGTTTATAGACATTCATAGAATGTAACTTGGTTTCTTTTAAGTCTCACAGATTGAATGAAGGTACTCGGTTTTTTTTTTTTAATTTTTGATCTAAATAATAAAAACTGGTTCATTTATTTATTTTTACCATTTAACTGTTTATTATATTAATATATATTATATGAATAATATATTTATTATATTAATAAATATATTATTCCAATTAATTGACAACTGACATTTCATTTGACAATATGGCCAGTGCACAGGATACTAAGATTACTAAGCACAGAGTACTTTTATGTATCTAAGGGTGCATTCCGAATTATGCCATAATTGCCAGGAACCTTTCAAGAGAATACTGGTTTGAACTAAGCTTTACAAAGGCCTTAAGCTAGGTCCACAGGCAACGACTTGCTAACAGCCGCGCGGCCCAGCCTCATGAGTTTTTATTAGAGATGTGAGTGCTGTATTATACAGTTTGTATTGAAATATATAAAACGAAAAATACCGTATAATACGGTATTATACCATTTGCTACGGTATTTTATGTATAAATCGATTGTTTCTATATTTTTTAAGTAAATTATCTGAGTAATAATTAAAATACTGAAAATACGGTGTAAATGCACAGATATCAAACATGAAATAGTATTTTATATTTGTATTTTGAAGTGAAAACTTCTATAGCATCATTGTGATTTGAAAATCAATGAAACGAAAAAGTGACAGTAAAAAGAGATAAACACACATCTATAGGATTTATCGTGCGAGAGAATGAGATAGAAGTAGTGATGAGCAAAATTGGTCTTTGTCTTGCAAGGCCAAGATCAAGACTCGAAGTATTTGAGCAAGACTATCTATACACTAGCAAGACCAACACCCAAGACCGAACAAGCAAGACCAAGACAAAGACTGAGTAAGCAACACGAAGACCAATACCAAGACTGTCCCAGTCTTGGTCTTGGTCCTGCTTTGCTCATCACTAGATGACGATGACGATGACGATGACGATGTCGATGACGATGACGGTGATGGTGACGATGACTATGACGATCTTCGTAGATTGTCGGTACTGCTCTGGGTGCCTTCAAGCAGAAACCTAATACGTTGATAGTCGTGTTACGTGCTACGCACGACGATTGGGTCCGAGCGTTGTGCGTTGTGTGTTGTGTGTGTGTGTGTAGTACGTGTGTGCGCGCCTGCGTATTACGAAGCTTGGGTAAAAGCATCATAACAACCGTGGTGTATTGTACACGTGTATCGTTTACATAAATATTTCATTATTGAAGGTTTCACTTCTATCGCTTGTGAACTGCACACATGTTTTTTTTTTATTAATAATCATATTCAACATTATTACCATAAAAAAGCTAGACACAATGAAAATATTAAAGGAAAAAGAACAACCCAATTAGAAAATTGTTTACATTGAACTAAAAGAGGTTCCTAAACTTATTTGAATCACAAACTCTTTTTATTCATTTAAATTCTTCTTAAATTTATTATTCTTTTATTATTTTCATCACTAAGTCTCTGAAAACACTGCCATACATCAGATGCGTGTCGGGGCATATTTGCCAAAAAAGTATCACGTCAATGCGCAAGCGAGATCGAGACGACACTAATAGAATGTACTCTGTGGACACTAACATGGCGCGAAGCGAACGCAGCGCGGTGGAACATGTCTTAACGTGTTGACGGCGACGAATGCAATGTTGAGCCGCGGGAGGGCCAATCACACGGTAAATCGTACCTACTGTGCGGTACATTTCAATATTTTAACAAACACAATAATTAAAAATAGACGGAAATATAATATTGTAATAATATCTGTGAAGTTAAATTACTAAGTAATCATTAAATTAGAACTAGTCATTCTAAAATATAGAATACAATCGAAACTTAAAATATATTTTATTTATTAAACTAGAACTCTTCGTAACAATGCAGGATCTTAAAAAGTGAATCAAAATATAAAATACCAATATTACCGTAAGTTATGATAAAATACCTGTTTAATACATAGCCTTTTGGTATTATACGGTATTTTTACAACCATAGTTTTTATAATCGTCCCCATTATAAAAACTATGGTTGTAAAAATACCGTATAATACCAGAAGGCTATGTATGTATCTATGTTGCAAATAACTTCAAAAGCCTTGTGAGGCCAGGCTTCGGGAGTTTTTGAGTCCACGCGGCCCTACTGGGGACCCGCCTTTATGTATGAGGTTTTTTCTGATTATTCAGTACGCATAGACATCACTACGAAGTTAGCAGAAGAATACAGATTATAAAGTTTCATTCAATTCATTCTGGTCTGTGAAACCTGTGCATTTAACAACTTTATTTGAGTTGATTAATTGATTTCTTTGATTTTCCGCGAGACTAGTGAGGGGGAAGAATTTCGCTATGTCGTCGCAGCAAGAAATATCTTGCGGCTTAGAATATACATCTATTCCAGATTTACAAGCATGTTTAACAGAAGCTTTGCGTTGCAATTACTCTTTTATAGTTTCACCAATAGTTCACCCACGTTTTCGAAGACCAAACTCAAGTGCCGGCAGGGTTGGAGGATTCACCAGATCTGATATGATATTATCACCTCAAGACTGGACGAATAGGATGGTAGGAAGGTTGTCTCCTTATCTTAACGTTGACTCTCCTTCTGCCGGTGTCCGGCAGCGTCATGAGGATTGCTTGAACGAAGAACTAAGTTACTGCCGAGGCCTTGGTCTTCCTGCTATCATGTTATCTTTGCATGGTAGAGAGTCCAATAATTTGGCGAGAATTCTCAATTCATATTATGAAACAAGGTTAGTAAATTTATATTTCCATGAAAATAAGTATGTGATGTTATGAACTTGGCTATAATATTCTGTTTTCTATATTTTAGCCACCATCCATCTCTGATATGGGTTCATGTGCCTATGACATGCACCAAAACAATGAAAAAATGTGATAGTGAAGATGATGCTGCCTGGAATGAGACTTGGTTATGGTGGTCGAAGTTCCATGAGCGCCTTGAGTGGGATAAGCGAGTTGGTGTAGCTCTAGAACTGTCTGCAGATTTGCCAACAGAAGAAGTGATTCAAAGATGGTTGGGAGAGCCTGTGAAAGCTATCATTGTGCCGACATCTATTTTCCATAACAATAAAAAAGGGTAGGTACGCTTTTCTTGTTTCTCAAATGGTTCATTTTACTGTGCCACATTATGTTCATACTATACAACATGTAACGTTAAATGCGCAAAACCACAGACACCTCAACTGATTTTTAATTCAATTGACCTATTTCATAGAGAAAAAAATTCTCAAGGTTTTATGTGCTGTTTTAGTTTTACTGGCCATTCTGATTGTTTCTTGCGTCTGTGACGACGCTTTATCGAGGGAGGAGTCGTCACCGGGCCGCTGCGCCGCGCTGACATTGGCTTGCTTGACCTATTAATAAATAGACAATGCAACGTTTTTAATGAAGATTTTTTGAAAAATGTGACCTATATTAAAAAGTGGTTCAATTAATTCTGCTCATTATTCTGATCAAACTATTTTCAGGTTTTGCACATTTAACGTTACACGTATATTTCGCTTCATAACAACTACTCTCTATGAGGGGCCCGTGGCTAAATAATAACAGCCGCACAGGCCGATCGATCAGGTTAAGCTACGCTTGCCGCGGTTGGTTTGTGGATGGGTGACCATCTTTACATACCGAGACCCTCCGTGCCTCGGAAAGCACATTAAGCCGTTGGTCCCGGCTGTCATTCGAAGATCTTTGACAGTCATTACAGGTAGTCAGAAGCCCAAAAGTCTGACAACCAGTCTTACCTAGGGGTATCGTATTACCCAGCAACTGGGATGTGGAGGTCAGATAGGAATTCGCTCCATGTAAAATATTGGTATTCAGCTGCATCCGGTTAGACTGGAAGCCGACCCCAACATAGTTGGGAAAAGGCTAGGCAGATGATGAACAACTACTTGTCTCACATAGTCACCGTGCATGCTAATATGTAGCTTTAGTGTTGTTACTCACATGTTGTAATCATTGTAGATTTCCAGTGCTATCTCGTGCTCATCAGCATTTAGTGGTGAGCTTGGTAGAGCATGAAGCTCAGGTCATTGTGAGTGGAGCCAGGAGGTCCAATGTGGAGTTCTATCTGCAGTACCTGTACAGGATTTGGAAAAGAAAACCCTATCTAGGTGATGATCCAATGCTGTGTTATGCTAGAGGGTATGTTATCATTTCTTAACACGCTTTTATTAGTTTCACCTGTATGTTTATTTGTATGTAACTGACTCGTTTAGGCTCAATTTTGCCCCACTTTAAGCGATCAGATTTACTTAAAGGTGCTCCCTCACCAGGAGCATTCACCTGTAATGTAACATTTCAAATTCGATTTTGAGCATTACATCACAATGCTACCTCCCTGACTGACGAGCATTCGCGTGTAATGTAACATTCAACACCCGCCGGACACATTACAAGGGGAGCTTATTGATGTTACAAGTTATATCAAGGTATTACACATTGTATCAGTACAAGGTGTGTGCTGTAATGCTCGATTTTCCTCCCTCACTGATGTAATGCTCGAATCTGTAACATTACATTACAGGCGAATGCTCCTGGTGAGGGAGCGCCTTTAAATGTTGCAGACTTATCAACAACTGATGACAAAAAAATGTTTTGATAAAAAAAAAACGACGGGTTGCACTCCGGGAGTGCCGGCAGAAGTGAAAACTTAAATATTAACGTTGTGCATTTTTTATATTTTGGAATGGTTAGGGAATCATTTTGCACGAATTGCTTTAATTATCAGTATAAAAGTACTATCATTTATGTCGTAGAATACAATATTTATTTATTGCGCTATCTTGCACAAACATGACAATTTATATTACATTAAAAAGTTTATCTCTCAGAAAAATCAACTTCCATCCATAATTTCGACGACTTTTTCACCATCATTATTACCAGAACCATTATTTTATTATTTTTTTAATTCTTTCACGTCCACCGGAGGTGTGCCATATGTTCCACCAGTTATCTGTAGTTCCCAAATTGCAGATTTATTGTCGAGAGATGTACCTTCAAGTCTATCAATACATTCTAACTACAATTCTAATGAATTCATTCATTTAAGTTAAGTTTGTTTCTGTAACATAAACACACACGAACATTCGCGCAAGCACCCTGCCCCACCTAAACTAAACAACAGGCGCAGGCATACATTTTCGCCGCGCCGTAGAAAGAGAGGGGGATACTTCCTCGCCTACGCCGCGCCGCCGGCTGTGTACTCACCATCAGTCTTGCGAATTTTCGATCAGGGTCACGTGTCCTGTTTACCCGTTACAAAAAAAGTGTACAACGCCGCTAAAGAAGTTTTCACTTCAAAAAAGTTAACATTATTGATGTTTTACTATACCTATTTCACGCTAACTTACAGGGTTTGAGTAGTCACAAAAGAATAGTTAAACTATGCATTATTAAATATGTAGAGTGAGAGATATGTGATTTTTTAGATGGGAAGATTACCTGCAGACTCCTCTGCAACCTTTGGCAGATAACTTGGACACACATACTTACAATGTGTTTGAAAAAGACCCAATTAAATATGACCAGTACCAAAAAGCCATTGCTCTAGCCTTGATTGACCTGCAGAAAGCACCATCTCAAGTGGTAATTTTTTTTTATCCAGCTACTTTGTTTATCTTTTGTAGAATTAGTAGTGCATTAACAACCCAACAAGTTTAACAATTCCCATTGTTTTTATATCTTGTTGAAACAGCAATATCATTATCAAGCAAACACCAAAAGCGTTCATAATAATACTTATTGTTGCCAAGAATTTAATTTCAGACTCTTTATTTATTTCTAGTAACCTACCTATTACCTACACTTTATTTTCAGATTAATACTGATATTTCTAGAGCAAATGCACAAGAGCTGGGACAGGGAGATAGTGCAGACAAAAAAAAGAAAACTATTACAGTAATGGTGCTAGGAGCTGGCAGGGGACCACTGGTCAGGGCTACTCTAAATGCAGCCGATATAACTGACAGTAAAGTCAAGGTGAAAATTAAAGTTTTATTTCTTCCATGTATTATCTTATCTAACTACTAGCTGCTCCCTCATAAGTCTCGATCCTGTGGGAATATCGGGATAAAAGTATCCTATGTCCTTATCCAGGTCATGGTCTACCCATGTGCCAAATTTCATACAAATCCATAGAGCAATTTTAGAGTAACAGCATAGCAAACATACTCTTTATAATACTAGTTGAGATAAAGATTGAACTGCTGTGCGATTCTGTAACCATCTCACCGTGAAAGCTTGGGTGAAGTGAGCGTGGAGTGAGCTGTCATTCGCTAGGGATTAACACTATTAAGTGCTCATTTCACTTATGATTTCACGGTGAGATTTTTACAGAATCGACCGGCTGTAGTCATAGAATAGGGTGTATTATTTGTTAATAGAAAAGTTTTGTGGCAACAGGTGGTGGCAGTAGAAAAGAATCCTTGCGCTGTGGTTGTACTGGCAGCCCAAGTTCGTGAAGTATGGCGTGATCGCGACGTGGTCGTCATACCCGGCGACATGCGCCAGATCAATCTATCTCCCAAGGCAGATATTATTGTGTCCGAGTTACTAGGTAAAGCTAAATGTTAAGCTACGTTATTTATGCAGTTATGCCTTTAAACTGTCTCCCACCAGAAGTCCAATGACCTTGCTATTTCTAATCCCTTAATACTCGATGCTCATTGGAATGCTAGTGACTGTATAAATAACTGATTGTTGTTTTCAGGGTCATGGGGTGACAATGAATTGTCCCCAGAATGTTTAGATGGGGCTGCTGGTCTCTTGAAGCCAGGTGGTATATCAATACCATGTGAATACAAATCTTATGTGGCACCAATTTCATCACCCCGCTTGTGGGCGGCAGCAAAGGCAGCCTCCTCAGTTACTCAATCAAATCAAAAGGATAAAAATCTAGAGACATTGTGGGTTGTTTACATGCAAAATAAACATGACATAGCTGAAACAAAGGTAATATCAAAGAGGTTGCCTATAAAAATTATTACAATTTCAACAAAGAAACCGCCTGATTGAAAATAATTTATGATTATATTTTTTCAGCTTGTTTTCACATTCGAACATCCAGCAAAAGGCTCAAAGGATCATGAGGGTCAAGAAATGACAGATTACAGACAACTGCCTTTGACAGACAATAGAAGATCAGAAATATTAACTTGGGAGGTCCAGCAAGATAATGTCATGCATGGATTTGGAGGATATTTTGATTGTACTTTGTATGGAAAAGAAATGATCAGCATAGTTCCTTCCACACACAGCCCAGGAATGATATCTTGGTTCCCTGTTTTCATTCCAATTAAGGTATTTTAAACCCACAACACAATAATAATGTAAACCTTTAAACGCAACACATTTAAATAGTACTAATGGCTTTGTATTTCTGATTTGCAGACACCTCTTCGAGTGCATAAAGGTGAAATAATTACAGCAAGATTTTGGCGCTGCAAGGATTCACGGAGAGTTTGGTATGAATGGATAGTGGAAGTAGGTAATCGCACTACAAGCCTTCATAATGCTAATGGACGAAGTTCTGAAATGTTGTTATGATTCCTTTTTTTACAGAATATTAATAAGAAATTTTGTACTTGGAAATAAAATTGCAGAGTTATTTTGTTTTTTATTTCCAAATTTCAACATAAACAAAGATAATAATATTCACAACATACTATCCTCTATGAGTTTTAATACACACTAACTAATAACAGAACTTATACATTTTATTTACATGGAACAGGAGGTAAGAATTACTTCTTCACTAACCTCACAATATTCATTTCTTTGTGAAAGTCATCTATATCTTGATCCCATCTTTTTTCATAGTAAATTCCTGTAAAAAATTTGTTATAAAAATTATTTCAAACCTCACAAGTAAGATTAATTAAACACTTTCTTATCTGACTGAAAATTGGATTAATCATTTAAATTACCTTGTAAAAACCTTGCATCATTTCCAGTTCTGATTGCCCAGGGTAAATAATACTTCAAATACAGTTGGCGATGCTTTGGCTTCAGTCTGCCTGCTCCCCAGATTCCACCATTGATGCACATGGGTAGTCTTGTTTGTATGCCTTCAATCCATTTTACTGTAACCTTTAAAGGGGTTTATACAATTAGTCTGAGATCTATAGAACTATAGATATGTGACTGGAAGAATATTTACCTCTCCCAACATGGTTGTGCTCATGAATAGAGTGGCATGAACTAAATCATGTACTTCTCTGTAACGTTGCATAACATAAGCTAGTTCTGGATCTTCAATAAATTGAACTGGCAGGCGTGAATCAGCTGTAATATTGTTATCTGTCAGGAAGTCTGCGTACACTCTACCAAGGGTGTTTTCCGGCATTTGTGAGAGTTGTTCAAAAGAAACTGTTCCAGAATTTATGCGCGGCTTTTCTTTCAGTATTTCAGCACCCTCCTCAGTTTCAATCATCTTTTGTCGCATGTGCTTTATAGCACCCTCTCCAGTAATTTCGCCTAAACAAGCGATCATATCTCCACGATGAGGATTTAGAAGAGCCATAGCTGCTGAACCACATGATAATAACGTTTTTTGAAAAGAAGTTGTAGCAATAAAGTTTTTCTTCATTTCTTCCTGAAAATGATTACTTTTGGGCGCAGTAGTGCAATGTTTTCTAATTAACACGAAAGGAAGACGCATTTTGTAATACAATACGTTATTTCTCCTGCAAAATAAACAAAAATACTATTGTTGTTCCGGAATCCTTGTTGACAAATTAGTAAAACAATAATGTGATATTCAATGTACTTTATGATGTGAATTGTGAATATGTCACTGTCAGAAGTGTAAATGTCAGAGATTACTTATTTTTTCTCATTTTGTTCCTTGTGGAATGGGCTACGGTCAGGGACCATGCTGCCTAGTCATCAGTTATTAGAAATTAGGTATGTACAGACGCCAGCACATCAAGCTACTACAATCTGTCAGATTTCTTTAATAGATTTTCAACTTTATCGCTAAAGCATAAGGTTCAAAGTTTATTGGGAAAATCTGACAGTTTCGGGTAGCTTTATGTGCTGGCGTCTGTACATACATACTATAAAATAGGAATTGGACAGGTGATTGTCAAAGAAGGCTGGTCACTGGCCACATCTTAGACATAGAAATTTTTTCCTATCTCAATGGGCCACATGAACATGAACAAATTTTACTATGGGACAATCTTCTTCTCGTCATCAAACGGTTTGATACTTTGATTCAAATCATTCGGTGACGCTTAACATACAAGTTGGTCTTTTAAACTGTTGCCTATTGATGTTCTTAGGTCCTCCCATAGAAATATTATATCTGTGAGTTCTCCCATACATTATGAAATTGTCTCAATCAGATCGATCGTCTATAGCTAAAATTCGATTGATATTATTGAGGAATTGAGAAAAGAGACTATTTAGTCGGTACAACTAAGTGGGTAGAAGACAACTCGGTACAACGTACAACCACTGCATACAACTGAGCAACTCATGAACACCATGCATGCGTGTTTGACAGTGACTTACTTGACAGGTAACCGTAAGGCAAGACTGGAAACAGGAAAGAGGTTATGTTTACTCGTGTGGTCTTTAGAATTCGTAATATTTTTATCAGATAGAACTAAAATCGTCAATAACTATAAGGTAAATTACCTATTCGTTTAAGTAAATATTGTGTGATATTCAAGTTTCATTCGTCAAAATCAACGTAGTGAAGTAATAATTTGTTTTGTTGAATTGATTAAGATTTCCTACCGGAGGTGGAGGTATGATTGCTTTTGCTACCTCTTTTGTAGATAGATATTCGTTCGAATTGGTAAATGGCAAACTTTAGTTCTAGGGAGCAGCCAGTGGACTGGGCTCACCTGGCACCAGCGTTGCTACGCCTGAGGTTACATTAAAATCCTTAAGAGGTAACCTGTTTGCAATGTTGTTCACACACTGTTATTTATTAACCGACTTCAAAAAAAGGAGGAGGTTATCAATTCGACTGTATTTTTTTTTTATTTTTTTTTTTTTTTTTTTTATGTTTGTTACCTCATAATAACCGACTGGGTGAACCAATTTTCATGATTCTTTTTTTATTTGAAAGCTGGTGCTTCCCGTGTGGTCCCATTGTCACCATTTCAATATCTGATGATGGGATCTTGTAAAAATCGGGGGAACTCTTCAATAAATAACAGCAGATTAACCGCGATTGTTGCTATAGCATATCTAAGCATTGTTTACACCATCACACAACATAATATCACGCCTGTACTCACTACAAAGGTTATAAAAAATTTTTATTATAATAATAATTAATACCAGTAAAACAACCGCGATTGCTGCTATCGCATATGTATGCATTGTTTACGCAATTGCACAACATAACATCACGTCTGTACCCTATAAACGCAGATGCAGCTTCCTGTCACTGATATTTACATAGCAAGTAGTTTTTATATGAATTTGATTGGGGTAGATATAACTAAAAAGTGAAAAATAAAAAATTTTATATAAAAAAAAAACAACCGACTTCCAAAAAAACACTACAAAGTGAAAAATAATTTTAATTTCGGAAGTCGGTGTCAAAAAACCAAAATGCGGAACCAACGACACCGACTTCCGAAATTAAAATTATTTTTCACTTTGTAGTGTTTTTTTGGAAGTCGGTTGTTTTTTTTTTATATAAAATTTTTTTTGTATAGCTAATAAAAATTACTTATAATTATTTATTTTGAAGCTGATAACAGCTTCAAAATAAATTCGATCAGCTATACCAATACAAACATATGAGGACAAAGAAGTAAAATGCGAATAGCTAACTAAACAACTACTACTACTAGAAACTTAAGTATAATTAAGTATTTACAGAAGCCAGCACATCAAGCTACTACAATCTGTCAAATTTCTTTAATAGATTTTCAACTTTATCGCTGAAGTATAAGATTCAAAGTTGATTGGAAAATTTGACAGTTTCAGGTAGCTTGATGTGCTGGCATCTGTACATTCAAAATACTGACTTGTGGTAACATTATTAAAATTTCCGTTTCAGTATAATTAACTACAATGACGCAACAGAAGAAAATAGCAATTAAAAAAATAAAAGCTGATCTGAGCAAAGAATTCAGTTTTCTGAAAAATGTATTTTCAGTTATGTCTTTACCACTGCAGATGAAAGGTAAATAACTTTTTGTATTTAAGTAAAGAAATTTACGCCTAACTACAACGGTATATAATAAACCACCTGTGATTCAAGGGCTCTTCACATAATATTTTTGTATAAAATAAGGCTTTGGAGAATTTAAATTTTAGATTAGTATAATGTTTTAGAATCTACAACAATTGACTAAATTAATTGCAGGCGAAAATGATGATAACATGGATATTGAAATAGTGAATGAGAATCAGAAGAGTAATGAAGATGCTGAAATGCCAAAGCGAGCCCGCAGTATAGCAGAACTTGAAGAAAAATTAGAGAAGATCAAATCACAGAACAAATTCAGCTTCAAAAATAAACTACAAAAGAAAAGCTTGAGTAGTAAAATGAAAAAGAAAATAAAGAAAACAGAGAGAGTAAATAAACCAAAAGTTAAGCCTGTAGTAGATGCACCTTTTGCAGAAATGTTAAAGTCCAGCACGGAGGAGAAACCAAAAGTAAATATTGCCAAACCAGTGTTCAACAACGAAGGCAAACTCGTGTTCTCCAAGTTTGACTTTGCTAATGTCGGCAAGAAAGGTAAGATATACCATTTTTATAAATTGATGATGTTTGAAATACATTTTTGAAACAACAGTTTCTATATAATAGAAACTACCTGTGCCAGTCATGTGCATGTTGGAAAAGAAACCGGTTTCATGGGTTTTAATTTTTTTGCACGAAAACCTAATTCTTTTTCTAAAATAAATGTAGCCTAAGTTACTTCTTATAACATCAGCTATCTGCCAGTGATAATACAGTCAAAATCGGTTCAGCCGCTTCGGAGATTAGCTGGAACAAACAGACAGACAAAAATTGAATAAAATGTTTTTGTAAATAAGTTTCATATATACTTTCATAATTTGTTCATAAGTGTTACTTTGACATTGCAAACAGACACAGAAATATTGTCATACAACTTAAAGAAAAGTTCTAAGAAGTATTGAAACCTGTTGAAACAAGTTTTTCTTTTTTTTACAGAAAGAGTAAACAAAGCAGAGAGAGACCCTAAAAAGATTTTAGAAAATCTTAAACAACAAGAAGACAGGTTCAAACAGTTAGAAGAAAAAGAAGACACAGGTAAAGTGAAAGAAATAAAAGAAAAACTAGCATGGAAAAATGTGCTGAACAAAGCTGAAGGACAGAAAGTTAAAGATGACCCCATATTGCTGAAGAAGTCAATAAAGAAAATGGTAAATAAAAAATCCTTTTCCTATTTTAATTTTAGCTTGTAAGTAGGTATCAGTAATTCATTTTCATCCATTCAAAATATTTCATTTAGCAAAACTTGACAAAGAATAAAAAGAGTAATACTATTTAATTTCTAATTGATTTCATCTTTTGCCTGCCTTGTTAGTCTAAAAGTCGCAAGCGCTACTGTTGAGATGAGATTCTGGGTTTGATTCCCAGGTTGGGCAGTGTTATTAGATTTTTCAATCTGGAATTTCTCAATAGCAGCCTGGAGTCTGGAATTGTGGTTTATGACAATAGGCTCGCCCCTTATTACATGGGACTTGAACATAAGTGGGCGAAATGAGAGTGTACTATAGATACACCTCTGACCAAACTATCGGGGAAAAAATGCATGATATTATGTTCGTCTTTTGTTTTGTAGGATCAAAAGAAGAAACAAAGTAAGAAACAGTGGGACACCAGAGTACAGAATGTGGAACAGAAGAAAGACGAGAGACAAAAGAAGAGGACAGAAAATATTGCCAAGAAAAAGAAAGAGAAGAAATCTAAAATTATCAAAACGTCAATTAAAAGAGGGCGTGTCGTGATATAATCAACGAGAACAGTTCTGGATCTTTGTGTTTAAAGAATACATAATTTTAAAGTATGTTTGTGTTTTTTTTTTCTACTCGTTTCAATCTAACCTACAATGGTGCTTTTAATTTATAAAGAGCAGTAGGTACGATGGCCGTTTACATAGGTTGAGGTCCACGCTCTTGGTGATTTAGCCACGTATTACCTCGCTAATTCATTTCAAGCCCAATCGGAGCAAAACCCAGTCTTGCATATTTCATTGATTGGAAGGTCGCTTCTTTTTGCGATTACAAAGTGGCTTCTATTCGCGATTATATGGTCGCTTCTTTTTGTCATTACATGGTCGCTTCTTTTTGTCATTACATGGTCGCTTCTATTCGCGATTATATCTGAGCTTCGTATGGCGATTAGAAGGTCGCTTATTTTTGCGATTACAAAGTGGCTTCTATTCGCGATTATATGGTCGCTTCTTTTTGTGATTACATGGTCGCTTCTTTTTGTGATTACATGGTCGCTTCTATTCCCGATTATATCGAGCTTCGTATGGCGATTAGAAGGTATTACGTGGTCATGGTGACTTCGTTTATGGAAAAATTATGCATAGAAAAATAGAAAAACACGGTAAAACGCGCTTGCTGAATCAGACCCTTGGACCCATAGCTCAAATGCCATTTTGTTACTGCGCCTATCGAGACAACTATTATTTTTATACATGACTGTGCAGACGGGGAAAATCATCATCTGCCTAACCTTTTCCCAACTATGTTGGGGTCAGCTTCCAGTCTAACCGGATACACCTGAATATCAGTATTTTACATGGCTTGACTGCCTATCTGACCTCCACAACCCAGTTACTGGGAAATACGATATCCCTTGGCAAGATTGGTCGTCAGACTTTCGGGTTTCTGACGACCCGTAACGACTAAGATCCACGAATGACAGCCGGAACCAACGGCTTAGCGTGCTTTCCGAGGCACGGAGGGGTCCTTGATATGTGAAGATAGTCACCCATACACGGACCAACCGCGGCAAGCGTAGCTTAACCTGATCGATCGACCCGTGCGGCTGTTATTACTTAGCCACGAGCCCCTCAAGACGGGGAAAATAATAAAACATTTTAACAGAAAGGAAATGTCATTTATTCGTGATATTTAGTAACGGTAGGCACGCTATTTTTTTTTAACTTGCGTTGAATAACTAAGTTCTACATTCGGGTAGGGTAGATACATAATAAATAAAAGTGGCAATGTTAGCGAAGGCAGCATTGTTTTCACAACAGCCATAAGATAACATGACCTAACTTTAAAAAAAATCGAATTTGGCTTACTTTAGGTAATACGCAATGGAAGGCTTAGTTGGAAAATAATGCGTTCGTACAGTAATTCACATTACACTGTTTTACAGTCTACGTCACTAATCAAATAGATGAACTATACTCTATGTACCTAACTAAATTCATATGAACACATTTTTTCTTAAACCTAGGTGCATTAAAAGTTACACACCATGCTAAAAAACTACAAAGACAAAATATTTTGGTACCTAATGGTATATATTTTCTGTATAATATCAATCCAAACAAATGGCAGAATCAGTCACAAAGTCGGCGGTATAAGGCCCGGCGCCCATTGACGGCACGGCATGGCAAGGTATTTTTAGGCGACAAATAAAAATGTAACTTAATAGTATGGAAATAAAGTTGAAATTTCAATGTTAACGGTCGTAAGTACAAAAACAATAACCTCGGTATGCTTAGGCATGCCGTGTCGGCAGCCTTCGGAACGCTTCGGCTTCCCTCGAAACGCTTTGTCAGGTTTCGGGATACCGCGGCAAGACAGCGCCCGCCCGAACCCCGCGCGTAGTTTCATTAGCAATGACACCTCGGCATGCCTAAGGACGCTTCGGTATGCTTAAGGACGTCGCGGCATATTTAAGAATGCCACGGCATTCTGTGCTTACATGTATGGATGCCCTGCCGTGCCGTGCCGCCAATGTGCGCCGGCCCTAAAAGATAATTTTAGTTTAGAAACAGCTGTCTATGGAGTAACATCGACGCAAGTGTCTCTATTCAATTATGAATTAATTCATTGATTTAGGGTCTACGTAACTCAAATCATCGGTTTTGATCTTCTTCAGTGATTAGCATTATCATGTTAATAATACTTTGAAACGCGGCTACAGAAGTTTGGCAATTGAAGCGGCTTTGCCGTACTTGACGACATGATTCTAAAAAAATCATTTATGGACACTGAAATGTTACCAATGCCCTAAAAAAATGAAGTTTAACATTGAGTATGTACAGACGCTAGCACATTAAGTTACTAAAATCTGTCAGGTTTCTTTAATAGATTTTCAACTTTATCGCTAAAATATAAGGTTCAAAGTTGATTGGGAAAATCTGAGTTTCGGGGAGCTTGATGTGCTGGCGTCTGTACAATAAGCCGAAAGTATATTACTGGTATGTACATACATTTACAATAATGCTGTTTAGGTCAAGCTCGGCTTAATAACGTATTGTTCTTTCAGCAACTAAATACAATCAAAACCAGGTTGTAAAATTTTTGAAAATCAGCGTTGACTATAATAATTACTTGATAGGACAAGTTGTAAGCGTGATCTCAACTTTCTCAACTTGAACCTTCTATGGCGCAGACCAGAGACTTGCAGAGATTTTTAATGACTTAAATAATAGACCCTATCCTTAGTGATATAAGGCACAAATAAACGCGTTTGCGTTATTAAACGCCCGAGGATCCGATTCATGATTGCCTTGATGGTCGTACAATAATGCGCTATATCACACTGATTTTAAAGTTCATTATTTAAATTCATCATAAAATCCTACAGTTAACATTACAATTTTTATAATTACTTCACCAGACAGAAGTAGAAAGGGTTACACAAAAGTATTGATAGTCATAATCATCACGAATTGTAAGTACATTATTTTACAGGTGTATATTCTCGAAACAAAAGTGTAATTATGATTTCTCAAACACACGAGGACGTGGCGGCGATACCAAAAGAGAATATGACTGTTTCTGTAATAGATTACACAATATTATTGTCATTTTCCGCCACCCTCAGATTTTTTCAGTACCCGATGTTAAGTGGTTTCTACACTAAACTTATGAATATTTCATAATAAAATATATTCTTTACATTACATTTTCTTACAGGTTAGTGCCAATAACAAGACGACTGACAACTTTGTGGTGTTTCGATAGTTATTTGGAACTGTGCTGTAAAATATTTCTGAACGAGTCTGTAAATATTAAGAATAATTAAAGATTAATGTTCAGTGCACACGGTACATCGGTTTATATCAAGATTTATGTACAATTTTTAAAGTCGTATCAAAATCACCGAAGGTACACACGGCGACATATCAAGCTTTACGTTTCCAGTTTTAGCTGACCTCGCATTGTATAGGCTTTTCGTACAATGAGAAGTCGGCTTACTCTGAAAATGTATAGCTTGATATGACTTCGTGCGTACCGCAAATGTTCGTCGCTCTCATGTTCGTAATATGTTAGGTACGGAACCCTCGGAGTGCGATTACAATTCGCATTTTTTATTTAAATCAGTGTAGCACGAAATAGCTTCTTTAATGTACTGAACTAAAGAACACATTTTCGGTATTCACCGACTTCTAACTCTCAAAGTGACCATCTTATACGTTTATAATGGGTATCAGTGGCGCATTCCGACAAGCAGGGCAACAAACTTACTCTACAAAGAAGAATAGAATATTTTTTATGAAAAAAGCCTGAATAAGGCTGACAATTCAAGTTTGGTCTGATAACAGACTGCAAAAAGGTATTTGGTTTTTCATGCGATGGCGGATGGCGTTACGTTTAAGGGTACAACACGCGGTACAAAGTCTGTCTTATTAAGACTACTAGCGTACTGTAATAAGAGTAAGCATGTCATTTGGTCGGAGCTTGTCTTTAGACAATTCTTAGTGAGACAGACTTGATACCACTTGGGATAGGCCCTTTACTACCTATGGCCCTTTACATAGCTAGAATCGCTAAGGGGTACGTCGTAAAGTAAGGATTTCTCTTTTAAAATAAGTGTTGTGCCTAGCTCCTCGAAGTGTGATATAGTTATTAAAAAAAATAATTAAATACAAATATTAAAACTAGATCATAATCAACCAAGACGCCATTATAAAGTCACCAGTTAAGTAACTACAATATAATATTATGTATTATCTTTATAAAACGAATTTGGTATAATAAACCCAATAAATTTTTCGGTGGCTTGTAAAAGCAAGATTCCAGTATGGAACTTACATATTAAAATTCTTCAAAATATAAACTACGTAACTAAGCGATAAAGATATTAAAAATAAACTAAGCTATTAGTATTAAAAACAACTGTAAATAGCAACAACTGATTATGAATAAAAAGCCTCCAAATAGAAGTACTCTTCCTTCCACATAACATGAACAAAATAAATAAAATTAGAAATAATAAGGTTTTAAAAAAATATAATATACAAGATAAAATTTGAGAGTATAGTAATAGACTCCTATGACATATTAGCATAATAAAGGCTTATTAGCTTTAGATATTATAGCCTCGAATCTTATAATTAAGGTGTGTGTACACATATTGTGTTTAAATATTTAATAAAACATTACACTTATAATATAATTTTTATAAATTGCAGCAATAATTTTTTCAGTGTATAACACTTCAAGAATAAATATTATGGGTAGGGAGACCACAACAAATACTTCCAATAACCATAACATACACAAGGCTTCGCCAACGGTACATTGCACTTGACCAAGTTTAACTCACCCTACACGTATAACATTATGAAACAAATTTAATGTCCCATATCTGTGTATAAAAGTTGTCTTTAGAAAATATTCGAAATACATATTTACATAATGTATACGAAACTACACACATCTACATAATAATTATGTCTTTGGAGAAAAAAGTACATCAGAGCACTGGAAAATATATCATGCTCCTCATACGTCTCCACTGACTGTTTACAGCATATAACTTAGGTACATAACGTAAAACTAACATATGTTCTAAAAATTATAAAAATAACATACTCTTATAACTTCTCCAAAATAGAAAAATAAAAATTGTTTTAATGTTTGTAATACTGCACATTCACATTTACTCTAAATCAGTCAAAAGCATTGTTATAGAAAAGATATCAAATAATAATAAAAAATAAAAAAAAAACATCTGATAAACGTACAATAATTGATGCATGTATGATCTGGTTCTATATCACTATCCACTGAACAGTTATGTATTATTTTTAGTTAAAACTTAAAGGTGGTTCTAACAATTTCAGCATATTCAAATATATTCAACCTCATCTCTTTAAATATATAAGAACATGTTCAAACGGCCATATTACTTACTCTAACTGTATTAACCTACTAACTAAAGCCTAAATTTAAATGGTAATAATAAAGCAAGTCGTGAGGCGGGATATTTGCATCAGTCTTGTGAAATTCTCAATTGTGAAAATTATTACTGTCATTTATTTATCTATTTGGTAATCTTGTAAAAAAAAGAAACTGTTTAATTTATATGTATTAATTAGTTACTTTGTAAGCCATTCCGGCATGTGTCATCAGTTCAGCTCTGATTTCAAAGTGGAAAGAGTGGCATCGAGCACTCTGCCAGCTGCATATCCAGGTATGTTCAGATAGGCCGGTTTGTCATGTTCACATATCCCTGGCTGAGTGCAGCAGCGTCCCATGGAGGGGCCACCAGCATGGCCTTGACCAGTGTGGCCGTGACTGACACTTGCTTCTGATGTTGTTCCTTGACAAATCATTCTATGATTTGTAAACTGCTCTAATGAACGTAACTGTTCCCCACAGTTGTCACACTTCAATTCCCTTGCATGCACTTTTTTGTGGCTGTTGAGAGATCTTGAATTATCAAAAACTTTAGTGCACATGTCACAGTATTTCAATACTTTTTCACCTGTGCACACCACCTTATGATTGTTAAGTCTGTCTAATGACATGTAGCGTTTGTTATTGCAGAGATCACACTTGAATTGTTTCTGAGGTACTCGACCAGTGTGCACTTGCATGTGTTTGCGTAAGTTGCTCTTATCTTTTATATATTTGGAGCACACAGAACACTTGTTGACATCTTTCCGTGTGTGATTGGCATCTAAATGTCTTCGTAAATGTGATTTCTTGTGAAATGGTTCCAAACATATTTGACATCTGAAGGGCTTTTGTGCTGGATGTACTCCTGTCAAGTGTGTGTTAAACTCTAAAATTGTGGGATAGCTCTTTCTGCAATGAGGGCAGTGAAAAAGTTTGCGACATATTGCTCCACTTGAGTCACAAAAAGGGTCAGAGCAGTCATCACAAAACGAATCTAATCCAACTGGAGGTGTTACTGTTTCTGCTTGAAACTGCTCCAAGTCAGTATGTAATGGGTCCCTGTCTGGAGTGCCAGCGCCAGGGGGCTCCTGTTTGACTTTAGTTTGATCACTGTGTTCCGAGTAGTCATCCTGAGACGGCAGGTTCCGCGACGTGCTGGCGAGCATCCACCACGGGTTGTAATGCCAAGCACCCAGACCAGAGTGTACGGGCTGTTCCTTTATGTCGCTTGTTTTTGTTTGTGTTTCAGCATTCGAAAATCCGGGGAAACTTGGCAATTCTTGATGTTTTGCTCGAGACGATTCAAATAAATTGTGTTGAGATATTAAGTTTTCGTAGTCACTCGAATCCAACTTTCTTTCATTTCGGTCGCCTTGATCTCTTTTAGACATTATTTTAGAACAATATCTGGAAACGAAATTTGTATTTACATTACAATTTCACTTTGGGGGATTTATTGTTTAAACTGCAAAATAATGAAACGTAAACAAACAACGCAATTACGCGCCCAAGTAAACACAAGCACAACTATATTATTTTAAACACTGCATGAATAAAGACGACTTTCGTGAACAAAACGAAATAAGATTCAAATTCTTTTTAATCCAAATCAAACTAAGACTTTATGAGTCTGTATTTATCAAAGAATAAATAAACAAGGAACACTGCTTCCCTTGTTATTTGCGTAAATTATTAGTGTGAACGGTTTTTTCAAACAGAACAGTGACATATTTTACACCGTTGTATCAAACTAAAGGAATAAGTAATTACTTGATAAATGTAATACGTACTATGATAAGCCTTTCCATAAAATTCTCAATATTCTCATAAAACTATTTTTATAGAACATCGGCCATTTTGTTTGATTAGTTTTTTGTTTTTTTTCGGATACATTTGCTTGAAAGCTTAGAAACGTAGGCTTTTAAGTAAAGAGGTTTTAATTGCCTAGACTATGTGGTGCAGACGGTCTGACGTGTCGTTCCGGTCGTTCAGACTGGTACTGGAATACTGGATAGTTGTAATATTGCGTGTGTATCTAGCATAAAAGCTGCCCGCTACCGCTTTCTACTCTGTTTATTTAGATTAATCTAAAGGTACTTAACCGATAGTGTTAAAAAGGCTGGCAGCACGTTTTATTATAGTCCTGATTTTCTGAAAAGATGTCTCAGAAAAGTAAGCGTGTAGTCAGATGACGAATTTGGGATGGATCAAGGGTGTCGAAACATGTTCCATTCCAAAGGCTTACCTATCGAACTTATGAAGGTGCATCCCCACTACAGTCGCGCGGCCTATGGGCCTCGGGGCCCGGCCTCGCCAGGCTTTTGTGTCTTTTTGCAATAGGTCCTCATTTTATGAGCCTCGCAGCCCGCTGTGCGCAGAGCTATCGGGATTTACGAATAAAATTACATGCTAATAAGCTTCAGCACCATTTATAGTAACAAGCTTGTAGCAATCTCTATCAGGGCATCATTCCTTTTGGTTTTATTTGAATAAAAATAACTCCAACAGTCCCATAACACCGATACGAGTCAATTAATAAAAGAGTTTGATCGTCAGTCCACTCCATTTTGGTTCGAATACAAACAGAACTCAGTGTAGCGGGGGCTACAAGCGCTCTAACGTGCCGCTCGGCTCGTCCTGACTAGCCAGAGCCGCACGGCTTCCTTTGAAGTAGACCGAGAACCGGTGGGTCGAGCGAGGCCAGCCGGGTGGCCCTGTTTGGCCACAGCGGCTCAGGCTTCGCTCACGTGGTTTGTCCACACGGCTTGGCTTCACGGAGCCGCGTGGACCTAGTGGGGATACACCTTAAGGCATTATGGACATTCCGACACGGCAGTTTGTGTGTGTAATATATTTTATAGTATTAAGCGAACAGGCCACTTTATTTTATGGTTTTTGTTTCGACAACAATTTTCCTCTATGTCTGTCAGTCTAGCTGTCTATCACTGTAGTATCCAGTAGTATAACTCTGGTATCCACTGACGTAGTACCTCTGTGCAGTCTGTGGTCACTGTAGCTAATGAAGTCTAATGTGTATTATCTATCTATCTCATTGACATATATAAGGTCCCATTAAAATAGGTGGACAAACTTTTACAAATCATTCAGACCACCAAAATAAGGACAATGGTAAAAAAAAAAATAAGAAAAATGCATTAGATACTTTAAAAAAAAAAAAATCAGTTAGCGAAAATGCACTAAACATTTTGGTTACCCAATGCATAAACACATCCATGTCTGCTATCTCATAAATTCTGATTCTACGAAATAATGGTCCAGGCGCACGTGGCCATGTCACCACCCGCCGGTTTCATTGTTCAACTCATGCCATCTCACTCTAACATAGCCCTTCACCGCGGGGATGCCCGGGGAGAAGGGCCGCTGACGTAAAATATGACAAATTGACAATGAAGCCATTTCAGTTTTCGTCGCGCAACCGAGCCAACAGAACATGTTACATGAAAGTCTGCGTGTGTGTTGTTACGTAGTTATCACAATCGACAACAATGCCTTATTACGCGTACAGCAACCAAGAATACTTGGAAATGGTCCTGTGTTATCGTGAGTGCAACGAAAGCTTACGACAAGCCCAAATCCTTTATCAAGAAAGATTTGGAAGGCGGCCGAGCCTCACCATAATCCTGAGAGCAGTACAGCGCCATCGTGAATGTGGCACCTTCATGCCACCAGCGGTTGACGCAGTAAGACCGCGCTATCCGGTGCGCCTTGAAGAAGACGTTTTAGATTTCTTTAGAATACACCCCACGGCGAGCACTGCCGATGCCGGTCGTGTATTCAACGTCAGCGATTTTTACGTGTGGAAGAAGCTCCTTCGTGATAAAGGCCACCACCCATATCATTGCACTCGTGTGCAAGAACTGAACAAATTAACATTTTGTAGGTGGCTACTGCAACAACCCCAACGTCACATTCTCTGGACTGATGAATGTACTTTTACACGTGTTGGGTTATTTAACATACATAATTCCCATTACTGGACAACTATTAACCCAAATAAAGTGAGACCGGATTATTACCAAACACGGTTTAGTGTAAATGTGTGGGTAGGAGTGCTAGACAATAAAGTTTTAGGGCCTGTTTCTTAACCGTTTAAACAATAATACGTACATAGACTTGTTACGTAACGATGTTGAAACAATGTTAGAAGATGTACCCCTGGTAGTCTGGCGTGACCTCTACTTCCAGCATGATGGCGCGCCAGCACACTTCGCTGGAAACGTAAGAGACTATCTCAATTCTCGGTTCGGAGACCGGTGGATTGGTCGGGGTGGTCCTGTCCCGTGGCCTGCTAGGAGCCTGGACTTGACTCCGCTTGATTTTTATTTCTGGGGTCGTGCTAAAGATTTATTGTACGGTGAAAATGGACACTTAATAGCCAGCGTGAATGAGCTATGTACGCGAATCACCCTCGCATTTGAAACAATAAAAAGTGAAAGTGACACTCTTTTAATAGTGCAAAGAAATTAAACGCGCTCGCAAGTGCATCGCTCAAAACGGTAGGCACGTTCAACAATGAATGTAATTACGTACCTATCCACCTATCGTCGTAGAGTAAGTAGTATTTATATTAATTATTGTAAATAGGGCTGATTCTAATTTTTAACCATGACTGATTCAGTGTTTTACTGTTATCGAACTTTAAATAAATAAAAAAGATTCATAACACTACATTGTATCCACTGCGCGCTTGTTTGTTTACAACTTTCTGCATTTGCTTTAATACTTTGATAACAGTTCAGCACGCAATTAGACAGTCCAAAGCCTGGTAAAGTGTGATGGGAAATTAGAATCTTTTCTTTTCGTACCTAGACGGTTCATAATCATGTGTTCAAGGAAAGTTTATTCACCCCCAATATTAGCCTGTTTTCAAATTGCGCGTCTTAGGTTATTTATTTTCGACTTTATTTTAAGGCTCACAATGTTGATTTTTGTTTGACACCTCGCCATATGTGTCGGCCCTAACAGTACTGGCCGCCCGAGTGCAAGTACTTACCCATAAGGATGGGTTTATTCTAGAGTGCCGGCTGTGGTGCCGAACAATTTATTATTTTCGATCAAAATAAAATCACTTTAATCATTGTTTTTTTTGCTTGGATATCTTTGGTTAGACGTACTGAACGCTGTATTAAAATTTGTCCAACTATTTTAATGGGACCTTATATATATGGACTGGAAATACCTACGAAAAAAGGGTGCCTACCTACAACTCATATTGTCTCAAAAATGGCTGCCATTGCTAGGGTTGTATCAATCAAGGAACATTGGTGTTACTATAACGAGTATCGATACTAAATACGAGTCGTACTAGTTATCACGTTTGGATCATAATATAGTATACTAACTTATAGTCCGTTCTAACTAAGGTTGCCTACTTTATAGTAACGTATCCTAGTTTATTTTCGATAAACATACTTTATAATTTTGCATAAAAATACAGTATGCGAAAATACTTTATTTCTAATCTTTTGTTATGCGTAAAAGACTCATATGAACTATTTATCGATAGGTACAGACGCCAGCACATCAAGCTACCCGAAACTGTCAAATTATCGCAATCAACTTTCTTCCCTGAAAATAAAATTAATGCCAAGTGTTTTTTCGGCACATAATTAAAAAACACCTTTTAATTGCATCACGTTTACGTATTAAAGTGAAGGAAAACAGCGTGAAGAGATATGTATCCATATGCCCAAAAACAGGTGCTTTCGCATATTATACCTTTATTATTATACCTATTATACCTTATAATATGTATGTATTTAGAAATATATATGTATGTTTATCAGCTGTCTTAGTACTCATAGCACAAGCTCTGCTTAGTTTGGGACTAGATGGCGTTGTGTGAAAGTTGTGGAATATGATTTATTTATTTATTATTATTTTTATATATTATGTAATTAATATATATCTATTTATTTATTTCAGGCCAAACGGCCAGGCTATTATTAATCAATCATTTTAATACACATTTACCAAAAATGCTGTGGGAACAGAGTTATCATGTAATCTCATTACATCAAGTGTTCTATTGAAACAGCTTTCTTCAAAGTGAAGTGAACAGAGGTACCATTCTTTATGTCGGGGATTAATATTTTCTTCACCAATAGCCTCTAACCACTTTTTCTTTAGTCCTTCCTTTTTAGGAAACCTATAAAAAGTGCATGTATTTTTATCAATAAATAATTTTGGTTACAGCTATATTATATTAGCATATGAAACTAAAATCAATAGGAAACGTCAGAAGCTATGTGCACGGTTCCAATTGGTGGTTTCTATGGAGAAGAGTCGGCAAGAAACTCCACGGTTACTCAAAATAATTGGCTTTTACAATGTTAATAGGTAGGGGAGGACAGTGTAGGCCTGTCAACAAGTACCAGGTACTTAAAAAAATAGAAGACATTGTAAAAGCCAATTGTTTTTAAAAGAGTAACCGTGGAGTTTCTCGCTGGTTCTTCTGCATAGGAAACCACCATTTGGAACCGTGCATCTAGCTTCTGACGTTTCATAAGTGCCCATGTAGGTTTATGTGAAAGAAAATATTTTGATTTTGGTGCTGTGAACCACGGGCCGGACCTGGCAAGGTCAATCGGAGCTAATAAGACGCAGGACTATTTATGTTAACATAGCAGAATATACCGATATCGTTCCAGCGGAGGAACTAGTTCCGGAAACTATTAGGCAACGGTACAACACTATTCTATTATGACATATTATTGTAAACAAACGAATGAATTAACAAAATAATAAAAAGGTCTGTTATACGGAAATTCACCCAAATATCAATACTTTAGCCATAAATTCATGATCGCGTTACAATTATATCATCGAATGTCTATTATTGTATGTGTTATTGCATGAAAACCGGCTACTAACCTGTGCAAAGAAAGTTCAGGTTGATTTTCATTCTTCCTTGCACCACACTTCACAATACAACACACAGGCATGTTGAATTGCTGTTTTTCAACATTTACATGCAGTTTTAAAGGTAAAGTCCTCGTAATTTTCTCGCAAATATCAATAATACAAAAAATAAACAACCATTTGACAGCTGAACTACCACGAAACTTGGCGACAAAGATGGCTGCTCTGGCACCTACCTACAACCGTGTATAGAATAACAGGGCATCTCCTGTTATATCCCATCTCAATGATCTATCTACACTACACTATCTAGTAGTATTATCCACAGAGTACATTCTAATATACTGTAATAGAAAAAAACTTTGAATTTCTTAGGGTTTCCCAGCAGTAGGAACAGTATAGGCTGATTAAAATGCTACTTTTCTATCACATACTGCGACATCGTTGCTGTTGAGTTGCAGAGGCATAAAAAATAAGTTTAAAAACTAAAACCCGACTACTGAAAAGGATGAAATAAAAAAGCACTTTCCCGTGGTCGCTTACCGCCTATCCTGACATTCTTATAAGCTTTCTAACTTTCTTATTTCGTCCTTTTCAGCAGTCGGGGTTTTTTTTTTTGGCTTCGCACGGTTTGTGCATTCAGCCAGTGTCACGTTTTCATCAAGTTCGACGTTTCCCGCGCTTTTCTATCAGCTTGTTAGTTGTCAGTGTCAGAGTGTCATGTCCAGCAGTCGTGAGTCGGGGTTTTAAACTAATTTTTTATTATGGAGCTTTTTTCAGTGATATTTATATTTCTGAAATGTGCTAATTAAGCACTTTTATTTGATACCCAACAAGGCACCATCCCAAAATATTTATTTTAAAATTTATTAGTTTAATGTCCTCTAGAGGGCGCCATATTGAATTTAGTGCGACGTCACATAGCCTATACCACAGAGTACATTCTAATATATATACGTATTATCTATGATCTCTGTAGGTCAGGGTTCCCAACTTAGGGGTTTTCCCCCCAGATTTAGGGGGTAAATAAGTGAGATGGGATTTTTTTAGGGGTCTAAAATTTTTAGGGGCATTTTCAGGGATTTTTTGACTCTTTAATATTTTTAAATTGATATTAATATTTATTTCTTGACCTAGCGACTTATAACGGCATTTAGTACGTAATTATGCAACCACTCTGTGGTGCGATTTACATTAAATCGAAATGGTGGATCTTGTATGTACAGACGCCAGCACATCAAGCTACCCGAAATTGTCAGTTTTTCCCAATCAACTTTGAACCTTATGCTTTAGCTATAAAGTTGAAAATCTATTAAAGAAATCTGACAGATTGTAGTAGCTTGATGTGCTGGCGTCTGTACAATATTTAATCCATCCAATAAAATGTTAAATTTATTCAATGTCAGCATGTATGATTTCAAAAAATCTGAATATAGTTGAAGATGAAATATTTTATGTATTATCATCATCTGCCTAGCCTTTTTCCCAACTATGTTGGGGTCGGCTTCCAGTCTAACCGGATGCAGCTGAATACCAGTATTTTACATGGAGCGACTGCTTATCTGACCTCCACAACCCAGTTACTGGGTAATACGATACCCCTAGGTAAGACTGGTTGTCAGACTTTCGGGCTTCTGACTATCCGTAACAACTGTCAAAGATCTACGAATGACAGCCGGGGCCAACGGCTTAACGTGCTTTCCGAGGCATGGAGGGGTCTCGGTATGTAAAGATGGTCACCCATCCACAGACCAACCGCGGCAAGCGTAGTTTAACCTGATCGATCGACCTGTGCGGCTGTTATTATTTATAATAAAAAGACTTTTGAAACATATTAAAGCATATTATTTCTAAATCATTATGA
The DNA here is from genome assembly GCA_949629135.1 of Eremobia ochroleuca. NCBI lineage: Eukaryota > Metazoa > Arthropoda > Insecta > Lepidoptera > Noctuidae > Eremobia > Eremobia ochroleuca. The sequence continues at coordinate 14,742,747 of OX451387.1, forward strand.
ATTTATATTTATATATTTTTTAGGGGTACAACTCAATAATTAAGGCGATTTTAGGGGTTTTTGACACAAACTTTAGGGATAAATAATTTTGAAAGTTGGTAACACCGCTGTAGGTTATGTACACAGAACATATATACCCTACAGAGGGAAGAATAACTGCTCCGTACAAATTTTAGGAGGAAATTTTTCCTTACCGACTGGCGCCATCTATATTCCGCCCACGAAAACTAAGGAGTAGAAGCTAGGGCGCGAATTTTGAACTACAGTGCATTTTATACTTTGTATTGCATTTTATGCACAAGTACAGTGCGTTTCTCGATAGTTTCCTACAAGATGGCCAATTTTTGCTCAGCAATAATTGACATCAACAATCACTATCGAGAAACACACTGTACTTGTACATAAAATGCTAAAATTTATCTATACAGAGCAGTCTAGTAAAACAAAGATTAGTACTTGACTTTTTTATTTAGCATGTGAATAATTATAATTTAAATAACAGATTAATTATTATATTATGACTGATTTTGCTGCTGACTGCGAACTCATCGCGAAATTAAACACAAAATCAAACAAGAGTCACTGTCTCAACACCGAGTCTATATCTCACAAATACACACTTAATTTCACCAAAACACAGGAACGCAGGAGCAAGCTCGACTCAACGCTATCAATGTTTGTAGAATTAAATGGAACTAGTCTATTTATTACAAATAAACAAGTACAACATAAAATGGTGCGCAAGCGGCGGCAGACATTTTTCTTGTGACGTCAACGGTCAATGTCATAATCAATAATGACGTGCGGACGTTAGTGTTTCCACACATTATCCTCCATATAATTTTTTTATTATGTAATAATCAATTACATATGTTATATTCCTCAATGAAATATATTTGTGTAGTATCAGAATATTGGCTAAAGGTTTTTTCAAGGGTAATTTATTTTAAAAGTCAAATAATAAACTCATTATTATGGAAAATACGAAATTGTTTTTTTAGTGGCAACATTATATATTCATCTCTTTTACTCTGATGGCGTTGTCTTTTTCTTGTTTTCAAGCCCACCTACATACAGTTCGTAGAACAAAGTTGACAGACCCTGGTTATGTAGCTGTCATTGAAATCGGCTGGAAATTGGAATCATTTTTATGTGAAGCATTTAATTTAATAAATTTAAATTGGTGTACTGTACACATAACTAATAACTTTCATTAAAAAACAACAATTGATGATACTATTTTAATAACATGGCGTGGTTGGGATCTGCTGTTTTGAATGTTTTTTGGAAACCTACTGTAAATATCGTGAGGTTAGATATAACTGAGAAGTCTGTTGCCAGTTTACCATATCAATTACTATTTTTATATAGTCTCACATTTTTATTTATTGTAGAACACGGTATCATGCTGATAAGTCGCGCCTGATTAAAAGATACGGATATGAAGAAAAGTTATGGAGTGGTGGTGTACTTCCTCGGACACTAGGGAGACCTTTACCTATGCCTGAGTACAGGTAACCTATTTTTTTTTTAAATATTCAATAAAGTATAGTAATTTTTTAGTTACATACAACATTTCAATGTGTAACGGTGAATTGTAATAATATTTTCGTGGTTGTTATAAAATGCATCTGAAATAAATCATATTACAAGGCATTCCAGCAGCATTATTTTATGAATGATCAACAATTACATCTTTATCATTCAATGCAATATATTAACCTTTTTCCTTGATTGTTAAAAAGTCATATAAAAAGACCTCTATTTTCTAGCACTATCATTAAATTTTTTTGTTTCAGGCCAGCAAATGCTTGGACAGAGCGTAAAGCTCTATTTGGTCAAAATGATTATATTGATATACTTGGATCTGGAGAATTGCACCCAGTAAAGACTCTGTACACTGTACCTTCATGGATAAGAGGAGTAAGCGGCAATGAATATCAAGTAAGTACATATGTCTCATATATTAGACCTACAAAAATAGTGGGAAATAAGGTTCAAGGAAACATTTTAAGTGTTAAATGAAACAATCTATATACAGCCAATACATTTATTGCACTCACATTATTTATGTACAAAATATTTAAACATCTATCACTAAATAATCTACATATATCTAATTAATGTTACAGATGTTGCTGAGAAAAAGAAAAATGTGGGCTCACACTGGTTCTCGCCAAATCAGGCCAACTAAATGGAAGGACATTGAGAGGAGAATATCCTTCTTGTACAGAAAGCTCAACAGGAAAACAAAGACAGGACCGTCTCCTGATTAAATTGCTTCTTTTTATTTAATAGGTATATTGTTGTAGTATTGTAATAATTTTAGGAATAAAGTGTTTAAAAAAACTGTATTCTTAATTGTCTTTCTTAATTATATTAGAACCATCAGCAAAGTCAGATAAAAGTGGTATTCAAAAATTGCTCCGATTACTTTTCAGTAATATTCCTTTGTAGGAATTGGTTTCTTATGTTCGACATAATATGGGCATTTCATCAGAGTGTGACTATGTTTGTTTGCCAAAAAAATAAATTCATTTAGAATTTTGTAAACCACATTGTATAATAATTACTTACATACTTTCATTTTAAACATTTAACTTTATGTAGATACATTTCCTTGGTTTGTTAATGTAAACTATCATCTGTATCATTTATTTACTGTACACTTATCTATTATGTATTGCACATGAAAATATTATTATGTTTGGTAACTGTCAGATCTAATACACACTCAGCTTTATGGGGATGCGCTTAGGTAGCCTGCGAAATACAAATTTTGTAATGTTTGACAGTGATGAAAAATCAGAGGTAAAATAACTGAAAGGACTCTAGGTACGAAATTAATCCGAATTCAGAACATTTTAAACAACGTATTGTTCGTACCTGCAGTTATTTCTCGGATTCCGATCGGATGCAGTACACAAGCAGTGTCTGGGGAGTTTTTTTACATACCTACAAGCATTTCGTTTTAGTTATTTTCTTGGAGTAGTCTTCCAGACCGAATTTTGGTCATGGTGACCAATCTTAGCGGAGACCAGCCTTCGGCGCGGGAGATATTACCAAGTGCACAAGTATGTGCGCTGACGCAGGTGCACTCTCTCTTCCCTCACTCTCACCATCCGATGGGACGGCAATCTGACACGGCCGGAGAGAGATTCGGCGCAGGGCCGACGGCTTAACGTGCTTTCCGCGGCGAGGCACGGCGTATCATACCGCCAACTTCCAAACTTCGGGCTGTTACGAAGAAATTCCCAATGGTAAAAACCCAACATCACTGCTCGACCTGGGAATTGAACCCAGGACCCACGCTAAACGGGGCAGAGTAGTAAGACAGTAAAGAGTTTGCCGATACTCATGATTGCTAGTGGAAATAATTTATTGGCTTCTAAAAAGTCTATGATTTCGCTAAGCATGTCCTAACTAGTAGCAATTTATTGCTAAACTTAACTAAAAATCGCTTAACTAAAATTTACTACATTAATATTTACAGTTAATTCTCCATTGTTAATTAATAACTAGAAGTGTTTCATTTGGTACATTGACTTGACTAGACTGACCATATTCACAAACACAAATTTTGTATAACACATTGAACGCCGTGGTGGTCACCGGTAACTACACTTTACCTTCCATCTGAGCTGACGCCGATTCACGATTTCGACAAATTTTACACATTATATTTTACTGGCTCATACGGTTCAAAATAGTCTAAGTAATTATTTATTATTACTATCCAAATAATTAAAAAATAGTTGCTGTTACTCACTGGTGACCACCACGGCGTTCAAAGTGTTAAGTACCTACTAGGAGGTACCTACTTAATTCTAAATAGGCCACTTGCTATGTGGCTTGCTTGATCAACAATAAATACTGTTTTTCATGTAAAGTTTGGGCTCTTAATTTGATTAAATAGATATTCCCCAATCTTCTTTGATGAGGTCTGCAGCCTTTTCTGCGATCATGAGGACGGCAGCGTGCGTGTGCGCAGCGGGGATCCGAGGCATGATGGAGGCGTCAGCGATGCGCAGTCCTCGGATCCCGTGGACCTGCAGCCTCGGTGACACCACGCCTGTAGGGTCGGTCGCTGGAGCCATTTTGCACGTTCCCACCTGCAACCACAAAGAGTTTTGGTCTGGAGGCCATGGAATATAGGATGTTCCGTTAAGATGCGTCAAGTACGAATAGGTATTTTTTTACACGACTGACCAAAAAGAGGAGTGTTATGTTTTCAGAGTCCATGCATAGTACAGTCAGCCTCATCATGTGGACTTCATTATAGATTAGTAAAATGAGCATAACTACTCTCAATTAACTTCATAATACTGGATGCTTTTTTTTACAAGCTCCAAATTTTTACAGGGTGTTCTACTCATGAATACGAACAACTTTCACTATGGAATCAACTCTGAGATCACGAAAAAAAATCTGCTGTTTCATACATTTTGGTCAGGTAGGTATTGAACTTTTGTATTAAACAGCTGATTTTGTTTTGTAAAAATTTGGAGCCTGTAAAAAAAAGCATTCTGTATATCTATCAGACAGAAACAGAAATATAACGCCAAGTAGATTGATAGTTCGTCGATTTATTAACTACCTAACTGGCTTGGTACGAGCTCTCGGTACTCAAAGGATAACCAATGATTCTGTGGTTCGAGTCTCGTCCGTGCATATGAATACTTTTTGTATTATTCTTAAGGATGTATATATTTGAACTGCAAAGTTTGTAGCAAAGTTAATTCGATTCTGTAAAAATCTCACCGTGATATTATGCAGAATAAGTGAAGTGAGCAGTGTCAATAGTGTTAATCCCTAATGACAGCTCACTCCACGCTCACTTCACCCAAGTTTTCACGGTGAGATGGTTACAGAATCGCACGGCAGAATTCAAATATTTTCTAAACAGTAGGTATTTACTTACTTGATGGTCTAATGTGATGGAAGTCTGCATAATAGCGCACTCCCAGTATTCATCCGAGTCGAACAACAAAGACTCGCAGCCGGGGAACGGCGTTGTGTGTAATTTAGTATTATAACGCTGGAACGCTTTAGTACCAATTACTTTCTCTATCTGGAAATGAAAAACGGCAATATATTTTAACTGGTTTAGACTGTAGTGGAAATTTTAAATTAGATTATCTAGGTTTCTCTACTTACCATTCGAACTCCTTCTATCATAGTTCGCAAATCGTTAAGATCAGCGAAATAGTTTAAATGGATTTTGGGGTGGTCCACAAAGTTTGGGCTTCGGAGCATCAGTCGTCCAACGCTTTGCGGTCGAATTAGCACTGGGTTTAAAGAAAAAGTGCGCTGCCTCACCATGTATGGGAGAGAACTATACACCTTCCAGTACCACTCATCTGTTACTCCTGCAATAACAAAAAACTCAAGTTATTCATCAAAAGTTGAAGTGGTTGTCCCTGTTCTCGAAAAAGGTTATTTTAAGGTTCACTTATGCTCGTCAACTTCCATAATCTCTTTTCATTAAAGTTTTAATGGAATAAACGAAGCTGCTTAGAGTAAAGCTTTTACACTTTGGAAAATATGTTGCAGTTGCGAGTGTGCTCGTTAGCTGCACTCTAATTGCGTAACGCACCATCAATCTCAATCTGAATAATTTTGAAGGATATTGCTAATCCATTGTTTCATATGTTAGAAAAAATTCGACAAAAATTCATATGTTAGGAAAAATTCGACAGGCCTGTTAGTCTAGTGGTCAGTGGCCCTGACTGCTATACACAAGGTCGTGGGTTCGATTCCCACCCAGGACAAATGTTTGTGTGATGAGCACGATCATTTGTTCTGTGTCTGGGTGTAATTTATCTATAATATGTATGTATTTAGAAATATATATGTATGTTTATCAGTTGTCTAGTACCCATAGCACAAGCTCTGCTTAGTTTGGGACTAGATGGCGTTGTGTGAAAGTTGTGGAATATTATTATTATTATTATTATTAATTGTCTGCTCAACAACGCAAATAACGCAATGAATGTTGTAAAACTGTCAAACTGAAAGCCATTGCTACTGATCTGATAGTGTTACGCAATTACCCCGCTGGATGTGTATGTTGACCTTACCAAGTAAAGATCGTAATATTCCAATAGCATCACCGGCCAAGGAGCCGGCTCCCATGACGAGCTCCATGTCTGGTCTGGTCTTGTCGAGGTCTTGGGAGAACTTAGTGTGTATGAAGGCAAGTCCAGCAGCTCCACCAGGCAGGGTCAGCGGTCCTTGTCCAGACATATATGCTGCTGCCACGAACGGAGATGCAGCAGATAGCTGCACACAGGATTGAGAAATATTTCAAAGGATTTATTGAAGAATTAGGTACAGAGATTTTGATAAAATTATGTAGTATACCGTAAGTAAACCGCAGAACTGTAGGTATCTGCAGGAGCACGTGACTTGTAGATTAACGCCTTTATTCATAAATGCTGCTTAAAGTTATGTAAAGATTAACGGGTCTTTAACCATACATTTTTGTCTCTTTAACTTTATCATCGTTTATAAATAAACCCCATTATGTTTAATCACAGTTACAGCTCTATCGTGGCTTCTTTCTTTAGAGAGCTTAAAGTTAGCTGTGTGTCGCAAATTCTTTGAAGAAGTCAGAAGTAGCCACTACTTTGTTATGCAAAGAAGATCTTGTAATCAATGAGCTTCTTACATACTTACCAACTTATTATCAGCAAAAAGAATTTTAAAATAATTTAACACGAGTAGGTAATAGGCACGCCCTGTAACAGTAGGTTGTAGGTATTTTACTGTAACACAGAAGTTGGTGTTGTCAGAGTTTTGCAACTACACTAGCTTTGAACGTATTATGCAGAAAAACTGGTGCGAAAGTTGGAAAACAATGGTCAGTAGCGCACAAATCGGGTCAGCGGTTAACTTCCACTTGTTTAGTTACGGATTTCACGTAAAAGTCATTTCCTGCTAAACAAGTGTTAATTTGTTCATTATAAGCAAAATAGCTTGAGTACCAAAAACACGTTAAGCTTAATAGGTAGGTATGTTGGACCTAATTAGATATTCTGCCGCCAAAATATTTTTCGGGTCAGCAGTGCATAGGATTGTTAATTTTTGCTACAAATTGGTTTAAAAAACATATTTCAGATGCTGTTTTTTCCGCTCGGTTGACTGAGATAGGGGCCGCCCCCTTAGGCGCCGCTATGTGGCAGGGGAAAATGAACCAAAATGTTTTGATGATGCATTTAGACCTGCTGTAGAGATGTTTTGGTTTTTTAAATTCCTATATTTTTATGGAATTTAGAAAAAAAGAAAGAAAATACAGTTATTTAGCACAGACGATAAGACACATAGTACACCTGAGACATACATCAGATAAAAATCAAATAAAAAGTGTAAAGTCCGATGTAAGAAATTAACAGGAAAGTGTGCCTCACGGCTGCGCCAAAAAGGCCCAGTTCAGCAAAAATGCCAGAGAACTGGTGCCTGACGCTGGTTTTCAACTGGACCTGATGTGTGAGGTAACGGATGTAAATCAGTCTTATACTGGAACGTGACGTGTGTATGCATACTTAAATAAATAAAATAAATATGTGTCAAATAAAAACAGTTACGAAACAGAATTTAGAGGGGATGCTTAGCGTATCTATGTCATTTAATAAACAGCTTGTCGAATTCCCACTGTGTCACTGTGTGACTGTGTCTGTCCAAGCAGTATAAGTTCCTACCTATCTACTTACGAAGATGACTAAGATTATGGATAGAAAGATAAAGTTAAAAAAAAGGAGTCAAATTGCCCGTCATCAACACGCTGCCTGGCTTGATATGTTTATTATAACCTACCTAATTAGGTACCTTCTAACCAAATACAGCAATACATCATTCAAATATCCGACTAGTAGCTACTAACGTGCATACTATGTGCATACTCCTACGAGCATACTAGGCTGGAAAGTTTTGAGCTTAAGTACCTTTAAGTATCACTAATGACTTGCGCTGCAGAGCACTAATTAGTATCTGAAGTAGTATAAATACCAAGTTTCATGTCATTAGCATCATTTCATTCCGATCCAGTCTGTCCCTTGCTGCCCTCTCCCAGCGACGCCCTAAGCCGAGGAGGGCTAAGTACCGCACAGGGAGTGCCCTTAGCGTGTAGTCGCTTAGTTTTTAAGTTTTTTAAACCCTGTCTGGAGGCCTTAATTTATTGAGGCATCCACAAGCTAGCCTGGTTAATCAGACGATGACCTCATAGGTTGAACTGCGAGATGCACCTAACAAAAAAAAAAAAAAATGCCATCATTACGCTTTCAGTAATTGAACCGTAAACATTACCATGTTCAAGTCATCCGCGCTTTGCACAAAATTCGAATACAGAGCTGTCATAAAATTCCTCACAAAGAAGAACAAAATGCCGGCGGAAATATTTCAAGAGATGTCTGCAGTTTATGGGGAGTCTGCACCTTAATTTGCCACCCTAAAACGTTGGAGACGAGAATTCAAACACCGCCACGGAAATTCAAAGTGGAAAGATCGGCTTCCAAGCTTATGGCCACTGTTTTTTGGAAATTGTAAAGGAATTTTGTTTATCGAATACCTTCCCAAAATACTACAGTGAACGGAGTTCGTCAAGTGGTTGAGGAGAAAAGGAGAGGCAAACTGGCGAAAGGAGTTCTGTTTTTGCAGGACAATGCGCCCGTGCCGAGACAGGATTTAAAGAAATCAACCACCCACCCTACCTACAGTCTAGACCTGGCCACTAGTGATTATTTCCTTTTTCGAATTTGAAAAATGACCTCTTGAGGACGAAGATTTTCCAGTGACGAGACAAAGATGGCGAATATTTTTTGAACGGGTTAAAAGCTCTTTTAAAAAATGTAAGAAGCGTATTGAAGTAGAGGGAGATTACATAAAAAAAAAATTAAACATGATTATCAGCATTTTTAATACCCTAGGCTCTCAACATTTCGCGGGCTTGCGGACGGCGAGCAATGGGCAGTTCGCCGTCCGGTAAGGACCAGGCCCGGGTCGACGGCGCGTTGTGTTCCACGCGCGCCTCAGAGATGTCAGTAACTGAAGGGGTCCGCTAAGGCCGATGCCTGCCAGGGTCGCAGATTGTTCGAAAGAGTTACCGTGGCCCTTGGCACAGGCAACTGAAGGAACACGGGTGGGTTTTAGTCAGTAAAAGTCTGACACACCCTCCCGCTCCGCCCCGACCAGGAGAAGTTATTTGATAATTTCCCACCCAAAAAAAAAAGGCTCTAAACATTTCAGCCTCCCGTCTAACCGGCGCTTCTCTGAGTTTGCCGAATGAATTAATTTATGCTGATGAGCACTGATCTTACAATTTTAACTCGAAGCTTAGAAAGGTTTTTAATTTCAGTTTAAAAACGTGATCCAAATAATATTAGCTTAGGTAGGTACTTAATATTTAAAGTTAGGTACGCTTGCTAACGGACGCTTTTCTAATAGTTTATTTTTTCATGTAATTAATTAATTTTAACGTTATTATCTTAATACCTTCTTTTATTGGGGATAAAAATTTTAAAGGGATTTAAATTCGAAAATCCCCATAGTAATATTTTGAGACTACCTAAACTTTTTGCTGTTGAGATCTGTTGAGAGTCTTGTCATTTTGAAAGTAAAACAAGGAACTAAAGAGACGACCAAGTCCTTCAGACGAAAAAAAATAATGAAATGAATATCAAAATTAATTCACTAGGTAGGTACAGTTTATGTAATATATTTTACATAAACTGTACCTCGTGTAGCCACGAATACCCATGAGTACCTAGGTACCCTATAAATTTTAACCTAACCTAAAACTTTTTCTCATTTATGGAGGAAAAGAAACGATTTGTAACCTACTTAAATATACTCTACACGTTCGAATGTGGCCAGTTGAGTGTACTTCGTAAGTCAAGTACAAGAATACTTTTGGAAAGGGGACTGGGTTCGCACTCATCGGGTTTTGTTCTTCCATTTTATTTTTCTTGTGTAATTTTATGTTCACTTACGTCATTCATGGTCATTCCAGTTTGGTTAACAATGAAGGCGTTGCCAGAAAACGTAACGTGGTCTTGAAGATTGTATCCGACCGGGAGGTCAGCGACCGTTGGGATCCCAAACTCGGACAGATGCTCCTTTGGGCCTACTCCTGACACCATCAACAGTTGAGCGGAGCCTATAGCGCCTGCAGATGAGATGACTTCACGACGAGCGCGCACTTGCATACTGTAAAATTGATTTGGTGGGTAAAAGAATATACAACGTGTAACGTTAAATGCGCAAGACCTCAGACACCCAAACTGATTTTTAATTCAATTAACCTATTTCAGAGAGAAAATAAGTCATTAAAAAAATTGTAAATGTTTTATGTGCTGTTTTAGTTTTACTGGCCATTCTGATCGTTTCTTGCGTCTGCGACGACGCTTTATCGAGGGAGGAGTCGTCACCGGGCCGCTGCGCCGCGCTGACATTGGCTTGCTTGACCTATTAATAAATAGACTCCGCAACGTTTTTAATGAAGATTTTTTGAAAAATGTGACATATTTAAAAAGTTTTTCAATTAATTCTGCTCGTTATTCTGATCAAACTATTTTCAGGTTTTGCGCATTTAACGTGTAAACGTTGTAGCGTAGTAGTAACGTTGTAGTGTAGGTATGTGTACTATGTATAGACGCCAGCACATTAAGCTACTAAAACTGTAAAATTTTCCCAATCAACTTTGAATCTTATGCTTTAGCAATAAAGTTGGAAATCTATTAAATTAATTTGACAGATTGTAGTAGCTTGATGTGCTGGCGTCTGTACTATTAGTCTATTAAGTCTTATCAAGAAAACATAACAGAATTTTAGGGGTTCTGCCAAAAGTAGTAAGTTACCTTATATTCCACTTTCTAAATTCTACGCCGGTGGCTGTTTTGGTGTGCGGGTCTATTAAAATTTTTGAAACGGTAGAGAATTTCGTAACTTTCAAGTTTGGCCTAAAGCGTATTGGTTCCAAAAACGCTTTCGAGGAGCTGCATCTTCTTCCTTGCCTCATGGTCGCCTGTGGTTTAGAAAATCCGAGTACTTCTTCTCCATTCGGGTCTCTCCATTTATATCCGAGTTCCTCACCAGCCTGCTTAAATGGTTTCTCGAGGGGTGAGTGGTACGGCGAATATTCAATATTTAAATATCCGCCAACGCCATGATACGACGAGTTCCATAATTCTTTGATACCTATGTTTTCTGATTTCTTGAAATACGGTAATATATCGTCGTAGCTCCAGCCCTCATTACCCATTCTAGCCCAGTCGTTATAATCTTCCGGATGTCCTCGTTGATAGATTAAAAAGTTGAGCACACTGCTTCCGCCGAGCACTCTGCCTCGGGGCAAGAAGCACACTTTCCCTCTTAAGTCCCTGCATGCTCTCGGCTCTGGCATTGAATTGTATCCCCAGTTCATAGGTGTGAGGGACAGAAATGCAGCGAATATGGGAATGTCGGAAAAGAAGTTTTCATTTCCTCCGGATTCTATGAGTAACACTTTCCATTGTGGAACTTCAGTTAAGCGGTTAGCAATAACAGAACCCGCTGATCCAGCTCCTATGACAATGAAATCAAATTCTTCCTGGTCTTTTGGTATATAGTCGGGTATAAAACCTTCTCTTGGGTTTCGAGGCAGAGGTCGAAATAAGTCGGTCCAGTAGTCCATAAATCTCCGACTGTCAAATGCTTTGACCGCTGTGATGCAGAGTAAGTAGAAGAACCATGCATGCATGATGTCTTTTTGTATTCTTCATTCCTGAAACAAATGACTAATCAGTAACCGTATTACTTATATTTAGAGGGCCATCCCGCCATTGTTAGGCACGCATTCAGTAGCGAAGTTAATTTAGTCAACTTGGTGGTTGATCGTACCCTCGTAATTATAGGTACCCGAAGAATACTTGTGGATGATCTTGATGCTGTCAATGTTTAATTTAACAATCTAAATTCTCTTGACAGTCAGGTGGTACTTAAAGAACTACCCACGTGCAGATATTTTAAGGTCAACGATGATCGTTCTGTAGGTCTTGAGTTTTTTTAGAATACAAATGACCACCTAAGGACTTACATCACCGATTTTCATCAACGATTCCAATTCAATCGATTGCAAAAATATAAAATTCATTTGAGGTTACGGTGGTGAGTAAATAGGTAGGTAAACCTACACCCTGTATCTCTTAACTTTCAAATGTGCGTAAAATTGCTTGTAAATTTTGCAAATGCTGCTGATATCTGTTTTATATTGTGCAAATTACCTACGCCTGCCTTCTGAAATTAGTTTTTTCTTCAGTGCCGTCGCCAGAACATTCTTCCGAAATCCAATTACCTACTTTTCGCGATCTTACATTTCCATATGTAAGTGGTAGAAGAAATATTTTGCTTTACTTTTTTAAGTAAAACATTAAATACCTAGTAGGTACCTAAGTTGGAAAAGCTTTCTTTTAGGAATAATTAACTAGGTAAGTGACTACTTAAAACTTTTTGTTAATCGATACAAACATTCAAAGAATCTAGCTAGGTAGGTACGTTATCAGGCAATATTTGCTACAGAACAAGCCTTGTTACTAGAATTCTAACTGATTTCAAATTCAAATTCATTAGCTACTTTGGTACCTCGGTAGTTTGCATGGGGATTTTTACTAACTAACTTGCCGATAATTCAGCAGTGCAATTCTGTAACCATCTGACCGTGAAAACTTAGGTGAAATGAGCGTTGGGTGTCATCCCACCTGATACTAGGGTTTGACCAAGAATACATTTACAATCATAATCGAGATTTTAATATATTTTTTTTATGGTAATTCTATTGATCATTTTATATAATTTCGAAACTAGTATTTTAACTGTCTAAACATTAATATTTTGTGAAGTTTTAATCTATGAAAAAAAGACTAGTCCTTATATCTTATAGGACTAGTTTAGGAAAAGAAAGAAAGAAAAAAAAAAAACATAATTTATATTCTGACGAAGTTTCTGTTTTGCTATTTTATTTAAAACCCCACAAAATAGTGATGTTTTGACAACTAAAATAGAAATATACTGTAATAGAAAAAGCATACATAATATTAATAAAATCTTGATTGTGATTGTAAATGTTTGCTTAGTCAATCCCTAGCATCAGTGGGATGACAATGACAGCTCATTCCACGCAAGTTTTCACGGTGAGATTTTTACAGAATCGACATGCAGATATGTTTATGACGTATGTCATAACCCAAATTGCATTATGAGGATGGTTGACCATCACCTAATACTCGAAGGATTAAGTAATTGTGAGTCACGCTAGCACCGCAGGCCAGCATAATGGGCGACATCCGAAGGCATACAACTTTTGATCAAAACTGTGTGTGAAATGTTTATTCACCAATCATTATAATTCTGTTAAATATGCGTAACGCGTAGAGCAACTGAATCATGCCTTGTTAGTTGTTTTATTATTTCATGGTTAATAAATTTTGATTTAAATATTTGTTTTGTGACCCAATTCTTTTGGCAAAATGAGTATATTATTTCGTAATACAAAGATTACTACGCTGATAGTTTGGTTCACCAGTTACTGTCATTGTTGCACCCAGCAGGGTAATTGCGTAACACACTATAACTAGCAATGGGTTTCATTTTGACAGTTCAACAACATTAATTGCGTTATTTACGTTGTTGATCAGACACATTTGGAGCAACATTTCGAACATATGGAGCAATAGGATTAGCAATATGCTTCAAAATGATTCAAATTGAGAGGAATAGTGTGTTACGCAATTAGGGTGCTGGTTTTGACAAAACGACTGAACTGCTATGAAAACAAATCATTTGTGCAAATTGGTTAAGCAACGCAGTGTTTGTTTATGTAGGTTAACTTTATGTTATGGTAAATAGATATGGATATGAGCGAGGAACTCGAAATCCTGCGAAATAGCTAAACACTTGTTCATTCACGACGATTGCCATAATAGGTAAGTTTGTTGAACTTGCTGTGCGTTTTGTTGTCAATCAGGCAGATCATAAGGTATCTACAGAGTATGATGTAGGGACTTTCCTGTCCGTTCCATAGGCATCAATTTAAAGTGTTAATAATGGCTGCCAGATGCATATAACCATACCTAATACAACCTTATTGTTTCAAAATTATGTTCCGCATACGTATATATCTAACCGCGTAGGACTTAGGTAAGTACTGGGTTGATTTAAATTACCCAATAACACAGTCAACTCAAGGAATGCCCGGTGTGTATTGAGCTCAGCGAGTCACGTATAAGCCGCGATCACCGACGTGAACAGAATTAGGATCAATCACACGTGTAATCACAGCTATTTAGGTACGATTACTTGCCAATAGGCAAGGTCAGGCAGCTTCAGGGCGTCGAACCAGATAATCTTTATGTTACAGAATGAACCGGTCTCTTCTCTTTGCCATGCCGGTTTTTCGTTATTAATTAACGTAAACTACAGGGTCAAATTAAATTAGTTAGCGGAACTCCGCTGACGTGGGTATCGCCATCTAATCATAAACACTATTTATTAGTCTCTGGTACCGCAGGTAGTGTAGTTGAGCTGAGAAAATCATTTTTTATTTGTTTCATAATTTTTCGATACCCATTAAGTACGTCTGTAATGTCTACACATTTTTTTTTACTATTAACATTTCAAGTAACTGACCCTAATTAAGTTTTTCGTTTTTGTTTTATAATGTTTGGTCACCCATCACGTTTGCGTTTCGCTAACTAATTTAATTTGACCCTGCATGTAGATCGTTAATCGCGTGTTAAAACAAAAATCGATTTTACCAACAACAATTATTGAAAAGGTTACAAACGTTAGTCCCCATAACTAAATGATTAAAACGTGACCTAAGTGCTCTATTCACTAATTCATGAAAAAAGGTTGATTATACTTACAGTCTAGTTAGATTCATGTTCTGAATGACATAGTGTAAAAAACGCTTTAGAAATTGCTAGAGTGGAGGAGCCCGCCGTCACTGCAGGAACATGGAAAACGATAGCGGAGTTATTTTCAAAACGAATAGTGTAGAGTCACCTCAACAACTCTCTCCCTTGAATTTGTAACCTATTTATGTACGTTTTTATTTATAATTCAATAATTTAAAGAAGGTACATAATGCGGACATATTAGGGCACATAGGGTTGTACGTTCCGGACAGGTACGTGTGGCGACGACGACAGCCACGACTGCTGGCGGAGCCCCGCGCTAGGACCAATCTTTTAAGGGAGGCGCCACTGTCGCGTGCACTCCGCACTCTCAACCTCATAGCTAGTGACACAGACCTTTTCTGTTGTTCTCTGAGTGAGTTCACAAAGAATGCATTGTTTGTAATAAGTTACAAAATTTAATTATAGTAATAAGTTACAATAATAATTTAGTTAGGATATGTACACTATCGCAATAGGGTTCCCTGTAAGGATAGATGTAATTTGGAAAATAAATAAATAAAAATTTAAAAGTTTTTTTAATCATTGTTCGGCTCAACCAAAGCATCTGCCGTCTAATCTCTTCACCACCCTTGGTTGACTGGTAGAGAATGCCTAAGGCATTAAGTCCGCCTTTGTATCTTACTAGCGACCCGCCCCGGCTTCGCACGGGTGCAATGGAGAAACTGATAATTTTAGAGCCACTATTTCTAGTAAAAAGTATAGGATAAAAAATGGTTATTGTGGGTTATCCCTAAGAGATAGACATATACCATCGCGGAGTTTTTTGTAGACCTTTTTAAGGTGAACAATACTGTAGTACATTATTTTGATCTGTCTGGACGGGTTCAGCCAGCGTTTACAATGTAAGCGCAAAAAAATGTGTTTATTTACGACATCACATTAGAAACCTCTAAAATTATCAGTGTTTCTCTACTATATTATGCATGTATTATAGATATAAACCTTCCTCTTGAATCACTCTATCTATTAAAAAAAACCGCATCAAAATCCGTTGCGTACTTTTATAGATCTAAGCATATATAGGGACAGACAGACAGGGAAGCGACTTTGTTTTATACTATGTAATGATGGTGTGCGAAAAGATTAAATATGTAAATAAATAGATAGGACGTCATCTTAGTTTTTTCAGAGCCCTTTAGCAAATAAACCTATGCATTTACCCGGTGTCGCATTATTATATAATATGTATACAACGTCTAACATTAAATGCGCAAAACCCCAGACACCCTAACTGATTTTTAATTCAATTGACCTATTTCAGAGAAAAAATAAATCATTAAAAAAATTGTAAAGGTTTTATGTGCTGTTTTAGTTTTACTGGCCATTCTGATCGTTTCTTGCGTCTACGAAGACGCTTTATCGAGGAAGGAGTCGTCACCGGGCCGCTGCGCCGCGCTGACATTGGGTTGCTTGACCTATTAATAAATAGACACGACAACGTTTTTAATGAAGATTTTTTGAATTATATATTTATTTATTACCTAGTGCCCCGCCCCTGGTTCGCACGCTTTATACGACTTGATAAAACATTGAGTCTGCTTTATTATATGTATGTTTAATATAAATGTATTATACACATAAATCTTCCGGAGTAAATTTTCTAAATGATGGTGAAAACCGCATCAAAATCCACCGTGTAGTTTAGAAGAACATAGCGGTCACAGAGACGGACACGAAAAGCGACTTCCATTTATCATTACTATCCTTTGTATCTACATCAGCGAGGCAGTAGCGTAACACACTAACAGTAGCAACAGTTTTCCTTTTTACAGTTCAACAACATTTATTGCGTTATTTACGTTGTTGAGCAGACAAATTTGTCGAACATATGATGCAATGGATTAGCAACATCCTTCAAAATTATTCAAATTGAGATTGACCGTGCTGATGGATATATAACACAGGGTTT
The DNA here is from genome assembly GCA_949629135.1 of Eremobia ochroleuca. NCBI lineage: Eukaryota > Metazoa > Arthropoda > Insecta > Lepidoptera > Noctuidae > Eremobia > Eremobia ochroleuca. Next base: position 14,759,607 of record OX451387.1, read on the forward strand.
AAAATGGAAATACATACTTATAAATTATCTTCTTAATTCACAGCTTGGAGATCTTATTTTATTCTAATTTAATGTAGGAATACACACGGGAGGTTTGGTCTTATATTGAGAACCGCCGATCTAATCTGTAAAAATCTCACCCTGTGAGGGTGTGAGTGAGCTTGAAGTAAGCTGTCACCTTACCTGACGCTAGGGAATCTAGGGATTGACAACTCACTTTACCTAAGTTTTCACGGTAAGATTTTGACGGAATAGCTCTACAGTTAGCGAGGCGGTGTTAATAGTGAGTGCACACAAACGATGCAGATAAGTGTGTAGCAGGTAGGCCGTCATTCGTCCCTGCAGTGTGCACTGTGAACTATGCATTGCGTGTCACCGTGACTATGCAAATGCTATAGGTACGTACCTACGTACTTCCACTAATATTTGAAATCTATTGCGAAACATCATTATTCTGACGCAATTGTTTTAACGTATCACGCCTGCAATCCCGAAGGGTTATTCAGAGGTGTACCTATATCTAGTAGACCTACATTTCGCATACTTAAGTCCCATGTAATAGAGGGCGAGCCTATTGCTGTCAACTGGGCGCAAATCCAGACTACGGGCTGCTACTGAACACTTTGCTCGACCTAGTAATAAAATCAAGGACCTCATCCTCAGCAGTAGCGGTTACGAATTGCGACCATTAGACCAACGAGGCGGTCTTTATGGGTATTTCTTAAACTTGTTTTTTTGTTGGGAATTTGGAATATTTATTTATTAGCTCATCTGTGTCACTTGCCCGCTCCGGGTGGGTGCACAGATTACCGCGTCTGTGTACGTGTGAGCAAGATAGGTACAGTTCTTATAAACAAATTAACGTCAAAACCTATGACAGTGATTAACCGCCCACTCCGGGCGGAGCATAGACGCGGTAATCTGACACAGATAAAGGGTTACCAACGTTATAAAAGTTTATTCAAGAACTTGGGTCGTTTAGAAAGAAATAACAGTAAAGCTTATGTCTTCGAAAGAAATAGTTATCAGTTCAGCGAGTTTGAAATAGAATAGAAATAGACGCGTTTAATGGAGTAAGTAAATAAATGTGCTTAATGCAGATAAAATTATATTTAACAATTAATAACTTCTATTTCTATTGTGACCAGAGGGCTGGCTCGTTCTTTGGCCAAAGAATTAGCATTGATATTTAACGTGGCAATGCTGCCAGTCTTCTGGGCTCGTTTCCGGATGACGGTCGAGTACTTCGAAGCCTAAGTGACCAAAAAACAAAAGGATTTTTTGTATTTATTTGTACATTCAGTTAGTCATTTAATTTAGTACCTACCTAGTGTAAATGTTAGTTGCGGTATATATTGTATTAGTAATAAATTCTATTACCTACATACTTAGTCGATAGGTATTGTAGCTTGGACAACTACTTACATTTTCTTCAAGCTTTATAACGCAAAAATAAAGCAAGTTTTCCCTTGAGAGAAAACGTAGATTTCGGTTTTAAAGACAATCCATATTCCTTATCTTTTTTGTGCTAAGTTATTTATAAACGTCAAAAGCCCTTCTTGCGGGAACATTATTCCCTAATACCTTCTTGGGTAATTTAATATTTTCATAAGACTGATTGTTTTTCCTGGAACTCGACGTTTATTTTTTGAAGTACCTCCATAATACCAGCCGTCCCTATCAGAATACCGGCGCTGAGGTATTCATTTAAATATATCGCAGCATTATGCTGAGATAGGAGCCTTTTTTGGCCTCGTCCAGGTCTTTTTTTTGTTTCATTCTTGCTTTTTATAGTGCTTACTATTTGTATTGCCTTTGTGTCCCCCAAATAAAATATTTTAATTAATATACTGGATGATTTTTATACAGTCTCCAAATTTTTACAGGGTATTCTACTCATGAATATGAAAAACTTTCACTATGGGACCAACTCTGAAATCAGGAAAACAAAATCAGCTGTTTAATACAAAAGTTCAATACCTGCTTGATCAAAATGTATGAAACAGCTGATTTTTTTTTCGTGATCTCAGAGTCGGTTCCATAGCGGAAGTTGTTCATATTCATGGGCAGAACACCCTGTAAACATTTAGAGACGGTAAAAAAAATCATGCTGTATAAAATATTTTTCTTTCTTTCTTTCTATAAGCAGTTTACGAACATTTCAAACTTGTAAAAAATGCCATCATCACTAATTCAGCGAGTGACCTCTGCAAATAAAAACCAAAGGAAGTCGGGTATCCATAAATAGTTAAATGGAATAAGATTATCATTTAAAGCGACGATATTGTAAAATCACTCACGTAATGTCACACACTCAAGTCTTTAATGCCAAATCGTCCTTGATAAGCGCAGGCGCTCCGGTGATGAAACTATCAGTAGGCTGCCCACGATATATCCTATCATATTGTTTATACTACGTTTTACTATTTATCTTCTTCCTTTATTTTACTACAATCTCAAAGCACATATAAATTATTGAAACAAAACCTTACCTGTCTTTCGGTCTTTTTGCTGGGGACCGGCCAAACGAACGAAGTACCTAAGTATTTTTGTTATTGTTTGATTCCCTTTTTGTTGTTTCTCTTAATTTATGATTATATTTTTAGCATTTTTCTAATTTTCGACAGTATCTGCGATTTGATTGATACAGATATTGTCTTAGTACCTAAGTATTTAGGATACTTTCTCAAGATTTCCCAGGAAATATGAAAAATAGAGTATCTATCGTAATGGCTTAGATCATATATAGGACAGAGTCGCAGGTACACCTATTCAGACATAAAGTTTTGTTCGTTGTCCAATATATCTTTGCACTTCGAAGAATGCAACGGGTAGGTACGGCAGAAACTCTAATTGCACCGCACATAATTAATGTACCTACCTACCTATTCAAAGCCGTATGAATTCTTATTTACTTAGTGGCCATTTTAACGTAACTCTTCGTAATGGTTCTCGTGAAAAATGGCCGATGTTGTCCACATTGTGACCCATTCACAGAATATTTCCCATTCACTTAGCAATAGGTATAACTTCGCGTCAAACTTGATGGCGGCTCTGAAGTGCGTTACTCGCTGCGCAGTACCCCACCCCTCACCCCCGCTGACCCATGAATTGGTTACTGCGCAGCCAATCGCCTCATGCTACGAGCCGCCATAAAGTTTGAATCGGACTGTACTTTCGGCGAATGTACAGACGCCAGCACATCAAGCTACTACAATCTGTCAGATTTCTTTAATAGATATTCAACTTTATTGCTAAAGCATAAGGTTCCAAGTTGATTAGGAAAATCTGACAGTTTCGGGTAGCTTGATGTGCTGGCGTCTGTACATGTATCTCCAGGGCCTCCGACTTATAGTAATAGAAGACACAGTGGAGTTTTAGTCTATAGGAGACCGACATAACACTCCCTTCTCCCCTGGCGGAGGGTATCCATGAGGATTTCACCACGGAAAAGAAAATGTACAATAGGTACTTATGTTAACAGCTTCAACCGGTCGATTCTGTAAAAATCTCACCGTGAAATCTTGCGTGGAGTGAGCTGTCAGTGTCATCCCAGTGATGCTAGGATTGAGCAAGCAAACATTTACAATAATTTCGTGTACCCACGAAAAGCCCACGAGCTCCTATAACCCCCTTATGTCCTCCTCTTCGTAGAACTGTCCTTGGTGCTAATTCTCCAATCCCCCGCCTATGTAAATTATTAAACAGAGATCTTGTTGACGTGCACTCTGACTCACTTGGTAAGTTCCGTAGTATTATGTACAGACGCCAGCACATCAAGCTACTACAATCTGTCAAATTTCTATAATAGATTTTCAACTTTATTGCTAAAGCGTAAGGTTCAAGGTTGATTGGGAAAATTTGACAGTTTCGAGTAGCTTGATGTGCTGGCGTCTGTACAATTTGTAAAAGAATTTTAGTGTAAGTAAACTGAATTTAATTATGATTTTAATTTTAATTTAAGTGTTGATTTTGATTTCATTTTTGGTGTTTATTTTGTTTGTAATTTAAAAAAATATTTTTGATTATGATTTTAATTTTGAATTTGATCTTAATTGTATTTTGATTTTCATTTTTACTTTGATTGTGATTGCATGTGGTTTCAATTTTAATTAGGATTTTAATTTGGAATTTGGTCGAAAACATTCTTATGTTCGGTGAGTTTATGAACTCATCTGATTTTAAGTAAGCGCCCAATATCATTCGACAAAAAAGTAATGCATGATGTGCTTACCTGTAAGAAATTGGTACACTAGTCTTTAAGTCTATTGAATGTATCTCATATCTTTGTATCAGTTTATTCAGTTGTTGGTGAGCCAAATAAATAAAATAAAAAAATAAAATCATAATCGAGATTTTAGTAATACCTATTTTGTTTTTGCTAATTCTATTGATAATTTTATATAATTTCAATGCTAGTATTTTAGTTGCCAAAACATCGCTTTATATGGACTAGTCTAGGAAAAAAAAGGAAAAAAAACAACATTGAGAATCTGACTAAGTTTCTGTTTTGCTATTTTATTTTAAGACCCTACAAAATAGTAATGTTTTGGTAACTAAAATACTAGCTTTGAAATTATATAAAATTATCAATAGAATTAGCATACAAAATATTATTAAAATCTCGATTATGATAGATTGATTAGTCAATCCCTAGTATCAGGTGGGATGACACTGACAGCTCACTCCACGCTCACTTCACCTAAGTTTTCACGGTGAGATGATTACAGAATCGCACTGCTGGCCTACTGTACAGTTCATTCTTATTTGATTTTGGAAAGATGGCATTTGCATAAAAAAAGTAGTTTTAAATCGCATGGCTTTATTTGCATTAAGTAATTTTATACAATTTAAATGCAGCAAAAACGTGTGGGTTATAAATTACCGACAAGTCATCACGCATTTGTTTGTTTTTCGTTTTAATATTCTCTAGTTTTTCTTCAGTTTTCCTTACCTCTCCTCTCCTGTGTAACGTGAGTACGGAAAATAGTACCTATTGTAAAGTACTATTTTACCTATTTGCTAAATATTGATATCTATACAAGTTGGCAGGGTCGTAGACGCGCAAACTGCAACCATGAATTCAACACAATCATCATTCTAGAGCCCCTAGCGTTGAAAATTTTCGTCGGTTATCAAAACAAAAATCAAACGATCCATGAAAAAAAAAAATAAAAAAAAATATGTGTGCAGTTCACACGCGATAGAAGTGAAACCTTCAAAAATGTTAACCTCAAGATAATGAGATGAATGTAGAATTTCAGGAGTAAGATAATTGTAGGGTTTAATTATAATGATATTGATTCCAAGTTTAAAAATTATTTTAAATTTTTTCAATGCGTTTCAAATCACAACGATGCTAAAGAACTTTTCACTTCAAAAGTGCAGTGAAAATGTATGGAACACCAATTTTTTTTTAAACCGACCAAATATCTCTACGCTAGGGGGTCTAGAAGCACGTATGACTTGTTTATTCCATAAAGTCCGTATTATTATTATTTATCCGTAGGCCTATTATTTTTTAAATAAATCGTATTCCTATTACGATGAACTGGGAACTAGTTACGAGTGTTACAACACCATGATTTATGAACCTACGGTTGTGATCTTTAAGAGTAGTCGTTATGGATGCTCATGACTTCAGGCGATATTATCGGGCCGTATGTTTACATACTATACTTGGAATCTTGCTTAACTTGAGCACGAAGAGGCGGCGCGACGTTAAATATTTCACACGAGCTTTCACAGATATTTGCAATGAAGTAGATAGCGACATTCCTTTTGTGAATAATACAAGCTTGAAGGTATATCTTTTTCGCTGTAAGATTTCCATAGTATCTATTAATTAAGAATATTTCTACAATTTTTTAGTGATAAATGCTTTATTAGCTCACAGAAATCTCAATGCAGAAAACAAAATAGGATATTTTGCGGACGAATTTTTTGATGCCCAATGAGCTCTTCCCCGTTTTTTTTTATATACCAACTTGTACATAATATAAATATTTGAGTATTAGTGGTGCTTTTAGCCTCAGCAATACTTAAATACTAAAATACCCAAAGGTATTTTAGTATTTAAATTTTGTCAAAAAGAAACAAAGTTTATTTGTACATTTATATTTGTTGCATCGTCTGTTCTACTTTATAATTCGGTCTCTGTCTAATTGATGGCCGTCATAATTTGATGATATGTATTACAATATTAACTGAGTTTAAAGTAAGCATGAGTACGTAAAGTTAACGACTACGATACTCATCAAGCTATTTAATTAAATACAGGATACTTATTTGGGTTTTACATTTGGCAACACTTCCGGTTTGGTACCTACACTTAAATTAACAAATCTTAATTTAAAACTTCAAGACTTGCTGGCTGCAAACAACTGCACCACGACGATGTACCACTTTTAAAAATAAAAAAAGTCAAGTCACAAGTTGTTGTCTTTGGTTCGCGACTTTCGAAGCAGCTAATTGTGAATTTTTAATCTTGAATCTTTTGTATGACATGTAATTTGTTGCAAGGTCGGGAAAGTTGCTATTTGATATTGTAGTAAGGCAAGAACATCTGTCAGTATAGTTAAATAGTAAGTCTTGGTGGAGTTATTTATTATATACATTTATAAGATACCTACATAAATTAACAGAGATTTTATGTAAGTAACACTAAAACTATTTTTCTATTTCAATATTTACACTCATCATAAAACTGATATATATCTGTAAGACGTCCTCGTAACATCATAGGCCAGTTGAAAACCAGCGTCAGGTATTAGTTGTCTGACATTTGTGCTGAACTGAATATTTGGCGCAGCCTTGAGTTACACAATATGATTTAAACTTTTTTTTTTCTTGTAAATTTTGTCGTGCCTTACTGAACCTGGGTCAACTACACATATTTTCTTTCTATCCAAATAGCATTTTTGATTTTCTTGAAAATCTGGCTAATGGCTCTTTGACCATTTTGCTCTATTTCAGGCATTTTTTTACTGCTAAATGTGTGATGAAAAGCTATATACAACGTGTAACGTTAAATGCGCAAAACCTCAGACACCCCAACTGATTTTTAATTCAATTGACATATTTCAAAGAGAAAATAAGTCATTAAAAAAATTGTAAAGGTTTTATGTGCTGTTTTAGTTTTACTGGCCATTCTGATCGTTTCTTGCGTCTGCGACGACGCTTTGTCGAGCGAGGAGTCGTCACCGGACCGCCGCGCCGCGCTGACATTGGGTTGCTTGACCTATTAATAAATAGACACGGCAACGTTTTTAATGAAGATTTTATGAAAAATGTGACCTATATTAAAAAAGTGGTTCAATTAATTCTGCTCGTTACTCTGATCAAACTATTTTCAGGTTTTGCGCATTTAACGTTACACGTTGTATAGTGCCGGCACGGTTGGCGCAGTGGTTAAGCGATTGACTGCTGCGCTGCGTGTCGCGGGTTCGTTTCCCGCACGGCACAAATATTTGTATGACCTACAAGTAGTTGTTCCAGGTCTGGCTGTTTGTGAATGTGAGTTTAAATGTTTGTAAACGCACCCACAATACAGGAGAAATTCCTAGTATGGAGCAACGTTATATATATTTTTTAAATATATGTAAGTATATATACAACATTATTTTTAGTATAGGTATGGCAAACCCGAAACACGTGTCTAGTATTTTTATGTAAATAATCTATGTACAGACGCCAGCACATCAAGCTACCCGAAACTGTCAGATTTTCCCAATCAACTTTGAACCTTATGCTTTAGCAATAAAGTTGAAAATCTATTAAAGAAATCTGACAGATTGTAGTAGCTTGATGTGCTGACGTCTGTACATCATTTCAAAACTGTATCATGAAAAATCACGAAGTTATAAGCTTGTTATGTTACCTGATTGTCCGTACAAAAAGTTGGTTACCACTTAACACGCGCCGCCGGCCGACCAGCTGTGACCTGTGTTGTGCACATATGATTACGGACATGCACTTAGTGTCGCTCGGTGTCCAACTTGTTACAATTTTTAAATATTTTTGGGACAAAATATAACATGGTGTAAAAAACTATTGGAATCGATTCTGTTACTTATTCTGAACAAACTATGTGTATTCAAGTTTGAAGTATACTGAAAATAATGTTGTATATATAAGCTGTTATTTTAGTTCAGTATTTCCACCTGAAGTCCCTTCTAAAAAATGACCGGCATTGTAGATCAGTAGGTATCTAGGCCATGCAGGTTGCCTGCCTCTAGACTTAAACTGGTCTAGACTTCAAATACTGCCGTTACGTCATAAGATCGCTGTGACCGAAATAACAACGTTCAAGTAAGTCTGTCTCTAAAATTGACTTCTAGACACTGGATGTTATTTTTAAGAAAATTGCTGAAGCATGATTATAATTAATATATAATATTATTATTATTATTATTAAGGTGCCCCCTTACTGTCCGGTCTCAAAACTTACCGTGTAAAGTCGACAAGGTTATTAACCTTGTCGACTCAACTTAAAGGTACCAGTGATGTATCTAATCGAACATCACTTCTTTAGCTTTATCTACACGAATATTGGCTTCGGTTGGCGCAGTGGTTAAGCTACTGACTGCTGCGCTGCGTATCGCAGGTTCGTTTCCCGCACGGAACAAATATTTGTATGACCTACCAGTAGTTGTTCCGGGTCTGGCTGTTTGTGTATGTGAGTTTAAATGTTTGTAAACGCGCACACATTACAGGAGAAATTCTGAGGGTGGGGCAACGGTTAAAAAAAAAAAAACTATTTGGACTCAGTCGCTTACTGCCTGAATTTGTGCGACCTCAATTGACACTAAAATCGTGTTGTCGAATTTTGCCGATGGAATTTGAAGAATGACAGATTGGAAAATTTTGTTTCGTACTATAACTTTCTGATAAATAAATAATATAAGTGGATGTTTCGAGACGAAGCTCTTCAACTTTTCCGACATCATTGTCTGGGAAGTCAGTCAAATGTTTTACGCGTTGAGTTCGAGAGTTCGAAAAGGAACCCAACGGAATGGGGTTGTAAGCCGCGCCACTCCACAAACAGATTCCTAACTTTGAGAACGTTGGGAGCAGTTATTAAAACATTTGCTTTTGTTTTCCACCATCAAAAACGAAATATTTTCGAAATCAGAGGTGGGGCAAAACTTCCTATAAAACCGTCCATTCTGTACGTATGTACACAAATACTGTACTTATCGAGTTGCAAAATAAAGTGAACATTAAGCATGTATGTTCGTCAAACAGGTTTATTTCTTGCAAAACTGAGGCCGGTAGTTTATAAAGTGGAAGTCAAATGCCCAACTGTTTTGTAAAGGTCTAGTTAAGGTAAAAACAAAACACTGCACTTAATTATTGTAGTGTTGTAAACACACAGGCTAACCTTGTAGTCGGGCGGAGTACGCGTAACACGAAAACAAAATAAGGAATGAATCTGCGCTACTGCGGTCAGCATGGATTCTTTTACATCATCAGCCCATAGCAGTCTACTGCTGGACACAGTGAGTGACGTGTCATAGGGGGGGGGCTATGGCACGTCTCTCAACTCGATTTTCAGCAACTCTCATCCAGCCCAGATCCACTCAGATCCATGAATCTGTTACATCAGAAGTCACGCACGGCATCAATATTTATGTAGTTTACATAATTTAGTTGGTTATTAATCATTTTATATTTAGATGCATCGTAAACATGTTTATTAATTTATTTAAAATATTTAAATCTTTTTGTCCATCGGACATGAAAATTTTATAAGTCATTAAAGTGTAGGCGTCCTTACCGATTTCAATAACGTACATCTCTATGAAAATTAAATAAATTAAAATTACGTTTAAGTATGCAGGTAACCTACGTTATCTTTAACAAGCGAGAAGAACAATGTAACAAACAACAAGCTTTTGCCTCCCAGCTGTTATCTTTGCAGCGCATTCGTGCATATCTACACAGCTTAACACATTGAACGCCATGGTGGTCACCGGTGAGCGACAGCAATTATTTTAGTTCTTTGAATAGTAATAAGAAATAATTATTTAGAGTGGGGTTTTTGACTATTTTGAACCGTATGAGCCAATAAAATATAACGTGTAAAATTTGCCGAAATCGCAAATCAGCGTCAGCCCATATGGAAAGTTCAGAAGTGGTCAGTGGTGGTCACCGGTGACCACCACGGCGTTCAATGTGTTAATCTGGGGGGTTTGCTTTTTATTTGGATTAAAGTTAGGCTGCCATCGTTAACGAGCAGCTACAGGGCTCGCATGGCATCATGCCAAAAGCCGAATCGTGAAAAACTTTAACACAAAAGTCGGTGTTCATATAATTTTTATTCGACTGGTTTAATAAGGTCACGTCAAAATGAAATGGATGCTCAGATTTTTTTACTGACTTCCACAATGTAACCATAAATAAAGTAAGTTACTTTAATTCAAGAGTTTTTACTTTTAAAATTCTCCTACAGAGTGCAAGCAATTTGTAAAGTATTTTAAAATATGAAATTAAATAAAAGATAAGATGAATTAAAAACGCGGCTAGAAAATCTTAAGGATTGGTCAGGCCGTGCAATAAGGACACATGTGCTCGTATTAACTATTACACAAGTGGTTGGCTTGTACGGGAAACGCACGTCACTAATCAATTAGCAGGTTTGTACTACTTTGTGCAATTTATTAACACGAACCGTATTTACTTCAATGCGTTTATAAATGTTGTTTCTACGTAAATCGTTAAACATCTGTGTATTTATGGTATTCAAAGGAATATGACTGTCGTTATTTGCTATTGATTAATCATGGCTTCATGAGGTGGGTATCACTACTAAGAGGTATATCTTTGCCTTCTAAGTTATTGAATTACCTTGTGATACACGGAGAGAAAAATCTTAGAAAAATTACTCTGCTGTCTCATAATCCGAGTGCATTTGAGTGGTAATGGAAAAGTTACCATGTTACACAGTAAAAATTCTTATGCTGTACGGTAAAATTTATTGGACAAATAGTGAATTTTTCTCAATCTCACTCAGAAAATTTTCTGTAGATGTCACTTGCACTCACTTTACAGTGACGAGCACAGTAATTTTTCTAAGAATTTTCTCTCCGTGTAGAAGTATGTTTAAAACAATATGTGTATGTAAGCATGATGTTGCCTTTTCCATGTTCGATATTCTCAGCATATGTATACACGGCGACACATCAAGCTATAAATTTCCAGTTTTAGCTGACCTCGCACTGTATAGGTTTTTCGTACAAACAGAATTGAGCTTATACTGGTTATGGATAGCTTGATGTGTAGCCGTGCGTACCTACACTACCTACTTGAGAACTATTAATGAGTTATTGTGTGAGTAAAAGCTCCATCTTCTCTTCCCTTATGGTGTGCGCTTATACCGCTACAGAGAATATATTGCTTTGTCTGAGTGCTCTTGGAAAAGGTACAAACTGTCTCTATGAGACGACCTACTCTACATACGAACCTAACCTTTGTCGTTGACTGTTTGCCCTTTACCGTTTGCCGTTTGTTTTTAGGGCTTGCCTGCCTGTTTGTCTAAAGTGACATTAGACTGCAGAATTTTCAGGGTGTTGCGATGTTTGAGAAACCTTTGTTCATTAGCTTAGCCCATTGATTCCCAAAGTGGTCCAGGTGGACCCCCAAGGGTCCACGGGAGACTCGACGGGGGTCTACGTTAGATCTAATCTTCACATTTTTGTCGAGTTTTGGGAATATGATAGAAATGTAGGTGCAGGGGGTCCACCGGAACCAGCAACATTTTTAAAATGTTCTATGAGAAAAAAAAAAACGTTTGGAAACCTCTGGCCTAGCCTGAGGCGTACTTGAAGGCATGTAGGTATCTACGCCTCATATAGTGATGTTTTAAAAAAATTGAAATGAATATTGCGTTCTCAAACTTCGGAAAACCGCGGAAGCTTCTCAGTCTTATCTAAGAAGAATCATTTTAGAGAGGATTTTCACCCAATCTTCTATCGAGGTCATGCTGAAGAGCAAAAATTAAAACCGATACAAGAATTGTAAGTTGGTCCTACCTACTTATACCCGTAAACACTTACACTTAATATTGGCAAACTGAAAATGAGGTAGGCAAGGATGAAATAATTACGTGTATCATGTACAGACGCCAGCACATCAAGCTACCTGAAACTGTCAGATTTTCCCAATCAACTTTGAACCTTATGCTTTAGCGATAAAGTTGAAAATCTATTAAAGAAATCTGACAGATTGTAGTAGCTTCATGTGCTGGCGTCTGTACTTACTTAAATTTTTAACACAGTTATTACAAATCCGATTCTTGCTTTCGTTATTTTAAGCAACAATAACATTTCTTTAGGTGTAAACGTTTGTGGCGCGAAAACAGCAAGAGGCGTAAGGCGCTACTCTAGTTTGTTTGTATCAAATGTCGTAAGATTTCCGATACTTAGTAGATATTTAAAGGGAAGTTAAGCAATATATTTATACCTTATTACAGCCAGCACTTGAGAGTAGGCGTATTAATCATATGTGTATGTCTTATAATTTCGTCATTTAATTATATTTAATCTAGCTAATTCATTTAATTATCTTTAACTGGATTAACTTTTTGTTTAATTAGCTGGTGTTGTTTTATAATGTTTTAATGCTTTTATGTATTTTATATTTGAGGATTATTAATGAAAGACGCCTAGCAGGGTTGTGTACCTACCTATTTTTAATTTATAAAATATATTAAGTGTTTATTTATATTTAAATATATTTTATTATTTAAAATAATATTTTTTCTAAAGTACCGAAAGAAACTATTCATCAAATCTAAAAAAACTGTTAAAAAAAATGAAAACTCACCACATTCAAGAATTCCTAAACACAACACTTCATTCATGAAAAGTTGAATGAAAAATCACTGCACTGACACCGTTCTACATACACATTATGTAACTTAACGAGCACATCTGTTAATTGTGTGTAATAGTAGCTTCGCATGTTCATAGATGTATATGGTATCGGATGCAGCACGCATGCGCGCACCGGCCTACGACGAATATGATGCGAGGATTGGCCAGGCGCGCCCGCAACGACACGCAATTTAAACTACTGTGCGTAGACACGCGGCCTTGCCACTGGACCAGTAAACGTATCTCGGTAACAACAATCAATATATATTTTGTCACAGAAATGTTGCCATTGGAGTCCAAGTTCGACTTACGACATCTCGAAGAATTCAACCGTGGGATTTTGCGAATTGTAGCCTTCAGAGGCCTTTGCGTACCTACCTGCCTAATATTAACGCTATGATGCATTTTAACAATCTATTGTTTATTCAATAGTTGCATTGCCATAAACATAACCAAACCATACCGTTTTTTACAGGTAAGGTAAGCTAGAATCATAGGCATTACCAAGAGTGAAGCTACAGCATACAGCCCTTGACTAATACCTAACTTGACGTAGGTCAAAATTCGTAACTGAAAGACTAATTACATTTAGGCTAGACAGTAGAATGACTGTCCACCATTTCAATTTTTTATAGTTTTGTTCTGCTTGCTATTTAACTCTAGTACTTGTGAACAACAAACAGTTATCTTCATCTATTCATGTAGTAAAAGCCAGTATCTGGAGGTCTACTCCTTAAGCAAGAAATCCAGTTTCGGTGAAACTAAGGGACGATTCCTACTTCACATGACCTACGGTCATAAGATTGGCTTGCGTACCGAACTAAAAATGAATGACACCATGATTTGACAGTTGTCTCTACTCCCGATGCGGTTTTGCCCGTCTGAAAAAGTTAACTAATCGGGTGTAGGGTGAACCCTACATCCGACTAATCACTCCGAAGTTTGGAACTACTTTTGCACGGGTCCGTATCTTTGTTGACGCACTTAGAGAGTAGGTGTTACAGCGACGCTACTGATCTGCAACTTGACTAGCAGCGCTGACCACAAATGAAAGACAACTATTTCTAAGTGTTAGGTAATGCAGCATTACTTACTAATAGCTGACCAGAAAATAAAGCTTTGTTTGAAAATAAAGCTTAACTGCTTATTGCAACATATTTGTGAAAACAAAGAAAATTCTACGGTTGTAGCAACATGCTTTTGAAATGCGGCTGGGAAGAGATTTTGCATATTTTCCTGAATTCCTCGAACACTTTCATTTTAAACCAGATTAACTATTTTCAGATCCAACATAAGCTTTCAAAGCAGAAGATTTTTTGAATAAAGTAAACATCCAATTATACTTAATTATAATTTAATTATCACTTGAACAGCTAAACGTTGTCTGAAACTTTAGCAAAAGTTGAACAAAAGTCGGTCAAGTAACGCTCTGTTAAGTTTGAAGTTCGATCTATCATTGATTCCGAAGTTCGTCCGCGCTCCCATAAAATAAATCTTGTGCAGAACTTACTAATCGTAGTTTAAATAATTCTAAAGTCGTTGACTACAGTTATGGCTGTTTCTTGATTAACAGATGCTGCAAATACTTTATTTTTTTAATATTCAGCAGACAGTGTTAGTAGCTAAGATCTATAAGGTGAAGAGGACAATACGACAGTAAATTAAACTGCGTAAGTATATCTAATGATGTTCCTAGTCCGCATACAAAAATTAACACAAATATATCCAATAGTTTAGTAACTATGGCTAGTCAAAGATTGGCGAAACCTACGAGTACAGTCGACCCAACATCTATTTAGTTTGTGTGAAAAAATCATGTTTTCAAATTCAATGTTTGGTGTTATTTGATATTTTAAAAACAATCCTATGCATTAGTATTGGTTCCGATTGCCTTGTTCACAAACTAAACTTATGAAAAAAAATGAATAAAGCCTCTATTCGCCTTTCGGTGACCTTCCAAGCATTACAAAAATGTTACTTTTGCCAAACTGTAAAGCAGTTTGTTGTTCAGTGCATTTTTTTCTTTCTATTTCATTGAGAAAAGGACAGAAGATAAAATATATTAGTTATTAAGATACTCCATAGACAAGTTTAGATGTTTTTAAAAAATTGGCTACTAAAAATACGTCAACCTACGTCAGGTGAAAGAAAAAAAAAGTGCTGACTAATTTGACAGGACTAAACTAATATTTGTCTTCTGTCCTTTTCTTAGTGAAATATAAAAAAAAGATGCACTGAACTTAAATTTAGTTTAGTTTTTGAACAAGGTAATGGGCGCCATTGTCGGTGTTGTTATTTAAATATCGTCGTATTATAGTTTCATAATCAGCCTAAGACGTTCCCACTGCTAGGAACACAGGCCTCCTCTCTTTGAGCCCTAGTGGGCTATAATCTACCACGTGGGCCCAGTGCGGGTTGGTAGATGTCACGTCTTCGAATTTCAGGTTCTAGGACATGCCAGTTTTCTCACGTTGCTTTCCTTCACCGTTTTGAGAACAGCCGGTCGATTCTGTAAAAATCTCACCGTGAAATCATAAGTGAAATGAGCACTTAATAGTATCAATCCCTACTATTACGGAATGACAGAGCTCACTTCCCGCTCACTTCACCAAAGTTCTCACGGTGAGATTTTTACAGAATAGCACTGCAGTATTATAGTCTCACATCATATAAAAATATTAATAAACGTCACCCGTTGGAATTCGCCTTAGTCGGGTAATAAAATAGAAATCCTTTGTTTTCAACCTGTCAATATTCCTTTTCCACTTCATTGGCTCTTGAATATTGTCAGTTCTTTTCAAACAAAATATTGGGCCTGTTAGAAATGGTAGACAGATGACAGAATAAGGAAGGCACCTGCCAAACCTTTTAGTTGCCCTGAGGGCTTCAGTCGAGGGACAAATAAAACCATTCACGTCTAGAGACCGGTCATGTAGGTGTCTACCGCGTCAAAAGTAAATACAAGACATAAGGTATTTGTATGTTCGATTTTTTATCTGTATTTTATCGCTAGAATATCTGGCTGAAAATAAAACAAGGAAACATGCCTTTAATGCCGGTAACCCTTCCAATGCTCATTACTTAATGAAATAAAATAAATAAATAAATAAATAAAATTCATTTATTTCGGGTAACAAGGCCCATAGACAATTTACAATTTTCAAAGCATTCATATAATAGAATAAAATAACATAAAATAATTAAAAAATAATAATAAAAATAAAAATAAAATAAAAATAAATTATGAATTTATTTTTATTTTATTATAAATGTCAAAAATTCTAGCATAAAAAAAATGAAAAAAAAA
Source organism: Eremobia ochroleuca (assembly GCA_949629135.1). Taxonomy (NCBI): domain Eukaryota; kingdom Metazoa; phylum Arthropoda; class Insecta; order Lepidoptera; family Noctuidae; genus Eremobia; species Eremobia ochroleuca. Next base: position 14,775,789 of record OX451387.1, read on the forward strand.
AAAAATGAAATGAAAAAAATGAATGAAATGTTGTGACTATATCGACCTGTAGGATAACCCCGTATCGATGGCACGGGTTGGCGGGTTAACTGCAGTGGTTTCCAGTTCCTCTATAGAGTTCTAACAGATGCGATGTCATTTATCAGTGTATAGTTAGGGTCGCCTCGCCGCAAACATATCGCCTCACTTAAGACTTGTTACGATGTCACTCAAGTACCCACTGATCATGCGTTCACTTGGGAGTATTATAATTATCTACGAGGGGCTTGTGGCTAAGTAATTACAGCCGCACGGGTCGATTGATCAGGTTAAGCTACGCTTGCCGCGGTTGGTCCGTGGATGGGTGACCATCTTTACATATCAAGCCCCTCCGTGCCTAGGTTGGTCCTGGTGGTCATTTGTGGATCTTTGACAGTCGTTACGAGTCGTCAGAAGCCCAAAAGTCTGGCAACCAGTGTTACCAAGGAGTATCGTGTTACCCAGTAAGTAACTGGGTTGTGGAGGTCAGATATGCAGTTGGTCAATGTAAAATACTAATATTCAGCTGTAAGACTGGAAGCCGACTCCAACATAGTTGGGAAAAGGCTAGGCAGATGATGATGATATCAATTATATCTACGTAGCTATTTCTGATCGACGATTTGTTGTTGTATGGCCACCCGAGCGAGATGTGGTCTCGAATTTCCCATCAGAGCATGGGAAATTGGAGACCCAATTTAGAATAATTTGTTCACCAAACACAGTGCCTTTTGTACTTACTGGTAAGTACCTTCATGTCCATATTATTTATATTGTGTGTGCTACGTGTCTCAATCAATTAATTTAACCTTGCAATACTTATTTTAAGAGTAAAACTCGTGGCATTTTGTTTATTCTTCCACATATTTGCGTGTTTTCGCAAAATACATTGAGTATTCCAAGACTACAAGGTTTTCCTAAATTCAATCGGCTGAAAAGTAGAAAAGTGAGATCATACTAAAAAAAAACTATTTTAAATAAGTTTTTAGTTCTAAATCTTGGTTTAAAAACGCATATCTATATAGGGTGACTTTTTATTAGAGCATAATCTTGTAGGGGGTGATAGTACAGGCTATTTGCAACATTTTTTGTAAGGACACCAATATGCGGAAGTGAACCATTTTCAAAATATTTTTATTTCAAAGTTTTTCTGGGAAAATCCCAAGCGGTAACCTTAAAACTAAGTAAACAAAAAAAAAAAATACTCAAAATTTACTATTTTTTTTTATTTTCTCTTATTAAATGTCTGGCCACATGTAGAAAACATTCAATGTACAATAACAGCGTTAGTTTTGACACAATGCCGCTAAATTCAAGGAACTGAAGACAAAATTACAAGTTTTACAAACAAATTTGCCACTTTATCACGAAACTTCACTATGACATTTATTGTGCGTATTATTTAAAAAACATCAAAATTTTTTAAGCTTTCAAATGAGGTATGCAACTTAGACACAGCTGGCCGAATGCCAAATATATTAAACAAACTATGGGGCAGGTAGAAAAATGTATGTCTTTTATGATCTAAATAAAAACGTAATTATTCTAAAAAGAAACACGTAGTATGCTAAAATTCAGTGTACACACTTTTACAATTTCTTCGGCTGCGCTGATTATTTCTCTTTTTAATTCTTCAATATTTGCAACGGGCTGGTTTTCCCTATAAACTAAAGTTTTCATGTGCCTCCAGACGTAGTAGTCCATGGGGGTCAAATCTGGGCTTCTTGCTGGCCATGGGATGGGTCCTCCTCTGCCGATCCATTTGTCGGGGAAATTTTCATCTAAAAAATTCTTATTTGGTGCCTGTAATGTGCCGGACATCCATCATGTTGGAATATCATATCCCTCAAGGTCGCCAGGGGTACGTCCTCCAATAATTCCGGTAAGATATTTCTAAGGAAATGTTCATAATGTTCCCCATTTAGATTGTCCGGCAGGAAATGAGGACCAATCAGTTGGTTGTTGATTATTCCCATCCAGACATTTACAGAAAACCTTCTTTGGGATCCTTTAGGTCGCTTCAAATGTGGGTTTCCGATCACCTTTTCTTGCCAATAATGAGCGTTGTGGTAATTCGTAAATCCATCTTTGTCGAACTTCGACTCGTCTGTCCATAAGATAGTTTTTAAGTAATTTGGATTTTCTAGGTCACAGTCCAGAAAATATCTACAAAATTGTATTCTTCTTCCTAGATCTCCCTCCTCGATCACTTGGACCGGATTGTAGTGGTAGGGATATCGCCCAGCATCATGCACAACTTGCCATACTTTGAATTGAGACATCCCAAGTGCATTGGCAACAATTCTTGTAGATGCTGTGGGATCTCTTTGAAAATGAAGCAGGATATCTTCCTCTTCACCGACATCGTACAAACGCGGTCTGCCCGCGTCACTTGATAAAAAAAAACATCGTATTAATGAATAGTATTGTAGACGCAAGCATAAGTATTGTTGATGAAAATAATGAATTTTTGTTCCCAGCGAAATGAAAAACACAACAATTAAGAAATGTATGAAACCTGCCAGTTGGAAAAAAAAAAATCACTTAAATTTATTTTGCCCAGTTTTCGTTATCATACAAAAGCATAATCTTAAATAGTACAGCAGTCCGTAGAAACCAGTTCAGTTGTTCCAGGGTTTTAAAGGTACAGATAAATAATTAAAAATAATGTACTTACCCCTTCGTCTTTGAAAGCTTCCAGTCTCACGTGATCGTCGATAAACTCGAGAGAATACGCCAACATCCGGCAAGCGACGATTGGGGTATCGCAACTGATATTCGCGCTGGGCAGCTAAAGCATTGCCTCTAGCTACGCCATACGTAAAAAAAATATCAGCATCTTCTTCATTGGTAAAATCTCGATCTTGTCTATGAGCCATAGTCCTTAACGCTTTGAGCGGAACATATGGATATTCAAATGTTTGTTGCGCGGCGCACTAATTTCTCATACAAAATAAATGACGTTGCGAATGTATGCGTAATTAGAATAAAAGTGTGTGAGTAGCCTTATAAAATGTACAAAAAAAACCAACGTGGAGTGGCGCTAGTAGTCCGAAAATTTAAACTGATACGGCGCGATGATGTAACTTCAAGGAATCGGTATAAGCCGCAACCGTTTATGCACGTTCTTTAAAGAAAGACATATGTTTTGCTGACGTGATTAAACGTTGTGTCAAATAGCGTTTATCAAATTTTACGTATTGTAACGTTGCTCCGCCCAAAGTGTTAAAACACGCCAAGTCGTCGGATAAGCAGAAACGGTAACCAGTTCAACAGCCAAATCGTCAGAGCAAATCACAAAACAGCCACAAGCCGGGTCGTCGTAAGAGATAAGTAAAATGAAGAAAGCACCTTGAGAACATCCGAACGCAACGAATCACAAGAACGGACTAAGTTGACCCTATTCACCAAAGTCAAAAACATTTCTTTACCTGTGATTACCTGCTTGGCTATCCAAGCCTTTTGATGTACCGCCCTATTGTTTGTCTAATATCTTCGGCGTTCGGCCAGCTGTGTCAAAGTTGCATACCACGTTTGAAAGCTTAAAAAACGTAGATATTTTTTAAACAATACGCAAAATAAATGTCATAGTGAAGTTTCGAGATAAAGAGGCAATTTGTTTGTAAAACTTGTAATTTTGTCTTCAGTTCCTTGAATTTAGCGGTATTGTGTCAAAACTAACGATGTTATTGTACATTGAATTGAATACAATAACATCATACAATATCTACTTGTGGCCAGACCTTTAATAAGAGACAATAAAATAAAAAAATAGTAAATTTTGAGTATTTTTTTTTTTGTTTACTTAGCTTTAAGGTTACCGCTTGGGATTTTTCCAGAAAAACGTTGAAATAAAAATATTTTGAAAATCGTACAATTCCGCATATGGGTGTCAATACAAAAAATGTTGCAAATAGCCTGTACTATCACCCCCTACAAGATTATGCTCTAATAAAAAGTCACCCTGTATACTAATAATAAAGCTGAAGAGTTTGTTTGTTTGTTTGAACGCGCTAATCTCTGGAACTACTGAACCGATTTGAAAAAATATTTTTGCATTTGATAGCCCAATTTTTGGACTACAACTATATATATTTAACATCACGCTAAGACCTTTAGGAACCGAGCGAAAAGACTAAAAGTCTGAAAGAACGCGTAGCAAAAATAATGTGTGGCGACGGGGTGGATCGGGGAACAAGATACACACACGAACGAAGTCGTCGGCAGAAGCTAGTCACTTATAACCCTACAGCTTACTTAATGAATAAATCAGTTTACTAACGAGCCTTTTAAAATATCGGCAAGCGTTTATTAAAAGCCGATTACCACCGATCACATGGTGTTGACCTAAATTGAGCTGAAATAACTTTGGCACATAAGCTAGCCGACTTCCACACTGTTTACGTAGAGAGTGCTAAACAATATGGCGCTGGAAAATAATGCATAGTCATGTATACTATACGGAGAACATTTAATTATAATAAACACACTAATAAATTGAGCAATACAGACCTTCGGATAATAGAGTATCTATGAGAAGTATGAACTGGATTGATCAAGGCAATTTTTGTGACTATTATTATGATTTTTATGGGTAAATTATGGATAGAGTTCATGGGTGTGCTGTGCTGTGATTTGGTAAATAATATCGTCACGATGCCGTCCAGGAATCGAGCTTTGCAATATTTTGCCTAATTTACTATAATTAGTTTTGAGAAGTTGAGAATTTTTAGTTAAATATGTTGGGTGTGGTGTATAATAATTGTATAATAATTATATAAATATTGTATAATAATTGAAACTTTAGCATTTTTGTTTTGGCGGATTAAAATTCGGATAAAATTGGGTACTTAGGCACCTTTTGTCCCTGCATTCAGTTTTCATGTGAATTAATTATGTTTTATATTTAGTTTCATCGGTACCTACTGTGATTAATTCTATTGACCTTATTAGGTCATTGTCACTTTGAAATATTGTGATTAATAGACACATCCTTGCTTTTTTAAAAATAATCTAAAATATTTAAGTAGGTACTTTTTGCAGATAAAATAATAGATAAGCGAAATGTTAGTATCTTATTCGCGATCTCCTGAGTTTTATTATGAAATGTAAATTAAAACTTGTTCCTGCAAAAACAACTTAATTATCTCCTAAAACAGGGCATCTTTTCTTCTACCCTTTTCCTGTGCCCTACAGGGTCCATAATGATCTAAATTATACAGAATGTTTTTTTTTACCGTCTCCAAATTTTTACAGGATGTTCTACCCATGAATATGAACAACTTTCACTATGGAACCAACTCTGAGATCACGAAAAAAATCTCCTGTTTCATACATTTTGGTCAAGAAGGTATTGAACTTTTCTATTAAACAGCTGATCTTGTTTTCGGGATTTCAGAGTTGGTCGCATAGTGAAAGTTGTTCATATTCATGAGTAGAACACCTGTAAAAATTTAGAGCCTGTAAAAAAAAATCAGCCAGTATAGTTACCACCTAAGGACACATTATGGTAAAGCAATAAAGATATTGAGTATTTATTTATAAAAGTGCCAAAAATGGCAAGCTATCAACTGTATGGCATGGGTCTGTAGTTTATACAACGTGTAACGTTAAATGCGCAAAACCTCAGACACCCCAACTGACTTTTAATTCAACTGACCTATTTCAGAGAGAAAATAAGTCATTAAAAAAATTGTAAAGGTTTTATGTGCTGTTTTAGGTTCACTGGCCATTCTGATCGTTTCTTGCGTCTGCGACGACGCTTTATCGAGGGAGGAGTCGTCACCGGGCCGCTGCGCCGCGCTGATATTGTGTTGCTTGACCTATTAATAAATAGACACGGCAACGTTTTTAATGAAGATTTTTTGAAAAATGTGACCTATATTAAAAAGTGGTTCAATTAAGTCTGCTCGTTATTCTGATCAAACTATTTTCAGGTTTTGCGCATTTGACGTTACACTTTGTAGATCTTTTACCTATATCCATCTGAACTTTTAATAACATTAGAATGGCATTGTTTTAAATAAGTACCTATTGTAATAATAGTGTAAGGAAAATTTCAGAGACATGTGACATCTACCGACCAGCACTGGGCCCGCGTGGTGGATTATAGCCCACTCCCTCTAGATGTAGGCCTGTGTCCCAGCAGTGGGAACATTGTAGGCTGATAATACTACTAACCTACATATTAAAAGTGGAATTTATGGACGCCAGACATTTGAATAAGTACAGAAGCCAGCACCGTAAGCTACCCGAAACTGTCAAATTTTTCCAATGAATTTTGAACCTGATGCTTTAGCGATAAAGTAGTAGCTTGATGTGCTGGCGTCTGTACAATCTATTCGATAAAATTAAGTAATCATTTGAACTTAACATTGAAAGCTGTAATGTGATAATTTATGTAATTATGCTGCATATTTACGACCGTACCGACCAGATGACCGTCCGAAACGATTTTATATCCCGGCCCTCACCTTGATAGGTGATCACCTAACTTATATAGATATGCAGTCAAGGCAGCACGTGTTACATAAAAATCATCTCCAGCGGTTGTACATATATCTTCACTGTTTCGTTATAAATACTGGTTTTGACAAAAGACCTAGTACTAGAGGCCGATGAATGAAACTGGTTTTGGTTTTGTAGGTCATTGTAACACATTGCTGTTTGCACATAAAAAGTCGAACTATCAAAGAACAGCCTATCTATTCTGTAATATCTCACCGTGAAAACAAAGGTGAAGTGAGCGTGAAGTGAGTCGTCAATAGTGTCAATCCCTAGCAACAGCAAGACTCACAGCTCACTCTAAGCTCTCTTCACCTTAGTTATCAAGGTGAGACATTTCCAGAATCGACCGGCAGGAAATCAAAGCGCTTGTCCAGGGACTCAATTGAAGGATCTGCGGGGTAACTACGTAACACACTAACAGTAGCAATGGGTTTCATTTTGACAGTTCAACAACAATCATTGCGTTATTTACGTTGCCCAGCAGACAACATTTTCGAACTCAAGAAGCGATGGATTAAAATTATTCAGATTTACATATTTATTTAATACTTCAAGCACATAAATGTTTAGAGGCGGACTTAATGCCATAGGCATTTTCTATCAGTCAACCTTTGGGTGATGCAGAGCCAAACAGTAGTAGGTGCAGTCATGAAAATTGAGGAATGAATATTTTAAATATAAATATAATATACAACATTATTTTTAGCATATGCGAAACCCGAAACACGTGTCTAGTATTTTTATGGAAAGAATCTATTTACAAAATTTCAAAACTGTATCTTGAAAAATGACAACGTTATAAGCTTGTTATGTTACCTGGATGTCCGCACAAAAAGTTGGTTACCTACAAATTGGTAACACGCGCCGTCGGCCGACCGGCTGTGACCTGTGTTGTGCGCATATGATTGCGATGTACTTAGTGTCACTTGTTACCTTTTTTAAATATTTTTCGGACAAAATATAGGATGGTGTAAAAATTATTGGAATCGATTCAGTTACTTATTCTGAACATACTATATTCAGGTTTGCAATAGAATAGAATACTCTTTATTATGTACACCATATAGATTACAGACATAAATATAGAAATTTTACAAAGGGTGACACAATGGGCGGTCTTATCGCTAAGAGCGATCTTTTAAAGACAACCTTTGGATGGATTGAAAAGGGAAGGAGAGACAAATATACTAGAAATAATGTTGTATATACAGATCAGATATATATTCAGATTGTGACTGATAGTATATTACAATTAGGGTGATGATCTGATCGGATCGAATGGATTGTTTTAAGCCGAGAACTAGTTGTTTGGTCAGTTCTTCATTAGGTCCCTACTCCTTACAGCCAGACATACCTATGCAGTTGTAGGTGTAAATAAAACAAAAACACATTAGAAGAACACAAACAGAATTTTATTCATCTATTGATATACATTCGTTTCAATTGTTCCATTACTCGTACTCGTACATTTATAATGTTGTTACTACTTTTTACACAGCAACTTTTTCGGATGTAATTTTTGTCAGTGTTTATGGATCAACAAAAAAATGCTGTGGACATTCTACATGCATACATTGTTTAACAGTAAGTCTACATTTTTTAATTTTCTCCTTCTCTTATACGACCCTATTTTTTACCCCCCCGACAATATCAGAGGCGTGCTATAAGTTTAAAGGCGCAATTGTACTTAGTCGTTAGCCCGTATTCGGGTGCTCGAAACACTTTACTCGAATTCGGGTACCCAACACATTAACTACATTGGTCATTGCACTGGAAAATTTACACTGATCGTTTGCTCGAATTCCATAGGCAATCGAATTCGGGAGGGTGACCAAGTGTAATTGCACATAGCGTGTGTCTCTGTGTGTCTGTCTGCGCCAGCGTAGCTCACAAACGGCTGAACCGATTTTGATTTTTTTTGTTTGTTATAGCTGTTATTATCTCTTGGTGCGTTTACAATGGTAAAGTAATCGATCTAGCACAGTAGAGCGGAAAAATTAATTTCAAGTAACACGAATTTGAATGCTGTGCACGTCTGTAATTGACGTAAACACTAGTCCATGTCTCTGTTCTCTGTTATTTGTAAATGTTTGTGTTTGTGTTGTTGATGTGCCTTAATAAATAAATAAACACGCTCTCGGTTGCCTAGTGTCTGGACTGTAGACCACATAGGGCGAGTTTCTCGAACAAAAATTATTGCAAAATTAAAGCGACAGATTGTTAGGCACGTGTAATGATTTATCAACAGCCAATAGCAGAAGTTTACGCGCGCTTGACAACTTGTCAGGAGAAACTTGCCCTTAGACTACCAAATGTAAACTGTACAGGCTCGAACAACGAGCTCTTAATTACATATGTGTCAAACGAGCTCTTAATTACATATGTGGTTCTTACGATACTTCCATTAGGTCAGGCCCTGACCTGATGGAAGTATCGTAAGAACTAACCCCTTCGTCTCCACTGTGCACAATATTAGGTCCTGACGGTCAGGCTCAAATGTTCTGCACAGCGGCGAGGAAAGGGTTAATTCATCTAGTTGAACAATTATGCCAAAATTACACACCTTTATCAGCCTGATTAGACCGTGATATTGTTTATTCAGCCAAGGTTAAGGGTTTTCCATGTCTTTTTTCAGAGATTGCATAGTAGGTATTTTGTGGGTACCGTAGTAAGATGGTTACTCATCCGTATTATTTTTGTACAAGACTGTGTAAAAAGAGTATTTATTTTAACATAAAGTTCGCTGAAACGCGACTGCTAGAGTACGAGTACGTGTTCCGTTAATCTATCGTATTTTTTATTGAGTTTATTTACATTGGCTACAAAGCTGAAACTACGAATACGAAATTCGGTTTTTCATTATTTTACACAAAGTGTAAACCGCATACTAAGTATTAGTACCTAATATTTAATATGTAACGTTTATATTTAATTGTTGGCTGAATTGGTCTCATTTCATCGTACTTACATGTCTACTATCTTCTGATAATTTTCTCAACTATTCTGCTCCTTCTTCTTAGGGGCCATTCAAGTATTACGTAAGAACTATAGGGGAGGGGAGGGGGGCGGGGTCGTTGACTTGCTTATATTTGATGACATGGGGGATGCGGGGGTTAATAATTGCAAACAAAATCTGTTTACGTAATACTTGAATGGCCCCTTAGTCTATTTTATACGTCTGTGCGAACGTGGTCTAACATTTTCGAATAAATAACTTCAATCCACCTTATACCATAGGTAATATTATTTTTGGTTCTTAGATTAATCATCCTGTCTTTAGTTACTACCTACTTAATATTTTTATGAGATATTGTGCTATGCACAAGGGTCAAGGCTAATAGCTCCGTGCAATGTTAAAGTTAGTGCACTATCATATTTACATTAGTAAACTTCTTAGTAGGTATATTATGAACAATTGTACAATATACAACTAGATCTCTTCTTTACAAAAGTTTATTATGAATTAACATAAGTAATTTAGAATGAGTCGAAATCTTTCTACAGCAGTTTTGTTGTGTAATCGCTACACTTTCGGCTATTACTATTTTAACAGAGCATTACGTTATATGGAAAACTACGCACCATTGTCAGTACCTACTACTTTTTAAACAAAACGAGGAGAGAGAATTAACAATTGAACATTTCAAAATTTACTCGAATATAAGAAATCTTTCGCGTGACTTTCAGAATAGATGTTCTGCGCAAACGATTAATTTCAGCTCAAAAGAGCTTTCTTTTGATAAAATTATTATCAGCCTCGTCATTAGATTGCGTTTATTAATTGATTTACATAAGCTACGTAGGCCTTTTCAAGTGTAAGATTTCGATTGTGCCTTACTTTGGATAATAAGTACCTACTTGGTCGCCAATCTTAGGGAGAATTTCACCAATGAAACTGAACGCGATCAGCATATCGTAAAACTAAACCGTGTTCAAGAGTTGTCAGCTCTTGAACGCGGTTCAACATGTGCTTATCGCGATCAGTTTCATTGGTGAAATTCGCACATAGTGAAGACCGGAACGATACCGACCGCCACGCTTCATTGTCCGAGGCCTATACTGAAAGTCGTTTATTGTTCAGTTATTTTCTAGCGCAAATGTTACCAACACATTGCCACTTTAGGTAGCTTGCTACACATACACAATAGAGTGCACACATTGTATGTATTGTAAGAGAAATCGATTCACGAAACACTGAATTTTAATATTCGGAAACATGTATGTAGATAATGAATCCAGACGGAATTGATTAAAGTCGGATTTCCTTAGTGAATCTATTTACATCGTTTAGAAATCTGATAACAGTCGATTAATTGTTCAAGTATTTGTAGTCACGATGGACACTGTTTGTTCACAATTCACTGATTCAGAATCTGAGTGGAATGTCCAGGAAAAGTTTCATGCGCTCGCCGATGTCGACAATGGAGCGCTCGTCCAATTGCTAGCTGTCTTCGCCACCAGTTTCGTCTTCATCTGGGTCGTCTTCGTCGAGCGGCTGGCTCGTGAGTGCGGCCCACAGCGGCGAGCGCGCGCCGGGCTGCACCGAGCCGCGCCGCTAGCTGTCCCGGTTGCACACGGCCGCGGCCGCTCCCGTGCCCATCGCGCCCACGGCCCCGAATAGTATTGTGCCCACTTCGCGGTCTGGTGTGATCTCCACCTTCAAAAATAAATCATTGTTAAGATAATCCTAAGAGAAGTAGACATACATAAGATCTCCTGATTCGAAGCTACCCAATCTGAATTACGATGGTTTAGGGCACATTTCTAGCCTACTGGATTTCATATTCAATTTAAATGAATTGCTCTTTATGACCGATAAATTATCTACTTTAGTGGTATATCGTCAATGAGAACAGAAAGGAGGGAAGGTCGTGGACCCACGACCTTTGTCAAAATTACAATGGAACCGTACAAACATTATTGGAGAATTTATCACACATTCATTTCAATGATAGAACCAGTGAAGATTTCTAGAAACAAAAGAATATTTAAATAATATAAAAAATCTTTTCCTGTACGATAGCTTGGATAAAAAATCGTTTATATCGAACTTAATATTGACAAAACAGAACCTAATATCTGAATGACTGAAATAGCTGTTTTTATTAACGACCCCTTTAGAACAACAGCTACGCTCATAATTAAGTCAATCCGTGAGAACAATACGAAGCGTTGAATAAATAATATCAAGCATAGCATAAAAGTCACGTTTCATTGTTTTATTTCAAATCACGATAAACAGCAGCAGTGAAATACATTTTATTTCCCAAAGCTTTAGTAATCTCTTTGTTTCCAGATTCAATTTACCATAAAAAAGTATGTAGGTACAGTTACAACGTAACAAAATATAAATATTAGGTTGTCTCATAAGTTCTTGCCATATTTTATTTTTCTCGAATTTTCTCGTATTTAAACTAAAGCGAATTCAAGAAAGTTCTAGATCTTTCTAGTAAGGATGAGTATCTTTTATAGTGAGGGTATAAATAGGCGCGGACGCAACGCAATAATTAGTCTTTAGTGAAAATGGATCAGCGTCAACTGCGAGCTAGTATGCTATATGAGCACCGACTTAAAGTCTCATCAACAGAAACGGCTAAAAAGATTAACACTGCATTTGGACCGGGTACTACTAGCGATCGGACTGTTCGTTTCTGGTACAAGCGTTTTGACACCCGTGATATAAGCTGCGAAGATCAACCTCGCCCAGGCCGACCCACCAGCTTTGATGAAGATGTTTTGCGTCACGAACTTGAGCTACATCCAGACTATAGTACGCGCGATTTAGATAAGGCGCTTGGACAATCCCACGCGACTATAGATCGTTATCTCAAATCGATGGGATATCGCAAAGTGATGTCACGTTGGACACCTCATGCGTTAACGGACCATGACCGGGCCGTTCGTGTGGCCATTTGTCAAAGTTTGTTACTTCGTCCGCACAGACGAGACTTTCTCAAGAACATTATTACATGTGACGAGAGCTGGATACATTATGAAACTAACACGCGTCATGCCTATTGGATTCCTCGCGGGAAAACCCACCCGCCCAGCCTAAACTTAATGAACACGGTCGTAAGATTATGTTGTTTGTTTTCTGGGATTGGCAAGGAATGATTTTCTGGGAACTCCTCGAATCTCATCAGACTATTAACGCCAATCTGTATACGCAGCAGCTTCGCAAACTAGCAGAGATGTTAAAAATTAAGCGGCCAAAACGACTTGGAGTCCAACTTTTGCATGACAACGCACGACCTCACTGCGCCAAGTTAACACATAAATAGCTGGAGGAGTTAGGATCGCTGACTGTTCCACATCCACCGTATAGCCCGGATCTTGCGCCTTCAGACTTTCATTTATTTCGAGCTCTTCAATTTCATTTACTAGGAAAAAAAATCGATAATTCAGGAAGTATTAAAATTGAACTTGAAAATTTTTTCGAGTCCCAGCCTGCCTCATTTTTGGAGAAGGGTATTCAAATTTTGCCCAGTAGATGGCTGACTGTTGTTGATAACGAGGGAGACTATGTATATAATTGATTAAATGTATTTTTATTAATAAAAACATATTAAAAATAATTTGTTTTTTTTAACTGGCAATAATTTATGAGACAACCTAATATAATTGTGCATTTAAAGTAGCCGGTACAGTCAACCATACATCCATGGCAAGAATTTCACGGTGTTACCATCTTTATTTCGTTGCAATAAGGTGAATTTCATCGCTCAAGTGTTATTACTACGTGCTGTAGACCGTACTTGTGAGAGTGTGGTCTGTTCAGGGTCGGATCGTTCTTCGAGCACGGTGTCCAGTTCCAGCGTGGGTGGTGGTCGCGGCGACCGGATCAGGCTGACAGCTCGAGGCTTCGATCTCACTGGAGACATCTTGACTACTGACAGCTCCCCTCGGTCCAGCTCGCAATTTCTCCGCCTCGCACGTTCCCTGAAAACATCTTGTGTACTGAACACTTGAACGAAAGTGGCGCTACTGGGGTATCTGGATTTAAAGTGCCTTGGTTTGTATCGAAACTCTTTACTGGATGGGATGGCGAGATATTTGTCCAGAGGAGTGAGTGCTGAGAACTGAATTGGACGTATTTTCAATGAATTGCTTTACTTTGTGGAGTGCCCACTGGGCACTTCAAGCTATGTTTTGTGCTCTTCTAAAGAGCGTGGTAGGAAAATTCATAGGTACCTTCATCAACATTTCTGTAAGTCATGTTCATTTATATAAAACTAAAACATTGTCTCACTTTCATTCCCTACATCTACGCATGTGTCTATTAGACACAACAACTCCCTCTTTGCGATTACGGTGCGATAAAATATTCACTTTATTAGTCTGCAGTGCGCAAAATTGCTTCACATAATCCGTAGGAGCATTGAAGCTGAGTTTAACTACAGCCGTAAACGATCTCAGTTGAATCAATCATCATTATCACGCACATTACGTGTAACTGCTTCCCTTGCGGAACGCATATATGGGGACTCTACGGTGAAAGGCGAAATGATTTACTAAAATTATTATACGCGCCATAGTATATATATAGATGTGATATATATACACAGCAATATTTTTAGGATGCTGTTGGCACTGCCATGCTATGTTTGCACAAAACCAAACACACGGCTTCCACTCCGACATTCTCAAGAAAACCGCGTCGCTGTTGTCATAGGCGCGGGCGAGTGGCAACAGCATTCTAAAAACTATGGCGGAGAGTATCGACTCTCCGATTATTAAAAGTTTTGTGAAAAGGACAATCACTAAACATTAATTTGGAATCTCCTATTCACAATAATAATAATAATAATAATCTTTATTGCATCAACAAATTGACAACCATACGAAAATTATATTTAGGGTGTACACTTTTAAAAAATATACTTTACAACAAAGTCAACATGTTCTAAGATGGATTGAAGGTCTCGGCTGTCATTAGACTAATTCGCCCTAACCCCTCGTACTAGTAGAAACTGTATCACGAGCGGTTAGTGTTCCTTGTCCTCAGAGCAGCACAATACTCACAAGTGTAATACTATTTATTCTGTCTTCTTCTCTACAGTATTTTAACTACTAACACTAGTAACAAGTTATAATATTGTTTACTAACACGCTGGATCACTGTTGTCCGAAAATAAAGAATATAATAATAATAATACTGCCGTCCTTACGAAAAGTGCAATAACTAGGTTCAAGCTACTTTCGAGAAAAACGCGTTTAAAGATTTTATTTTTGTTTTATTTGTATCTTCATTATTATACATGTTATCGATTCGTGATAGATACGTAAAACTGTTCAAGAAGAAAATGTAGAACTCGTTTTGCTGATTAAGGATATGTATGTAACCCTGAGAGGCCCAGAATCCGAGTTATTGCACTTTTCGTAAGGACGGCAGAATAGCTCCCTCTATATTATGTAAATACGCTTAGTAAAATTGACCTTATTATTATATGGGCCAACGTATCTTTAACTAGATCGGAGAAGTAGTCGTAGAACAGACCCTGAATCAAGTAGCACATGAAAAGGTCTCGCGATGTCCTAAATCAACGAAATTTGACATAAAAGCCAACGAGCGATCCCTGAAGGGTTTATCGTGAGGAACATTACGTTATCGGGCCGGCCAAGTACGACCATAGTGGTTCAGTAAATAGCCTGTGATTTCATTACGTCCCTGTCATTACCAATATGCTCGTAACTCACCTCGCCATTTTGGCTCTCCTCCTCAAACAGCAGATAACGGTGAGCGCCAACAATGGGAAGCCGAATATGCAAGATACAATCGGCACTACTATCGATTCCGGCGTCACTGGAACAATAAAATGTACGTTTATAGTCTAATTCCTTTGGCTATTTTCCGTAAACAAAGGGCGGCGAAAAGTGGGGCCACATATACATACATGTACCAAGTAAGGTATAAACCAACAGACTCGTTGAGTTTCAACAATGTTCGGAGTTGGAAATAAAAACAAGGCGTGTCGTTTTCGTTTCGCTGTTTGTATTTATGTTTCATCTACATATTTATGTTAAATCCACAGGTGTGTGTCAACATGCACCTTGGCTGAAAACTTTTGTTTAATTGCACATTTGGGTAAAACATTCAGATGTTTTGACGGCTCATATCACACGCTGGAATAAAGAACTACATACAATTTATAGTACTCGTATAAAACATAAATGTTTAGTCACGTTTGTACAGACGCCAGCACATCAAGCTACTACAATCTGTCAAATTTCTTTAATCAATTTTCAACTTTATCACTAAAATATAAGGTTCAAAGATGATTGGAAAAATTTGACAGTTTCGGGTAGCTTGATGTCCTGTGTCTACAGACACAGGACACTACCCGGATAAATTATTGTATGTTCCTCATCATTTTCCTGCGCTATGCACCTACTATTTAAAATATAGCTAATAGTTCGTGGAAATGGGAGCAGAGTGAAATGGAGCCTAGAGATAAGCATTTTGAACACTTTGTGGCAGCTAAATAAGTGAGCAAACGCGCTGACGATGCGATAGTGAGCCACCGCCAACTATTTAGTTCATATTTTTGCATATTTTAAACTTTTTTGAAGCCTTTTATTTTTAACGTAATAGCTTAAGTATTTACATAGTTTAAAACACTAACAGTCTTTATGTACACTTATATAAAAAGGAGGGCAAATAATCAAAGGGCATCTAAAATTCATCCGCATCACTGTCATCCGGAAACGTGCCCAAAAGGCTGGCAGCATTGCCACGTTGTATGACAATGCTGATTCTTTGGCCAAAAAATAGGCCAGCCCTCTGGTCATGTGAAGAGTCGACCAACCGCTTGGCGATGTCTCGAAATATTAGGTGGGCACTCGGACCCCATGGCCCTAGTGATATTAGGGAAATTATTCCCTACTTAATGGCTTCATTCTTATCGTATGTATAGATAACTAACTATTTACACTAGATACTAAATTAAACGAACAACTAACTTACTATACAAATACATGAAAAAACAAAGGACACTTGGGCGTTGAAGTACTCGTCCGCAACACTGTCATCCGGAAACGTGCCCAGAAGACTGGCAGCATTGCCACGTTGAATGGCAATACTAATTCTTTGGCCAAAGAATGAACCAACCCTCTGGTCACGTGAAGTGATAGCTTCTTGAGATTGGGTAGGTACTTACTCGTTATTTCTTACTAAATTCAATGTGAGTTAAACGCAACAAATATTTATTGCGGTTTAAATCATTATTTGCAGGTCGTTTTTTCGATCCTCAGATAACTTAAGAATTGAAATTATGGTATTTCGTATACTTTGAAAACATTATTATTATTTACGACCCCCAAGATACAGGCAAATGCCTAATTTGGACGTCGCCGACCAATCTTTTCTTGTACTCGTACAATCTTATAATTAATAAGAATTTGAATTTTGTGACGTATGCTCTGAATTTGAAATTGCTGAACTTTAATACATACTCCCACCTAAGTTGAGAGTTATTTATTACTTTTTTAATAAACGGCTCAATAACTTGTCTAGCTTTGCAAGTTAAACTTCCAAAAACTAATTAGGAGTTGCTTAAATATTAAATTAAAAACATACCGTTTTAATTCACCCTCTTATTTCGTTACAGTTGATCGATAGACAGCGTTTAAAGTTTCAAAGTTTTCAAACAAGTGAAAATTGGTTAACGCTACGTTAAGTTTTAGTTAGGTACTTGAGAAACTGAACTTAAATTATTCTTAGGGCTGATTTTTCCAATGCCGGCTAATGTTATCGGAGGAACAATTTTGAATTTTTGACAACTCTCCCATACAAGAACTGTCAGACGTGAATTTTTGACAACTCTCCCATACAAGAACTGTCAGACGTGAATTTTTGACTACTCGCCCATACAAGAACTGTCAGACGTGAATTTTTGACAACTCTCCCATACAAGAACTGTCAGACGTGAATTTTTGACTACTCTCCCATACAAGAACTGTCAGACGTGAATTTTTGACAACTCTCCCATACAAGAACTGTCAGACGTGAATTTTTGACAACTCTCCCATACAAGAGCTGTCAGACGTGAATTTTATTTCACGAATAAAAATCATCTGTGGATTGAAAAATCAGCCCTTAGTTGAAAAATATTTAAGGAAATATACCAGACCTTATGTTTGCTACTGACTTCTTTAAATTTTTGAAACACATTTCAGAGCTAATTTAAGGTGTCTTGATTACTTACTTGAACAATTTACTATTTAAATTGTAACAAAATACTACGGGAGTCAATGTAATGTTCAGATCTTGAATACTAGATTATATTTTAACGAACTTTATAACTTCAATTTCAAAGAAAAAGAGAGCGAATTTTTAATCAACTTCTTTCTTCTTTGGGCTAAAAATACTCTTTTATTATCTAAAGCCAACATGGCCGGCTTTATAACGTGTGCAGTACTTATGATGTTGGAGCGCGAGGCAGAGGCGGCTAAGTGCGCAGCGTTGTCTACGATAAATGAGACCAATATTAAACAAGACACCGGCTGTTTGTACTAGCAGTGCAGGCCATACGAGATGTTACTACATATACCTTTATGGGTGCTGTGTGTGTAAAGATAATACCTATCTATAAGGATATTATTGCTATGTTGATATTTTTGGCAGTCGTTACGGGTCGTCGGCCAGAAGCCCGAAAGTCTGACAATCAACAGTCTTACCCATTACCCAGTAACTGGTTTGTGGAGGTCAGATAGGCAGTCGTTTCATGTAAAATGTTGGTATTCAGCTGCATCCGGTGAGACTAGTAGCCAACCCCAACATAGTTGGGAAAAGGCTAGACAGATGGTGAAGAATTTTGCTATACAGGCAATTAGATACCAAATAGCAGAAATAGCTGCCTGTAAGGAGCGAAAATAATTAACGAAGGAGCTAATTTGAGACCAAGCCGAAAAACATCTTTCGTTCTGTTTCATAAATAAATCTGACACTGATCTCGGTAATTAAATCATACTTTTCCATTAAAAAAATGAAGAATATTTCGTGAGAAAGTAACTTGGCTTCCCCTTCCATCCTAATTACTTTTTCATTTTTTTCACTTTCCACCTAAAACGCGCCGGTCGCCATAATGACGACGTTGGCAACCCAAACTGCCGCCCCAGTTCGTGATAACAATCAGGCGAATTTTAAGCCTCCAGGGTTATGCTGCAATAATGGCGCTATTCAAAATATCACGATAACAGCTTGAATCTCAATGAAAAAACAAATTACTTTCAACATTAATTGTTGCCCTTCCTAATGCTACTCCATTGTAGATTAGTTCATGGTTTCTATACTTATAAACTAATCTATACTAATAATTATTAGTAGGTATGGATTAGTATATAAATATAGTTGTATTATAATAAAACTGAAGAGTTTGTTTGTTTGTTTGAACTCGCTAATCTCTGGAACTACCAGACGGATTTGAAAAAATATATATCAATTCTGGAGAAGGGCTATAGGCTACTACTAGGAAATCAAGGTAATAGTACGGGCAAGCGATGCGATGCAATGCGACGGTGTGAGTCGGGGGAACAAGAAATTTCACGCTAACAGAAGCTAGTTATTCATATACCTTTGTTCTATGTTAGGGGCTCGTGGCTAAATAATAACAGCCCCACAGGTCGATCGATCAGGTTAAGCTACGCTTGCCGTGGTTGTTCTGTGGATGGGTGACCATCTTTACATACCGAGACTCCACCGTGCCTCGGAAAGCACGTTAAGTCGTTGGTCCCGGCTGTCATTCGTGGATCTTTGACAGTCGTTACGGGCCGTCAGTAGCCCGAAAGTCAGATGACAACCAGTCTTACCATGGGGTATCGTATTACCCAGTAACTGGGTTGTGGAGGTCCGATAGGCAGTCGCGGCATGTAAAATATGGTATTTAGCTGCATCCGGTTAGACTGTAAGCCGACCCCAACATAGTTGGGAAAAGGCTAGGCAGATGATGATGTTCTATGTTATTAAGCAATTATCTTTAAAAGCAATACCATTAATACTTGAATTGGTTTATAATGTCCGTAATGTATCGATCGGGCCCAGTCTGATCAGTGGCATGTAAGAGTCTTTAACTTGGTTTACCACATTGGAACGCCAAGTAGAAACAGATTCCGGTTACCATTGAACTTACACGATTAAGCTGCTGCAAATTACCCATTTAATCACTCTTGTAGTAAGTCATTAGACACGCTACTAACTGGTACAGTTCTACTAGAGATGGTCTTAGTTTCTACACGCTCGATTCGGCAACATTTTAGACTATATATTTGAGAAGATAACGATAAGTATTTGGTGGCTAATCTGTTTCTATACGAGAACAATTAGGTGCATAAATCTTTGGTATGTATTAGGAGTATTTATTTATATACAGGGTCAAATTAAATTAGCTAGCGGAACTCCGCAGAGAGTATCAATATCTTAATAGAATAAAAAAAATAAAAATCAAATATTTGAGGCTTCTTTTGACCGCTGGTGGTCTGATACTTGAATTATGAGCAGAGAAAATCTGTTTTCCTTTGTTCTATAGTGTTCAGCTCCGTCCCGTCTGCGAAATTCACGTGATATTTCAAGTGACACAACACTAACTGTGGTCGATGATACCACAAAAAAGAAATCATCAATTAAAAAAAAAACATATTTAGGTATCGATACCCAACACGTTTGCGCAGTTTCGCTAGCTAATTAAATGTAGCCCTGTATACTAGTAGGATTATATTTCGCTTTTCAGATTCAGACTCACTCTCCCTTAAATCCCTGCCTGTATCAACGGAAATTACAGTCATTATGTCATGTTTGAAAACTACGTGTATTCCAAAATAACTTTTGAAAGGGACAGATGGGACTATTTGAGTCTGTTTGCTTGGCATTTTACCCCTTCTCAAACTGAACCAAATATGTAAGCTTTCATCGTCGGTATACGTCACAATATAACGCGTTGTATTAGACCACGCTCGCATAGACATAAAATTATCGCGGTGGGATTTTATCACGCACTGGATTTTCAACTCTCTAGGTTGAGCTGAGCGTTGAGAATCCAACAGAGCGCATCTCAGCGCGTCAAAAAAACACACTGTTGAATTTTCAGCACTCGGCGCTTATCAGTGCGTTGAAAATCCAGTGCGCGAAAAAGATTCCCGCGGGAAAAACGCACCGTGTGAACCTAGGCTAATAGTCATGTTAAAATATGCGGAAGCTACTAAAGTGCTCCCAGAAAGTTGAAAGGTCGCGAAAATGTAACGAGGCAATTCACACTGAGCCATATCTTCTACTGTGCAAAAACCAGGCTTCGGCCCTCCATTATCACGTATTTGTCGTTTCAGATAATCCCCACAGAGAGGTAAATACCTGTCCCACTTACATATTAGTCCGGAAAAATTGCCCTTGAGTTTATAAATACACTCGGCCGCAAAGAAAGCGGGTCGGCAACAAAACCTCAATAACATCCAAAATATTGGAACTGGCTTTATGAAATAAAGACTGTATTATAGACAATTTTATAGTGCCTTAATTAATGTCTTAAAAAGATTATGAAGTTTATTATGAAAAATGACTATTTTCACTAGATTTCTCAAAATGTGCTACGGTATCAAATATGCAAAATTTACACTTTTTTTTCAGTTCTCAGAGGTATTTCACTGGCGTACACGTCGTCCCAGTTCGTCCCAGGTTTTCTCGATAGAGATCAAGTCTGGGCTGCGAGCTGACCACTCCATGCGTGTGATAGCGACATTTTCAATTTAGACAAACACTATCTGACCTGTATGGGGACAAGCGTTATCTTGCATAAAGATGGCGTCCTCGCCCATGTTTACTAAAAATGAAGCAACATACTCATTTAAGATTTCACTCACATAACTTTCTACAGTTAAAGTGTCATTTTCTATTACCACTAGCACGATGCGGCTTTCGGAAGAAATTCCAGCCCAAACGAGCTCCGACGTATGGCACTTTCTATTCAATGCCAACTTGGTTATAGCGCTCTCTTGGTCTTCTGTAGACTCTTTGCCTCCCAACAAGCGTGTACAGCATGAACCGTCCGTCCATAGACTCGTCCGAAAACGTTACTTTTAACCAGTCATCAAGAGTTTAATTCATATGTTCTCTAGCGTAACTCAGCCTTGAATTTCGAGGCTGCCTTTCGAGTTTTGGACCATTTGCAGGTCTAAATGCATGCTTGAAGCATGCAGGCTTCATAGTTGCTTCAGCAAGATGCCACCTCACTGTACACGTGCTCAGATTGCTCCCTCCAGCACATAGAAGGCGATTTTTGACTTCAACAGTCGTTTGAAATCGATTTCTCAACATTTTTGCCACCATAATATATCGATCCTCCCGCGCTGTCATGCACCTTGTTTGGCCTGTTCGTGGTCTGCGAATATTGGATCCAGTCTCTTCAAATTGCTGGAGCACTCTTTGATCGGTTGATAGCGCACACCAACAGTTCTCGCTGTATAACGCTGACTGCGCCCGTCTTCGACCATTGTCAACATTCTGCTACACTCTTCAGGGGTTAGTGGCACATTTTTAATAGATTTTTTCAGAATAATGAATTTCTGCACAAGAATGCCATATTTATAAACACAAACAAAAGTAAAACAAATCGTTTCAAAGTTGTTAAAATTTAAAAAACGTCTTTAATTTTTTATTTATGGTTTTTAATAAAATCACTAAAAAGAATTAAAAAGGTTTTACGTCTTGCTAAGAAATAAAAATTAATGTAGTTTTTATTTAAAAAAGATTGCTCAAATATTTTGAAAGTTGTCGCAATTTTTATAACCGACCCGCTTTCTTTGCGGCCCAGTGTATGATGTGCTTCATTAAAAGGTTGGGGATCAAAGAAGTTAAATAGCTTATTTAATTAGTTTCAGCGATCAACGGCGGCCGTTTTCGGAAAAGAGTATAAAATTCTCTATCTTCGAGAGCAATATAAGTGTAATAGATCATATCAGAAGGACACAAGGATGAGCAGCAATATCCTCCCTCGCAATAATAATAATCATCAATCAGATACGAGTATCTTGTTTGTTGAGAATATTAGGGTCACTTCAATAATAGGCGAGTCTACTCTTGGAATTATATTACTCAACAAACATTAAAATTAATTTATTAGGATAGACGCGATGCGTGACTGCGTGTACGCACGCGCTCTTGATCGTGACCCCGAGCCGACTTTGTAATTATTTGATGTAAACTCTATAGACTTTATTACTACTAAAGCTCCAATGTAATTTTTTAAAAACCTTGATTATTTTGACACTAGGACCCTTAGGAAAGGCTCCTTGTGTAATATTAAGTAGCCTAATAGCCTTCCTCGTGAATTGGGCATCTAAATCGGTAGTTCCAGAGTTTAGTGTGTTCAAACGAATCAACAAACTCTTAAGCTTTATTATTAGTATAGATAGATAGAAGATATGGTATCTTTGGTGAGTCACTTCTTCTTTCCGTAACGTTTTCCCGTAAGAAAAAAAAAATAAAAAAAATATAAAAATCAATTTAGAAACGAGTTCGCCGCCCGCAGAGAGGAGCATAATAAGGCTTAAGTTACATTATCTTACCCGTGGGGTATATAATGATGGGCGTGGGCCTCTTGTTGTTGGCGCTGGGCTTAGGCACTGGTGGGCCAACATTGTTGGAGCTGGTGGTTGTGGCCGGCGCTGGCGTGCTGTTGGCGAAGCGCTCCAGCAGTCGCAGCGGCGGCGTCGTCGATGCTCGCGTCATCCTCACTCCTGCATGTAGAAAGGATAACGTCTGAGATCCTATTTCATAGTCTCCACATAGGCATTATGCACAGAACACATTCAACAAATTAACAAAAATGAAAAAGTTTTTATAGTTTTATGTTGTAAATAAGTTAATTGTGTCAAAGTTGTGGAATATTATTATTATTAATTTTAAGACCGCGCTATCGCATTAGGGATACACGTGTAATGATAGTTGTAAGAGAGATTTTTAATAAATAAATAATAAATAAAGTTAAGTGACGTTCAAATGTCAAAAATGTACGGTTAAACAGTGGCTAATCACTACTTAAGACGATATTAAATGCCAGCGACCTTGAGCGGGCACTGCCGTCCGTCGCCCGCAAGGGTCCTCGCTTCAACGCGCACAAGTTTATTCCAAAAAAGAACCCACGTTGATTTATCAAGGACAAAACAAATAAAAACCGTATACTAAAATTTGGGAAATTAAATTGTCTTTTAGATGATGAAAGTTTTATGAAAATACACCCGATAGTGTTTGCGTGATTATCGTTTTTTTGTCCGTGTTAGACATTACTTTACGAATTAATTACTCTATGTTAAAAAAATATAATTTCAAACATTCACATATCAAATTACGAAGAAAATTGTCTAGTATAACATTTTTTTTTTTCAAATAAATAAGTCTGGTCGTTTAGACGTGATGTTGAATTTAAAATCATTAGAAGTCGTATACCTGGGCCAAGACGTTTATGAATAAAGAGGTACTAAACAGCAGGGTGATTGCGTTACACACTATCAGTAGCAATGGGTTTCATTTTGACAGTGCAACAACGTTCATTGCGTTATTTACGTTGCTGAGCAGATACATATTTTGAACATATGGAGCAATGGATTAGCAATGTGCTTCAAATGATTCAAATCCTAATTGCGTAACACGCTAATACTCTCAAGTATTAGCGTGTTACGCAATTAGGGTGCAGGTCTAAATTTAGTTTGCATGTTTATGCATATTTTACGGTCTACCATCTGTTACAGGCGCAGGCTGTAAGAGTCATTTGATGGAAATGAATCAGGTGTCGTTAACCTGGGGTCGGGTTAACCTCGCCGAGTTTTATGTAGGCTCTAAAAGTAAAATAATTGATACTTGTATTTTGACTCTATTCATCACGAAGCAGCAGGTACACTGCTAGGGGATGATTTGGCGCTCGAATGACGTTGACAAGGGGGCGCTCGCTATTGGTAAGCATTTATGCAATTGTCTTGTGAAATGTCACTTGAAATATATTCAAAAAACAAGATGGCGGAACGGAACTGAAGTGGCACTGGCAGCAACCCATTAGCAACCTTAGCATAATAAGAAATTTATTCTCATTCATCACTGTGATTTGGACAGTGATGCAAAATCAGAGCTAAAATATCTGAGAACGGCCTGTAACCTCAGTTTCGTTTTTAGCCACGCGCCAAAAGAAACTTGCAGCGCTACAGAGTGCTTATATTTGGAATGTGGAGTAGATCTATTGCGAGTTACATGCTTGCTTTTGTCGATAAAACCGCTTCACTGGTAAAAGAGGATCGAATGAAACGTAACAAAAAAGGTTGAGTATCGCTGAACACTTGAGGTGTTCGTAGCAATTCGTAGCTGGTGCTCGTAGCCTCGTACTTTAATATTCGCTGGATTCTCGTGTTGCCAATCTGTTCTTTGTTGTAACACGTACATAATTGTATTATATTGTATGTTACAAAGGAAATCCACTTCTCTATGTACTTATGTTCGTTTGTATTGTACGGTTTTTAATAACGCGTAGGACTTACTGTGCCCCAGTTAAGTTATTGTTTAGTTTTTATAAGTTTACAGGGTAGGCTTACCTTTGTTTGTCTTAAACGGTCAAGGCAAAGCAAGTTAAGTTATCAAAAATTAACGCGCATACGTTTTATAAGTTTTATGGTTTCCTTTTGTTATACTTAAAAAATGTCAATAATATAATAATATTGCACAATTTTCGCACAACGCCATCTAGTCCCAAACTAAGCAGAGCTTTTGCTATGAGTACTAGACAACTGATAAACATACATATATATTTCTA
Organism: Eremobia ochroleuca; assembly: GCA_949629135.1. Taxonomy (NCBI): domain Eukaryota; kingdom Metazoa; phylum Arthropoda; class Insecta; order Lepidoptera; family Noctuidae; genus Eremobia; species Eremobia ochroleuca. The sequence goes on from OX451387.1 coordinate 14,801,096, forward strand.
AATACATACATATTATAGATAAATTACACCTAGACAAAGAACAAATGATCGTGTTCATCACACAAACATTTGTCCTGGGTGGGAATCGAACCCACGACCTTGAGTATAGTAGTCAGGGCCACTGACCACTAGACCAACAGGCCTGTCAATAATACCTTTATCATTTTTAAGGCTGATTTTCCAATCAACAGATAATTTTTATTCGTGGAATAAATTTGACGTCGATTTATATAGAAGACCTGTCAAAAATTCAAATTTATTTCTCGGATAAAATTATTTGGGGTTGGAAAAAAACAGCCCTTAGTGTCCTAAATAATTTAATTTGAAATTATAAAATTGGTAAGCCATAAAGCCGTAAATAATAAACGATATTGGTTCGTCCTACCAATGTTATATTTGAAATTAAATTTTCATCTTTGCTTCCCCAAGTTAACCTTCAACTTGACGAGCGTCAATCAAATCTATTTTAATATCAAATATTGAATCAGAATCGTCAATTTGATTTCGTGATTATTGTTGGTCGGCCGAATCCTAAGAATGGTTTGGAAATGTATTTGTTACTCGACATTTGGGAATAATAATGAGTCTTGATTTATTATCTACTCGGAGTTACATTTCAACGGCCGGTCTCCCCAATAATTTTGGAGAAAACAATCTACATATTATAAATTAAAGTCGCATATCGCGCCAGTCTGTGTGACCGCGTTGTTCTTCTAAACTACGCAACGGATTTTGATGTGGTTTTCACAGTCATTTAGAGTATTTATTAGGAAAGATTTATGTGTATAGTACATTATTACTAAACTTAAATAGGATAAATAAATCTCGATGCTCTGTGAAGTCGTAAAAACCGTGCGAAGCAGGGCCGGATAGCTAATTTTCTAATAAACGCCTTAAATTAATTGACGAAGACTAGGTGGATGTTGGTTGATCATTGTAATAATAATTACAATAGACGATCCCAATGATCTTTTGGAAAAAATCCGATATTTTCTCAAAAACTAAATTTATAGTTGGTCACACTGTACGCATTTAAGCCTAACACTATAGCTAAATTAATAAAACCGGTTGAAACTAGACTGAAATGTAAAATAACAAATGTAACTCGGACTCTTTGGTACCAACGCCATGTGAGATTATATATCATAGTCGGCGGAACATAGCAAAACGTAGTCACTCGACGTTCATTGAATAAGGAGATGGATTTTTGTCCCATACAAGCTTGGTCCAGAAATGGGCACACATAAAACAAAATGTATTATAAAACAGTAATAGTGTTTCTAAACCCTGTATATTTTTGTTCGTCGTAAAACTTGGTGAAGGGCCATAAGACTCTTCCCAAATCTGGTGACTTCAGACCTGTCAAAAATATTAAATTCAACCCTGTCGATCACGGAGTAATCCACTGTCTTCCAACAGATTGAATTTCACTCAAAAACGACTGTATCACAAATGATTCATTCGCTATTCCCCAGTTTATAGAACGTTGGATCTCCGTTGGAAACCAGGTAAAATCACAGTTGTCCGAAATACGAGTCGTAGGTATTGTTATTGTAGCCGAGGTAAACTGCAATGCAAAAATCTGTAGTCCAAGAAAGGCGAAGTTACTCAGAAATGCAAAAAAGATAACAAGAACTCTGGTTCAGTCATAGTGGGATTTCACATATTATCAGTTTATTTTTTAAATATTATTAATCTTTTGTCCGTACTAGGTCACAAAAAATCCACGTCCTTTGCCATTTCCCCTCACAAGATTGATTTGGTTTCAAACGTGAAAGTTTGATGGTTCTGACGGAATATTATGTATTATAGTTAATATTGATTGCTGATAGACTTTAATCTCACTACTATGTAAGGATACATCAATTGCGTAAAGTTGGTCATTTTAATTGGAACTATTATTTTATTAATTTGTCCATCATTAATTCAGGCACCTTATAATTTTGTATATAAAAAAAATAGAATGAAAGAAAATACGTTTATTTGAAGTTTTTTTGTGTACAAGTTAGGGAAAAATATGCGTCATATCCACGCAAAACGGCGATCGCTCAGTATAATGCTATGACCCTATGCGAGACAGAGTCCCCAGCGCTGGTTTTTAGCGACAGTGTTTGTTACATAATTTCCATAAAGACTTTATTGTCAAGTGTATTTAATTTAACAGAAATCTCTACATAATCAATGAACAAATCTTCGAAAAGTTTGGTGACCATTTATTTAACTATTGCACTCGTATACATTACTTGCATAGTGTGAAAGGTGTCATGAACACATCGATGCGTAAAACAAAGCTTTAAAATTGCTTTACATTTTCGTTCTACATGTGTACACGTGCAGTCATGTACATTTAGGTACATCTTTACATTTGAACGTAGACGTAGGTGTAAGAAAATCCGTTGCTTATCATTTCATGACAGCAGCCTGTAAGTAAACAAACAGCCTGTCAGTGCCACGATTACCTTATTTGAGACACGCGTTTCTACGGAAAATCTTGCCTGAAGTTTTGTTCACAATCACTATACGTGCATAAGTTAATTGGCACATGAGATTTAGTCTAACAATGTGTTTGTGTGTATGTGTGTGTGTGTGTGTAGCATAGAATTTGGAATAGCTATATGTTATACAACCAACGTGTAACGTTAAATGCGCAAAACCTCAGACACCTCAACTGATTTTTAATTAAATTGACTTATTTCAGAGAGAAAATAAGTCATTAAAAAACTGTAAAGGTTTTATGTGCTTTTTTAGTTTTACTGGCCATTCTGATCTTTACTTGCGTCTGCGACGACGCTTTATCAAGGGAGGAGTCGGCACCGGGCCGCTGCGCCGCGCTGACATTGGCTTGCTTGACCTATTAATAAATAGACACGGCAACGTTTTTAACGAAGATTTTTTGAAAAATGTGACGTATATTGAAAAGTGGTTCAATTAATTCTGCTCGTTATTCTGATCAAACTATTTTCAGGTTTTGCGCATTTAACGTTACATGTTGTAGAATGTGAAGACAACAATACGACAGTAAATAAAAACATAGGCAATAATAAAAAATAAAAAAATACAAACAAACAAAATATTAGCCCAATATGGGCCAATCTTTGACTAGCAATAGTGACTAAACTGTTGGATATATTTGATTGAATTTTCGTATGCAGACTGGGAACGTCATTAGATACTATTATTAATTGTTAAAAGCCTGTGATGTCCCACTGCAGGGCAGAGGCCTCCCTACTCTGCTTCCACTTCTCTCTGTTTAAAGCTTCTGAAGACCAGTTCTTGTTTAAGATAGATTTACGCAGTTTAATCCACTGTCATCTCCACCTTGAATTTTGTCTTGACTTATATAGGTATCTATGTTAGGTTAGTGAGTTGATGGTGTATTTGATATTTTGTCAATGGATGTGATGTGTATTTGATATTTTGTGAATGGATTTTAATACCAATGATAAATTAGTTTTAATGAGATTTGCAAATATGAACGGCATCAACTTACATGGTTCAGGTTTTTTTTTTTAAATACCTTATTTGCCCTAGTCAATGTACCTAACATCAAAAAAAAATGGGAAAATCCTAAAGCGCACGACTCATAATGGTTTTTTATTAATTATAATTAAACTACTTTGAATAAAAGAGCCATTTTCAGTAGGGTTCCTCCTAAGAGCAAAAAAAATCTATTCAAAAAAATTGCCTCAATGAATTGATTTTTTCTCTAGCAGTTTTCAGGTTTCACATTTGAATGACAGCATTGTTTAAAAAATATTTCGATATTTTTTCGTTTCTACTACATAAAATCAATTTTTGACAAGTACAGAATTAATCTCCAATAAATGCACTAAAAAAAAAAGAAAAAAAAAAAAAAAACGAAATTGAATATAAATTCTATCTATAATTCTAAAATTCAATAAATATTTCTATACATTTTATAATTATATGGGTTCTGTGTACTAGCAGGAGTATAACAACAGAAACAGTTGCAGAAAGGAGGCAAAACAAAATTTTCGATCGTAAAGCACTCTCTAATGCTTCGCATTATGTGCAATAGGGTTGGATTAACCATAACATAATATCACGCCTTGTTCCCCAAAGTGTTTGAGCGGAGGTTTTTCATGTAATAGAGGGCAAGCTAATTGCCATTAACTGGGCAAAAACCAAACGAGCGGGATTAACTCTGTTGTGCAAAAATTAACATTATATAGAGCGTCAGAAACATCGAGAACTTCAAACGTTTCAATTTGGTTTTAAAATAATTTTTGCTTCCATTGCGGCACCGAGGTTTGATGTAGGCTCAAACATTTACGCGTTTGAATAAGTCAACAGTAATTAATCTTAACGAGAGACGAGATAAACCGTTTCATGTAATTAATCAAATAAAATAAATTATAATTTCTGGTTTGAAAATCTTTCAAAGCACACAATTAAACCAAGAATAATTTACGAAGACGTTAACGGAATTTTCAATTCTGCGTGATTACTAATTTTAGTCGGAACCCCGTTGATACAATCTAGCTAATTATATAATTTTACTAATTAAAAACTAAATGTCGTTTTGCCGTTTACCGACCGGAGTAAGGCCAATTGTACCTACCATTAGTAAAAATTAGCAACAACGTGAATTTAAATCAAGTTCTTTAATTGCAGCTGGGCCATTACTACCCAGCCTGGCAACAGTTCCCGACCCTTTGCCGTTCTACTTTCTTGATGAGGAGTAATGGACTGTTTCTATTTAAGGGGATTCCGAAGAAGAATAACCACAAAAATAAAGAGTATGTTTTACTTATTCTGTATGTATGTTTGACTATTGATCGCGTTTTAAGAGTAATTTCTAAAATAATTTGTCCAGGAAACAACTTATTTTTAATCTTATTAGTTAGAGCAATCGCATTTAAATCGATATGAAGGAAAGCGTTTAGGAAAGTGATATGCAAACTTATTTTATTTATATATTAGTCTATCTACAATCGATACACTGTTCAAATTAGCACAAGCAAACATACAAACCAAGTGCAAAATAATCAATATTAAGTGATAGACACAGCATGCAAAAACAATAATAAATATTAAAAAAAAAAAAAACAAAAACGAAATTACAGTAGGTATAAGTGCAGAATTGACGCATATTTTTTACACCATTTTAACACGAATAGTTGACAATAGTTGGGGAAATCGTGCGTTACGTATAATGGTTATCTATTTTTACTTATGCTTCAGAATGAACTCTTAATTGGTTCTGTTTCCATCAAAATTATCGTCTTATAATTTTATTAAAATAGCGCCTCGTGCTGAACACGGGCACGTAATTGATATGCATTAGTGTCCCGAAGTAAATGAGCTGGTAGGTGGTACACATGGCGGTCTGCACTCACCGATGCAGCGCGTTTTTATGCACTTATCGAAGTCATCCACGCTACACGCATCGCTGACACTTCAAAAACTCGTTTTAGAAAACTTTTAAATCATATGTTCGAGAATTGTCTTGAACATCGGTGTTCGTATGTTTCGTGTTGGTACGGTTTACGCGGAGTCTATCGGGAGCGTGCGACAAGCGGCCAGTCCGGAGCTCTCCCGCCGTTACACTGGAAACCCGAGCCCGACTGAAACCGAAACATTAGGGAGTCGGTGCATTTCGTCCGACGACCCGGTTCGCAGCACTTTACTAACGCCGCCGATTCCAGACAATCCCTTTTGAATCAAACAAAACTTACCTAAAGGAAATTCCTCGCCTGAATGGGTAAAAGCATTGTCCGGAAGTAAAGCTTTGTCCGGAAGGGTTGGCTGTTCATTATGTATAAAAGGAGTGATAATTAATACGCTCGACGTGATTGTGTACCTGCTGTACATTTTCAGGAACTGAGAAATAGGCTTTCAGTAATTTATTACGTGCTTTAAGTTCAAAATAGTAATTCATTACGTTTGAGTGCCGGTTATAAAATAAATGTAGCGTATAATTTATCAGTCTAGGTACTCTCCAGCATCATTCTATTTAATTGTCAAAGTTGAACATTTAATCTTGTTCATGGTACAAAGAGGATAATAATTTGCTTTAATAATTCAGTAGGGTTTCATTTTTAACGGCCATTATGGCCGTTTTTCTTCCTTGTTTCAAGACCAGTTGAGTACAACAAACAATTCCGTACAGACAGTCACCGAACATAATGGAATTTTACCACAATTCTAACTTTATTTTATTTTTCTCTTCGCTATCTCTAATGATAGGCTTCACTAAGCCTTTTCATTTTCCTACTTGTAATCCTAAGATCAACTAATTTGTATAAATGGCTCCTAATTTTGTATAGCTTTAGTACTCGTAAAATAATTAGTTTAATAAATATAAGCAATTATAACTACTTTTGCTCTCACTTTTAACGGTACAGTTCACCAGCACTTGGCTCAAAGGCTTTTACTTAATTAGAGTCAGCAATATGGTTATTTTTTAATGTTAATTTTATATTTGCTGAAAAATGTAAATTTTCATTAACTTTCAAGTTCCTCAGGGCCTGAAGAAATATTAAGTAAGTAGAAGTAATTAATTTCTATTACATAATTTTGAAAGTAACTGCTTGCTATGTGATTTTACTTCTATGTGATTTTAATTAGAAGGATATTCAGAAACTTTACTTTATTTATTAATTTTTTCAAATATTTACAATATTATTATAATATTTAATAAGAAGCTGACATCACCTCATTGCTTTCGTAGCGGCGACAAAAAGGTCTACGCGGTAGGCCTACGAGATGGTCTACGTCTCGTAGACCTATTTATCACGTAGACCTTTTTGTCTGATTTCTAAAACTAGGGCAGTGTTCTGCTTTAAGCTTTCTATTGTGTACGGGCACCTTTAGACATATTTAATAAGCAACCTGGAGTTAGTTATGATTCTAGATAGATGATCAAAAATTACCAATCAGTCATATCAAGGTTCAGCCGCTCGATTCTGTAAGAATCTCACCGTGAAATCATAAGTGAAGTGAGCACTTAATAGTATTAATCCCTAGCAAATGACAGCTCACTCCTCGCTCACTTCACGCAAGCTCTCACGGTGAGATGGTTACAGAATCGCACGGCTGGTCACCCAAGCTACAGGCTGCCTACGCGACATGTGGAAGCAAAAATTTCCTGAACCTCAAATTCTTATTGATGAGGTGTCCGTAATGAATGAATAGCTAATGAAATATGAAAATTATAGTAATTTGTTTATGGCTTACAAAAGTTTCAAGCTACAAATTCTTAAGCTCTACATGCTCTGCTATGCACATTCTGCATTCGTTTCGTAAAATAAAACACATTTCCGAGTCAGGTTGGTCCAAATTTCGAGCTCCCTCCAGTCACTGTTACATTCTATTAGGAAAGTTACACTGACAGGTTAACCTTTCGATTGATGGTGTTTTATTTATTACTAGCTGTGCTCGCGACTTCGTTCGCGTGCATGTCGGAAAACAAATTGGTTTTCATGGGTATTTTTTTTTTTGCGTAGAACCCTAATTTTTTTTCTAAAATAAAGTAGCCTGAGTAACATTTTATAAAATCACTTATCTTCCAGTGAAAGTCCCGTCAAAATCGGTCCAGCCGTTTCGGATTTTATTATTATTTCGGATTTTATTATTAGCCGGAACAAACAAAAAAAAAGTTTTTTGCTAACGTACGTATATACTTTCTTAAGCATTTCCTCCTTACTAATAAACGTATTATATCAGATTAATAGTTACACACCGATTTCTCTCTTTCAGTCGTTAGTAATTTATTTATTTATTATTTTTTTATTTTTTTTTATTTTTTTTTTCTGCTATGCTCAAGGTCGTGGGTTCGATTCCCACCTAGGACAAGGGTTTGTGTGATGAGCACGATCATTTGTTCTTTGTCTGGGTGTAATTTATCTATAATATGTATGTATTTAGAAATATATATGTATGTTTATCAGCTGTCTAGTACTCATAGCACAAGCTCTGCTTAGTTTGGGACTAGATGGCGTTGTGTGAAAGTTGTCGAATATTATATTATATTATTATTATATTAATTTGACTTTCGATAGAAGAAGACAAAGCATTATGTAACTATACATACTATACAACGTTTATTAGTAAGGGTTTTAGTAAGAAGCTGTTATTTTGACATTACAAACAGACACTTTAATTGTATTTATTTGTGAAGATGTATAAAAACACATCCTTTTCTCTTTTTCCACCCTTTTGAGCTTCATTGCAGTCATGTAAAAAGGGGCCCCAATATATATTGATACAGATATACCCTTTACGACTACGCCACTGAGGCATCAATATACAATATTATTGCAATACAAAGGAACCAATCCTCAATGAATACCGACTTTATTGTGTTATCACCATACATCACACAAGTAATCCATACCGAGCCTGTCATCTGCTTTGCCGTGAGATGAGCACAATTTGGAAACACGACCCGACAGCCCCTGGGGTTGAAACTATAAGAAAGCTTTCATGCTGTTTATGATGCGAACAAACCCTCGAAGATAACGTAAATGTTCTTCAGATAAAATGACAAAAAGTATCTATTATTCTTGACCTGGTATTATAACGATTTTGTTTTGTGGAAACGAAATTTTTTACTGTAATGACGTTAAAAGTAGTAATCAGCTTGTAATGTTCCCACAAGCCCCCTTTCGGTGAGAGGGAGTGGGCCGTAATCTACACGCGAATCCAGTGTGGGTTGGTAGATGTCTCATGTCTTAGATTTTTTTGGTTCCAGGACATTGCCGGTTTCCTCATGATGTTTTCCTGGTTTTGAGAGCAGTAGTGATGAAATAATTTACATACTTTGTTACAAGCGCCTGTCTGCATCCAAATGCACATTTTCTGTAGGCGTAGCACAAACGCCTGGAGTAAACGTAACGCAAATACGTACGATTTTGAAATTGAAAATATTCGTTTCGCACAAAATATGTAATTCGTTTTAAGACTTTATTCATATCTATGTACAAATTGTGCTTGTTGCAAAAAAAATAACCAAAAAGCTCTACGGCAGTCGTATTTTCGAATGCAAAATCGTACGAATTTACGTTAAGATTATGTCGCGTCTTCGTACTAATCCCTCTGAATCTACGTTTCCAGTGGCATAGTTTACGTTCACGTGTAGTTAACTCTCTAAGAATAGCTTACCTCATTACGATTTGTGTCGTAAGGTCGTACTCATAAGCGTCGAACCGATCGATTGCAGCGTAAATCATTTCTGATAGCGACACACGCCTATAACTAGGGGTACCAGTATACCTCTACCTTGATAACGGATAGGACCTGTGAATATAGAAGGTACTAACTTCAGCCCGCGACTTCATACGCGTGAAATTTCCTGTTCCCGGACACGCCCCTTCGCATCGCTTTGCCTGCCCGCACTTTGACTTTCAAGATTGCCTGGGAGAAATCTCAGAAAGCGATTAGGCCGCCCATTGTGTTTTGTAGTAATAATTGTATTTTTTTTTGTTATGTGTTTAAAAATAAATAAATACTTTTTTTTCGTTTAGCGTTCTTGTTGACTTTATTTCTTTTTGCTCGGCTCCAAAGGGTTCTAGCGTGATGGTAAATAGCCTTCCTCAAGCATTGGGCTATCAAATGCAATTTTTACTACATATTTTTAAATATTTTTTCAAATCCAACTGGCAGTTCCAGAGCGTTCAAACAAACTCTTTAGCTTTATTTATTACGGATCAGGCCTGTGAATATAGAAGTTACGAGTATTAACCCTTAACTGCATCGTGATGGAAATTTCCATCAACCAATCCAATGCCATATTTTCATTTCCACAGAGCACGGGGATTGCCCAATTGTTAGAGATATTTTGTTCCCAGTAGATTCGTTCTGATTACATAAAGATGTAAATTTCCACCAGGTCATTTAGAAAAAAAAAATCAAATAAAGTATTTTTATGAATATATTTTTTTAAATATTTCTTCCTTTACTATAGAGCTAATGTCACTTTCAAATAAATTTAATTTGCTTAAAAAGTAAAAATCATGCAATTAAGGGATAATAGTGATTTAAATGGACCCAAGGGTTAAGAAAACGATAACATGGAACATCTTCGTTGCTTTTTCTTATGTTGTCAAAAGAATACTTTTTCTATTGGTGAAAGCGATGGTCTTCAATGTTTTTCGACTTCTTATTTTTAAGACAGCGTCAACTGTTGTGTCGCTATTGAAAAGCTTTCATTATAGTTTATTAGTCTTTTATTACTTCTTAAAGCTGAAAATATCGTAGCTACAAACAAATGGAAGCATATACATCTCTGGTGTTTTGAAATAGGAAATCGTTTTCAACGCTCGTAATTAATATTAGTGTTGCTTCTGCGATTAACTGCCAGTCAGATTTCCTTAAGTAAATATGTAACATCTCATGGTGGCATGTTTATTACATACGGAAGAATTTTGCACACGGCACGTTGAATACATGTCCGTTGACGAGACCCGACGTTCACGCACGAAAGTGGTGATACTTTTACAGTCGAAACCAATCCGGACGGCCCACTGAATGTCTGAATACCTTTAAAAATTCCAAGAGAGAATACTAGCTCCAAGTTTTGCTACCATTCAGTATTTAATAAAAATGGTGAATGTAATTGTATTAAGGTTACATGTTCCAACAAAAGTTCGTTGAGAGATGAAGCTTGTTTTACATGAAAACATATTTACACACGTTCTATGAAAAAACCAACGCGTGTTATTTTAGTTCCTTTTTAAATCTGGCTTGGCGTTTGTGAGTTTTAATTGGATTTTTGTTTTTACAGTTCAAAAATATATCGGAATAATAAATCTGCTCGAGGAGTGAGTAAATATTTTTATCAAATTCTATGACCGAACGATTCTGTGTAAGACCAGTGATGGCACAGTGGTAACGGTCGCGGCTTATGAGTTGTAGGTCGTAGGTTCGAACCCTGACAGGCGCATTTCCTTGTGTAAATAATTTCATCACCACTGCTCTCAAAAAGGAGAAGGAAGACATCGTGACGAAACCGGCATGTCCCAGAACAAAAAAAATACGTGTGGCACTCGGGGACTGCCGCGTTAAAGCTATTGCATAGCTTATGAACTTATAATATTTATGCAATATTTTTGAGCGTGGTGAGCGATAAGAAAACAATTTGTTTTCTTTTATTGAATAAATGAGAAGTTAATATTGTTTAAACTATGTCTACACGCATACGTCTAGTCGCACGCACACAAACACCGTGCCGAAATCTGCCGAACTAAAACGACGTTAGACGATGCACGGCTTTCAACGCCGCACCGCTGTGCCGGTCGGAGAAAAAACCTAACACCCCCCGTGTTAGGTTTTTTTTCGTGACGGAAGTTCTTGATTCGGTCGCCGCGGTCAAAGCCCGCGATAAAAGCTATGCAATAGCTTAAAAATCGAAGACATGTGACATCTACCAACCCACACTGCGGCACCTCCTTCTCACAGAGAGGAGGCCAGTGTCCCAGGAGTGGGAACATTATAGGCAGATAATGCTGTGACCAACTGAAGTGGTGGCAGAGTTGGGTATTCCGAAGTTACAGTTTTCAAAGAACCGTTGATGTGTGAATCGACCCTTTCACATGGCTGACTTCACTGGCTGTAGGAGGTGCACAGTACAACAGTCCCTGCAAACTAAAAGTCAGGAGATTTTAACTCGTGTATTAGCGGTAATTTTATGCTGAAAACTGTTTCAGTAGTTTCCAGTTATTGTGTTGTAGTATATTCAGACTAGGTCAAAGACTTCCCCTTTATTTCTATTCATCTTATACTTAAATATTAAAGTCGATTTTCGTCCGTGTGTGTGACCGCGTTATTCTTCTAAACTGTGCAACGGGTTTTGATGCGTTTTTCATCATTTAGAGAATGTATTGAAATTTCGATGTTCTGTAAAGTCGTAAAAACCGCGTGGAGCAGGGGCGGGTCGCTAGTATATTTATAATTCGAAGAAGAATTTTCCTTTTCAATGGTTTTCTAATTGAGTAGGAAAAATATTTCGTAATATTAAGGAATAAATTACCATCAAAATATAATATTATTATCGTTTATTGTACAGACGCCAGCACATCAAGCTACCCGAAACTGTCAGATTTTCCCAATCAACTTTGAACCTTATGCTTTAGCGATAAAGTTGAAAATCTATTAAATAAATCTGACAGATTGTAGTAGCTTGATGTGCTGGCGTCCGTACATGTACTCGTTATAAAATTTCATGTAGCGTAGCAGTCCTCCGGCTATTTTAGCTGGGGAAAATAGGTACACTGCTTTTCCTATAGAATGATTTAATAAAAAAAAGCACATAATTGATCCTGTTAAAGCAGTACCTACTGAGTAGTTTGGATAGTGTGGTTTATCTATTTTATGGATATGTAAATACTGTCTCATTGACACAAGTAGTGAGCTGCTGTCATTAATGTCATCTGTCAGTCACCTTAAATGACGGGAACAGGTTGACATAATCAACTTATATACGAAGTCAACAGGATTCTTCAGATAGCAATAGTCTTTTGTAACGAGCGGGGTAATTGCGTCACACACTAACAGTAGGAATGGCTTTCATTTTGACAGTTTGACAAAATTGATTGCGTTATTTACGTTGTTGAACAGACAATTTTTTCGAACATATGAAGCAATGGATTAGCAATATCCTTCATAATGATTCAGATCGTGATTGCTAGCGTGTTACGCAATTAGGGTGCAAAACGATATTTATCGTTCGTAAGAAGTGGTGTAACGCGAGACTGAAGGACGAGAATACCCGTGGCACGGTAATATTATCTATACAGTATTGTAACTCGGCCGCTTCTTGGAAATAAATACCTACAGCCGCGCGGTACGTAAACATGCGATAGGGCTGCCCGTCTCCAGCATTTTAATTACATTTGCCTACTTACTTGGAATTATGCAAACTAACAAAACACCGAAGTTTTAACACAAGCGTAAGTAGGTAGGTACCTACCGTATCATGATTCATTCAGAACCGCATATAACTACCTATTTCACTCGTCTCAATAACTTTCCGTTACTCTATTCGCTTTATTTATTAATCCAAACACCTTTTTTTTCGTGAGATAAAAGGAAATACACTTATCCATTAAAAAGACACACATTATGTACCTACCTACTAGTAAGTAAAATTATTTTATAGTCTCACCTTTCAGAGTTTCCAGGTAATTTAAAAAAAACTTATGTCTGGATGCGTTATTGACGAATTCATACAACCAAAAACAGCACAATATCTCCTACTCGTCATATTAACTCATTTTTAGAGAAAAAATCGCGCGGTTATTGTTAAAAAAACAACACACCGTCCGTTCGACACTGCGGTACAGCCGTGACTGTCTGCGCAGCGAGCGCACAGCGAGATCGAGGCGCGTAGGTATAGCTCGCGTTTCGTCCGTTTGTATGAAGTTGGAGTACTGTATGATAATATTACCGTGCCCGTGGAAAGGATCGGGACCCCTGACACGTGGCTACAAAGGGATTTATTGCATTATTTCGGACCTCATTCCTTGTCTGATGTTTTTAATTTATAATTTGTTAACCATTCGTTTTTGGAGGGCAAAATATAAGTACTTATGTTTAAAGAAACCGTTTACTTGCTACACGGTTTTGAGGTGCGTGAGCGGCATATCTAGCTGTTCCTACGAGATGTTTTCTATCCTAGCCGATCTATTTTATCTCTGTCTATTTTACATCAACAATATTTGTAAAACTTTTGCAATGTAGATACTTAACATTCTTGTTAGTTTTTTTTTAATTAGCTCTAGTTTATCAATGTTTCACACCATTATGTGCGTCTGGGATTAATTTACAAAAAACAACTTAATTAATTATATTAATTAAAAGAGTTATTAATGTATTTCACTGCATAGTAACACTTGAAATTAATTAGCGGAAAGCGCTTTGGAAGCGCCCCGATTGAACCCGAACACACGAACCTCCGCCGGCTCGGCACCGGGTCCCGTCGGATCCAAGAATGACGACATACGACACCCTACATTGATTGATTATGTAAACATTTATTATGCTACCCATTAAATCTTATGAATGTGCGTAAATTAAAAAGAGTTAGATAAAAAACTCATATGTTAACGCCATTAAATATTTCATATTTAGCGCGCAAGTTTATTGATTTGCCTTTATTAAATCCAAGTTTGTACCTAAATGCGATAGTCGCCATTTTGTTGTCGAGGCAAGAACATAATTGTAGGGGATTTCGAACATCCAAACTTCACCACTGGGGCAGTGAATATACAACATGTAACGTTAAATGCGCAAAACCTCTTAAGGGGTCATTGTACTCATCATTATGAACAACTTTTACTATGGGACCAAACCGGAAATCGCGAAAAAAAAATCAGCTGTTCCCTACATTTTGACGAGTTATGCGAACATAAATGTAGGGAACAGCTGATTTTTTTTTCGCGATTACATTTTTCATTTTTTTTTCATTTAACGTTACACGTTGTATACATACATCATTGAATTATTTGACAATGTTAGATAAGTAGTGGTAGTGGAGTTTTTTGATTGAGACTTCAACATTATCTAGATAATGTTGAAGTTTCGCGCCAATCGTGCGTGTTTACATTTTTACTTTTCACAAATTTGTGACACTTATGTTACATACACACACACACCCATGTAGATAGAATTTAAAAGGTGACAAATATCACTGGAAATATTATAAGCAACACGAAAATGCTTAAATGTTAACGTAAAATTGAAACACAGGTAGGTACAACAACACGTATTATTCATTACCAATTTACCACTACTCAATTTGTGTGCGAAAGCGATTATGCCAAACGGTTTTATTTTAAATTTTGATCGTTTCGAGTAATTAATATGTCGAATGACAGAAATCGATACTTGGAAATTGGAATAAAACTAAAGCGTTATAAAGAAAATATGAATGGCTTTTCTTATTTTTTCATGGTTTATGGCCAATCATTTTATTACAAATCACAAATAGGTTGATTAAAGTTGATTCAAGTAAAAAGATTTTAAACTATAAGTTTTAAGAAAATGAAGCAAAATCAACTAAGTTTATAAATCTTAAGTGAAAAGAAGCTAAAAATATATACTTAAGTCATACAAGACAGAGTGCTGGATAGAAGTGCACGTTTCAGGATTTTGTTCTAGGATAAAACATTGCGTGTTACAAGTGAATTACTTTCAGGAAATAGTGCTTTCTCAACATAGTAGAGTGTTATAAAATTACTAAAAGAACTTATTTACAATGCTTAGATACGAATATAAGTTTAAAATATCGTGGTGTGAAGCCGAAGTAATTTGTCATCAAAAAGTTATAAATCTAGAACCAAGAACTAAAATGCTTCCTAGCATAGCCCTTTTGCGATTAAACTAGGTCTGCGTTAAGAATCATATTTCCTGCGAATATTTACAGTAACCGTGAACCAAAGAGTCCGGGTTGTTTCACATATACTTGACGCACGCGTATACGTCAGAAATGGCGCTAGCTATCGTCAAACCAAAAAAAAAGCGTTGTTTTACAAAATTATGGCCTTGACGAACGATAACGATATACGATAGTGATTACTTAATCGTCGACGTACTTATGTTACGTTAACTAAAGGTTTAAAATAACCGGCCCTTAATTAATGAGTTTCCGTCATTTCACAAACGTTTAATTACCCAGTAATTTACCATACAGCTTCAGTTTAACTAAGTTGCGTGCATATTAGCTCTCAGGCGCTTAACATATTATATTAATTAATTGCACAGAGTAAGTATTGTTTATGTCTTGAAGTCACGTGTTTCTGTAACATGTGTGGTTTTATTTATTTCACTCAAGCGGGAAATCTTGACAGATAGCCGTTACCTAATCTGATTATCTGAAGTACCTAAGTACCCATATCGTCCATTTTTAACGGTTGACTTCTATAAAAAGATAATATTGCTCAGCTAGACTGTTTTCGGATTTATTTTACCGAAAGGATTAAAAGATTAAATATTGGATTTTTACCAGCAAAATATCTATCTTTAGAATCCAATTCAAACGCTTTAGAATGTACGTTCTAAAGTCAAGCATAAAGTTTTTACAAAGGATTTTTTACTACAGTGAAATCAGAGAAGCTTCAAAGAAACAATTATACGGAATTTCAGCAAAACAATATTTTAAGAACTTTATGAAGTGTTAACTCTCCAACATTACTAAAATTTTTCTTTAATAAATTGTACCAGACATTTATAATAATTTGGCTCTTTTTAATTTTCATAAAGAAATTACTTTTAATTTATAAATTAATTATTTTTTCCTTTTATGAAGGGTAAGATACCTTTAATTTTTCCTTGAAATGTTTATTGTAGCGTTCATTGGAAATTCCTTGACATTCTTGGGCTGATATCTTATTCTACTAATATTTATATTTTTCATTCTCTGAAATACATAGAAGAGAATCTTTTTCAAAGTTATACGCAGGTATTGCATAAGTTTTTACTTTCAAGCATTCCCTAAAAAAACACATTCTAAGATCCCGTATCCGTTTCATTGAATTAAAGTACCTAGTCTTGTTATCCCTCGGCACTTCTTTCCCTCCATCTCCCATTGTATCTGTTTCACGTTCCTGGGTTCATCTCGACGTGATCACGTGACTATTAGGCGTCTGTACCCAATTCCTCCGCCATACGACGTATTTAACATACGCCACTTAATCTCGTTATTTCACGAGCGGCACACAGCGTGACGGTACAATTTCAAAATGTTCGCACTTTGACACGCATTGCTTAAGTGTTCTCATCGAGAGACAAATTCGTCGTTGCTTAATAATACCCATTGTATACTAGGATTATGCTTATATGCTCCTTATATGAATTTGGTGGCCGACAGAACTGATATTTTCTCATGTTCACTGAGCGAGTTCGCAAGTTAACGTTACACGTGATATGTTTGTAATTTGTAAATCTTATGTTGTAAATTATTCCATGAACTGTTAATTAACTACACACTACCGAATTGGGACACTGTAATGGTAGCGTATGTATGTAATAAATAAATAAATAAAAATGAAGGCATTGAGCTTGAAGGTCGATGCAAACTACCAGTTTATTCCTCTGCTACATGGCGAGTATCTGCAACTGCCGGTCGAGCACCGCCATCTTCAGGGAAATCAGACTTTTCGCAGGTCAAAGTCTAGTGAGTGAGATGGATGCAACAGCCCATCTCCCTAATATAATCCATTACCCATGTGTATTCATCCATGCTAACCAAAAGCAAACGGTCGTCACTGCATTATACTTTCAAGTCGTATTTACATAGTAACAGCCACATATCCTCAACTCAGCTAAAAGTCCTAATATTACGTGACCTACTATTACTGGCACATTTATTCGTTACCCTCCAAACAAACTGTGCAGTATACATACATACCTGGTAAGTGGCAAGATGGCGCGTGAAAAATGCTTTTAATGGCGCTGATTCACCCCGCCGCTACAGGGAGAGGGTGTGCCTCTTTGCAATTAATTTCTTCGCCAACCCTATTCTTAGTAAGCTAAGCTATTTAGAAGATTAGTTAATCAGCATAATCGTGTAGATTAAAATCACTGGCCCATGGCATTAACTAGCAAGGAATATTAAAAAATGTTTATCTTCTTCTTCTCTTATCAGTTAATTTTCATCGCTATGGCGTCGGCAGGTAATCTACTGTTTATCGTGGGTCTTACTACTCTAATGTATGGTACGGTACGGAGGTAATATATGGAATGGTGTGTCTTATAAACTCATCCGGTAATGTCTTCTCGCAATGCTTACATAATTTAATTTAAAAAAGTCATCTACTTTATAGGTGCTAAGGAGAGACAGCGCCACATTGCTGCTCTAAGCTCTATTTCAATTAAAAAGGTTCAATTAGAAGGTTTTCTTCGGGATAGTCTCTCGCGGTGACAGCCTTATTGATGGGTGTCGGGTATTGCGGTGTTCACGGTCTACAGACCTTATTTTTATTTGTTCAAGTGTTGTTAATTTAAAGTGTTTGTTACGGCAGTAAAAGGTATGGTACGATTACTTCCCTGGACGAGCTCCATCATTGTTGTTGTTGGAAGGGTAAAAAGAACCGGTCTAACCGGCATAATATGAGACATGTACTGGGAACGTTATAGACTGGTTCTACTTATTCTGCACCCTAATTGCGTAACACACTATTACTCTCAATTTGAAATGATACCCATTACTACTGATAGTGTGTTACGCAATTACCCTGCTGCTTTAGGATTATTGCAAAACATGTTAGTATGACGCTAAATAACGTAAAACAGAGATACTTATAGGGGCGGCAATCCGACACAGCATATGCCGTTTATTGACATGGTTAGTCGCTGACGTGTGGCATTCAATCGTATGTTGAAGGCTGTTTGTAACATTTTGGCAAGTCATGCTCAGGGCAAAAGGTCAAGAAACCACCGACATTCAATTCCGCGATGTGTTTTTATTACTAGAATCAAGACTTTTGTGAATAAAGCGTCGCGTTGCAAATGTTGAGATGAATCGTCTAAAACTGCCTGTAATTTTAGTAATTACATAATTTAGTTCTGCAGATACGTGCAATAAAGAACTTTAGTTGGCAAAAGATTTACTGATTCTTGTAGGGTATTATTGACAGGTTTTCCTCGTCAGAGGAAAACCTGTCAATTAGTTCGTTAGTCACATATATACAATTTGTCGTTTGGGTCGTTGGTTCGTATATCGTACAACAATACCTAGATGATGAGCCATATCTGGTCGGATATGGACTGTGCACCGCTGCTGCACACACAATTAAGTATAATACCACCCCATCGAAAGGGGATATGTAAAAGATAGATTTATAGATAGATAATAATAGATATCTGCATACGGTTAGACTGGAAGCTGACCCCAACATAGTCGGGAAAAGGACAGATGATGATGATCTAAAGGGGATATGTCTTAGTTAAAAAACCGAAGAGATGTAAAGAAGCATTAGGTACTTATTAGCTTTGCTGATAGTTGAATAAAGTCATATTCAAAGTTTAAACTTTCATATCGGCACTAAACGCCTTCAATCTCAACATTTACTAAATTAGGTATTCATCGACAGGGTCTACTTTTCCCGCACTTTTATGGCTTCATTTATTTCCTCGTAAACTTTAGTTCAATAAAGAAATTGTACAGATTCGCACTCCTATGTCGGGCTACTGAAAAGGAAGCTCTGACAAAGGTTACCGTTATTCTGAAGATAAGTCCGTTCGAAGACAAGAGGCGAGGCCTTGTGTTACAAAATCGTCCATTAGGGTGCGATCGATATCTTGCTTGGGAGGATGGTGTTATCTGTTAAATGCACGATATTACATACATACATACATATGCCTCGTATGCCTGAACTTGGAGTACCCATCGACCTGACCACGTTACAAAACGTAGGTGCTTATAGGTTCTTCTACAAGAAATTTGGAAAGCCTTATTAAAAGCTAAAAACTTAATTCCTGGATAAAAGTGCTTTGAGCTTTTTCTATCGTAAGCAGAAGATGAAAGGAAAAGTTTTCATGAAAAAAAAAATCTTCCAGTCTCTTCACTAATTAGGTAGGTCAAGGTCTTTAGTTTTTCAGACACTATTTTTTATCGAAATATTGTTAAACATACCTTATATCGGAGCTGAAATTATAAACTTCAGCTTCAGATGCAACCGCATGAAGACGATTCGGATTACAGTGATTCGCTTTCACGAGAATTTCACAGCGGGTGACGTACTTCATCAATCCCCTGCAATCAATCAATGTTTGCATATCCTAAATGGACTCGCCACTCAATCAACACGCTTATTATGGACGTGGCTAGGAACGCAGAAGCTGCCGCAAAAAGAATAGTGGATACTGTAACGTTTTAATGGCACTCTTAAAATATATTTGTGTTTGTTTAAAGAAGAAACGGGACTCGGAAAATGGGCTTCTTTTAGCTATTCTTAGGAAAAATATAAAAAAATAGAGACCGTAACTCTGGGTGTCATTGAGAACAAAAGAATTTGCTTTCTTTGCGTTGTGTGGTACAAGACGTAAATTAAAAGTTGATTGAAAAAAAGGGCCTCATTATTGAATAAACATTTTAAAGTTAGAGCTATGGCAGATATAACTAATTCATGAAGAAGGTTTCTATTTTAAAACTAGTTGACCTAACTGACGTTGTCTGTCCTGTCTAAATTTCACTAGTTCATACCAAAATCTCATAGAAAAAAGGGTATCCGAATTTGTAAATTATCCGTGATTTTCTTTTTTCTGTAAAAGCCTAAATCGGACTGTTACAAACATTTTAAAACAAAACATAGCCAATAAGTCCAGTCGTTCTCAGTGATGCGCTTACCAAAGCATTTAATTTTTTTATGTAGATTAAGCAAAATGACACAACATTTTTCAGTAAAAATATGTTATTATTAGGCTCGTTTAAAGTTGTACCGGGTGTTTCCTATCAATAGTTTCCATGATAAGACCTTTTAAAAGTACTCAAGCATGTTACTAACGCGAATTTCTGTTACAAGAATGTACGATATTAAAATAATTGTTTTCTATGCCTATTCCTTTGTCCTATATAAAAGCTTTGTAATAAGTACACGTAGACGTGTGATTGGTGA
The DNA here is from genome assembly GCA_949629135.1 of Eremobia ochroleuca. Lineage (NCBI taxonomy): Eukaryota > Metazoa > Arthropoda > Insecta > Lepidoptera > Noctuidae > Eremobia > Eremobia ochroleuca. The sequence goes on from OX451387.1 coordinate 14,821,672, forward strand.
ACAGGTGTGCGGATAACAACTGTTTGATTTATTAGAATCCTTCACGTGTGACCTGCGAGCCGTTTGACAGTAAATCAATGTTCTCGAACTTATACCCCAAAATAGATATATTGTTGAACGCTCCCTTTAACAATTTTAACGTTAACTTGCAATATATTCTGATAAGATCATGTATAACTCCATCAATACAATTGCCACAATAACGTTCTTTTCATAATATAACTATTTGTTGTCAAGAATATCCTCTAAAGAGGTTCGAAGCTATCAATACGGTATACATACACTCTCGGCGGTTTTGTGACGTCGACCAATTTTATTTCTCCTTTGCCTCTCGCGTACGGCTTGAAACGAATTTCGTGTAAATTCAAACACTATTTACTGGATGTTTGTTCGAATGAAATATTCTAGGTAAAATATGACCGATTCTTAGGTTTGCTTTTCTCCTTTTTTGTGAAAGGTTTATAGTTAGTTTTATGTAGGTTACGTAGGTGGCGGTGTCCGAATGTGACCAAAACACTTGATTCCTATCAGGCCTCTAATTCTGTGTTAAGTAGACCTCAAATGTTCGTTAGAAGTGAGTACGCTGCCGAAGTATACGGTTGATCGGCCAGAGCTGTCATGGCTCGTCTATATTTGGTTGTTGTAGCTATAGAAGAAGAGCATCATATTTTCCTGTTCGAAATTCGTACTCCTTACAGTAAATATTGTCAGTGCCAGAAGAAGTCGCGCGCCGCCGTCCGAAGAATTCACCAAAATCTTTCTCTTCGTAACACTAGGCTTGTAGGTAGACGTTTTATGGAACTTGGCAGTTGCTCTCATAATGGATTAGGTAATAAAACTGCTCTCACAAAATGGCCTGTCTCATAATATATTTAGTCAATGTCCAATAATAAGTTTATACTGTAAACAAAAAAAAAAATAAGTAAAAAAGGTTTATTGGAATTAATAAGTTTTCATATTACATCAGTGGTGCGTAAATATTATTTGTAATTCTCTGAAGTTCGAGTTACCGGTTTTTGTCAATTTATAATCTTCTGCTGAGATAAAAATCGAAGGCATTGTTATTATACTGCAGGCAGATAAGAAATTGTATTGGATATTTCTCCATGCATAGCAATTGAGGAGTATTTTTCGATATCCTATCGAGTATGTCGTAGAATTGGTTGGGGGCACTAACGCGTTGATTAGAGTGTCTCGGAGAGGAAAGGACAAAGACAATGTTACTTTTTTATCTCACAAAAAGCGCAGTAAAATCTGTAGGATAAGTAAAATAAAGTGTTTTTAGTTTTCTTGAAAAGGAATACGTTTATTCATGGTGCTTCGTAAAAAGAATCGAACTTATCACTAAATAAACTAATGATAATGCATTCTAGTTCTTAAGTTGTTGCAGATACGTTCTTTTATTTTATGTTCGTGGAATGAACTTAACTTTGCCACCGTTCTTGGGCCCCAACATAACACTGTAAGGATCAGTTTCCAGATGCTTTGGTCCATCAGGCGCGAATCTGTACTTCATAATCATCTGAGCGATTGCTGTACGTATTTGCATCATTCCGTAGCGTTTGCCTGAAGATTAAAACAAAAAAAGCTAAGATTACGACTTCTTACCTACAAGTTCAAGTCTAAAATAGGTAATTGAGTAGGTGATTATTGAATCGGTTTCATAAGAGTTAGTTGTCTTCACAATGCAACATTACTATTTTTTTTTGCACGTTTCCTGATAAATTATTCATTTATTTTAAACGGCTAATGGTCACATTAGTGCCACAATGATATACATACAACGTGTAACGTTAAATGCGCAAAACCTGAACATACTTTGATCAGAATAACGAGCAGAATTAATTGAACCACTTTTTAATATAGGTCACATTTTTCAAAAAAACTTCATTCAAAACGTTGCCATGTCTATTTATTAATAAGTCAAGCAAGCCAATGTCAGCGCGGCGCAGCGGCCCGGTGACGACTCCTCCCTCGGTAAAGCGTCGTCGCAGACGCAAGAAACGACCAGAATGGCCAGTAAAACTAAAACAGCACATAAAACCTTTACAATTTTTTAACGACTCATTTTCTCTCTGAAAGAGGTCAATTGAATTAAAAATCAGTTGGGGTGTCTGAGGTTTTGCGCATTTAACGTTACACGTTGTATATTCATTGTGGCATCGCCGTCGTGTTTACAGGGTCAACAAATGATTCAATTGCAGTAGCTACATACCTATGCAGAACCTCGGTCCTTCACCAAACGGCAAGAATGTGAAGTCATGGTTATCGTTGTCCGTGGAGTGGATGAACCTCTCGGGACGCCATTCTTCAGGCTCAGGGTACGACTCCTCATTGTGGTGGATGGCCACCACGTTCACGAACACCGGCGTGCCGGCTTCCACCGTCAGCCCGTCGGTCAGCTGGTATGCCTTGTTGCAAATCCTGTCCAAGTGCGGCACCGGAGGATACTTCCTCATTGTTTCTGGAAGATTAATTTACATTGAAATTACACAAAAAAAAAACTAAACATATTAAAATCTGTAAGTTTTCGGTTCCCACCATGCATACACGCAGTAATATATTTAACTTTCAACAAATCGTCGTACTCCAGAACGTCTTTCCCACTTTCTTTTAACGCCTCGCTGACTTCCTTATAAAGTTTTTCCTGGAAGAGATAGGTTCTTTATATTACACGGTAAATATTAGTAAGAAACTGTAGCAACGGTTTGTGGAGATAAGGAAACGTGACATTTTGTACTTCAAATTTGGGAAGAGAGAGGGAAAGTAAAATAATCGTGTCTGATAAATAAGAGCACAATGAGAGGTTGGGGATAAAAGCGAGCCATTTTCTAAATGCATTGCTATTTTTGCTTCCTTTTTATTGTAAAAAGCCGTGCGATTCTGTAACCATCTCACCGTGAAAACTTGGGTGACGTGAGCGTGGAGTGAGTTGTTAATAGTGTCAATTCCTAGCATCAGCGTGACTCACAGCTCACTCTAAGCTCACTTCACCTTAGTTAACACGGTGAGATTTTTCCAGAATCGACCGGCAGAAGTCAAAGCCAGCGCTTAGCGACCCGCTAGGACCTGAGCATAATGTTGACGCTTAAACCTTACCTTCCTGTATTATAGTTATGAGTATGTACTTATTAATACTAGCTGTACTACTGGAAACAGTAAACGCTATTATATTCTATTCCAAATGACATGTAATCCTCTACGGCCCAACAGTGACCCTCCATAATGAATGTTTGTAACACGTGTTGTTGACCAGATAATTTAATGATCAATCATTTAGCCAAGATGTTTTGATACCTGTTCGTCAGGGTGGTATGCTAACTCGTGGAGCAAATATGTTAATGTAGTAGATGAAGTTTCGATAGCTCCCAATATGAATACAGCCGCCTGGGCCATCATTAGGTTATCAGCTAGTTCTGAAAGATAAGAGTGTACAACGATAAAATTGAAATTAAGAATGTGCTATCCCATTGAAGTACCTATCAATTTGATTGGTCATATCATTTGTAAGACTTTTACATCTATCTCACGATTAGATTTTAGATTGTGTCTGACTTACTTTTTATCAAACACTTTTTGCCAACAGCCGTGCGATTCTGTAACCATCTCACCGTGAAAGCTTGGGTGAAGTGAGCGTGGAGTCAACTGTCATTCGCTAGGGATTAACACTATTAAGTGCTCACTTCACTTATGCTTTCACGGTGAGATTTTTACAGAATCGACCGGCTGTGGCGCTATTCTATAAAAATCTCACCGTGATAACTCGGTTGAAGTGAGCTTAAAGTGAGCTGTCGTTGGTGTCAATCCCTAGCATCAGATGGAAGGTAAGCTCACGTCACCTAGCTTCTCACGGTGAGATTCTAACAGAATCGGCCAGCTGATATTTAAAATGGGTTAGGTTTCACTGTTTTTTTCCGCTACTTCTTTATTTTTGAATTATCTTTAGTAAGACATATCGTAGATTCCCAGAGGTGAACTTACGTGAGTCAGATCCAGCAGGTAGTTTCAAGTTCGCCTTTAACTTCAACAAATGATTAACAAGATCCTTGTCACTAGCCTGGCCAGTTTCCTGTCGTTCGGTAGCAACTTCCGTGAACAACTTTTTTATGTATTCTGTTGCAGGTTGCGAGAAGAACTTCAATCTGAAAATCATCTGCTTTTAATACAATTGCTTCCTACAGCTATAATTTTGTAGAGATTAAAATTTGAAGTCATCGTTTTTCATATTATGTTAATAATTTTGGTTGTATATAATTATTGGTAAGTAGTCACAAAACACAAACACTTCAGTAGGCAGATGCATTTCTTCAATACGCCAACACACTCTACGTCTCTCTCACAGACGCTGTTTAATTAGCAATAATTATCATTCAGCCCATTAAAAAAGCATTACAAAATAATAAAATACCTGAGAACTTCAGCAATAGCGGGGAGGAAGAAGATCATGGTGAACTCAAAGCCTCGCCAGAAAGTCCACTTGACCATGTGGCGAGTGATGAACCAAAGAGGCGAGGTCAGCTCCTTCAACGCACTCACTCGAATGCCGAACACGGTGTACGCCACCGTGTCAGAGGCGTACATTGAGAACAGTTTCTGAAAATGCAAAGATGTAGATCTAGTTTGGGCCCTCAAAATCAGTTCTGCCGTGCGATTCTGTAACCATCTCACCGTGAAAGCTTGGGTGAAGTGAGCGTGGAGTGAGCTGTCATTCGCTAGGGATTAACACTATTAAGTGCTCACTTCACTCATGATTTCACGCTGAGATTTTTACAGAATCGACCGGCTGCTTGACTTTGTGATGCTAGGTATGGTTTCACAAATCGTAACGGAATGTAACGTTAGGTCGATGACCCACTTTGAGGGGGAAATTACGCGGGTAGCTTTCCTAAATACCCTTTTAAATAAAATAAAAATGACAATTCAAAATTGAGAGAAACTGGACTAGTGGTTTGGAAAACTCACTAGGTATTATTCCTAGACTCAGGTATAAAAATATACTTTCTACTTTCATTTTCAAATAAATTCATTTTGAAACGAAAGGCTTCATGAAAATAATTACCAAATGGCGTAACAAATAGCGTGAGTAATAGGAAGTATGAGCGAGCGATATTTTGTGCCCCCGACCAGGTATCGATAACTAATATCATTTCCTTTTTAGTTGGCTGTTACAAATACGTCTTCGTGAATATTCTTTTTTTTGCTTTAACGGACATCCCGTTCTGTATTTAATATTTCTGATACCGTAGTTACTTTAGGACATAGCGTCAAAATTGCACTGTACAGGAGCAAACATCTAGATGGATGGATTTTTACTAGAATGATGTAAATGAAGAAATGAAGATTTATTTCATGAACCAGTCCTCCTTCCTTAGGCCTTCGGTTATACTGTTACTGATAATATAGCATCACGCCTGTAATTGCCAAAGAGTTAGGCAGAGGTGTACAGCCGCGAGCACATCAAGCTACCCGAAACTGTCAAATTTTCCCAATCAACTTTGAACCTTATGCTTTAGCGATAAAGTTGAAAATCTATTAAAGAAATTTGACGGATTGTCGTAGCTTGATGTACTGGCGTTTGTGCCTAATAGTACACCAATATATTGCTAGTTACGTTAAGTTCCATGTAATAGGGGACGAGCCTTTTGCCACTAACCGGGCACAAATCCAGACTCCGGTTACTCATTATCACCTAAACATATATATTTTTTTAATTTTGTGTCTTTTATAATATGCATACTAATAATAGTCCTCCAGCCGGCCGATTCTGTAAAAATCTCACCGTGAAATCATAAGTGAAGTGAGCACTTAATAGTGTTAATCCCTAGCATTAGGGAATGACAGAGCTCACTTCCCGCTCACTCCACCTATCTGCTCACGGTGAGATTTTTACAGAATAGCACTGCAGATCGTATTTCAGCCAGGGCGGCCAATCTCAATGGAAGCTAGCCTTCGGCGCAGGTGATGTAATATTAAAGTGCACAAGCGTGTGCGAAGACACAGGTGCACTTTCTCTCTCTTCCCTAATATGCATAGATCCACAAACGGAAAGCAAACCTGCCGTTTAGTCAGCCCACTAGAAATTCATAAATATTATTCGTAAGTGATGATTCACTTCTAAATTTGTTAAATTGTTACCATGTACTAGGTTCATTCAACACAAATAGTAGCGGTCAGCAGTGCGATTCTGTAACCATCGCACCGTGAAAACTTAGGTGAAGTGAGCGTCGAGTGAGCTGTCAGTGTCATCCCACCTGATACTAGGGATTGACCAAGAATACATTTACAATCATAATTAATCGAGATTTTAATCATATTTTTTATGCTAATTCTATTGATCGTTTTATACAACGTGTCCCAGAAATCAACGTCAAGCCGAAAACGGGCAATAGGCCAAGTCGTGACAGCTATTAGAAAAATATAAAAAAAAATCTTGGTCATGTACTTTTCGAATTATAAGCATTCAAAAATAAATCTCAAAAAGTGACACCCTGTGATGGTTTTTCAAGTCCTGTGACTACATTATTAACATTTCGGTAGTTTTTTTCTCTGTGATGTAACCATGAATAACCCTTCTGTAACTGCCTCAGTTCTAAATTAAATGTTAGATTTTTGCCCAATATTGAATTCAAAATAATGACATCACCCAACTTTAACCGACTGTACTGAAAAAAAAATCTACTACACTATTTTGGCAAGTAACTTTAAAAGATGGCGCGTTTAGTCAGGATTCCAAAATGGTATAACACATACTAATTACTACTTCTTAATTGAGAAAAAACATTTTTTTTTTTATGAAGCCGTATTTCATAAAAGTTCGATTGAGACGAAGAGTGACGTTATTTTGACTAGTGTGAGCGAGAAAGATTCATTTTAGCTAATGTGAGGTGACGCTACTTTGACAAGTGGGAGCGAGATAGATAGTGACGCTACTTTTATCTAACTAAGAGGGAGACGGATTGACACATCATTTCATATGTGTGAGTGAAACAGATAGAGACGCTACTCTGGCTAAACAGGGATGCGTCGGCAAATTGTGCAATACTGCAGTACGTTACGCTCTTTCGTTGACTGCACATCTTTTTGTATTCGTATTGACTTCGTACTTACAACTGTGGCTTTGTTTATTGGACTTGATTTGCATTGTAATTTGGATTTATCTGCACCGTTTCTGACAACCCCGGACTTGTTTTAATCGCAACCCCGTGTTTGTGTAGTGTTTTATCATGCCATCTCGATACACCGCACAGGAATACGCCAACATGCATCTCATTTATGGAGAATGCTTATGCAACGCCAATGCCGCAGCAAGAGTGTATCGTGAGAGATACCCGAATGCTGAGCGTCATCCCGATCATCGAGTATTTATTAATGTGCATCGGTCATTATCAGAGGGTCGATTTCCTAGCCAAATGGTTAGCGAGGGAAGACCCGTTATGCCCTACGAAGCCGAAGTCTTGCAAGCAGTTGAAGAAGACAGAAGTATCTCAGTACGTGGAATTGAACAGAGCATAGGAGTCCCCAAAAGTACTGCACATCGTATTTTAAAAAAGAACGAGTTTCACCCATACCATGTACGACGAGTACAAAGTCTGCTACCCCGAGACTACCCAGAGAGAGTACGATTTTGTCGAACGATGTTGCAGAGGCACCGAGAGGACCCGCGATTCTTTGAAAAAATTCTATGGTCCGATGAATCAACATTTAAAAAGGACGGTTACATGAACCTCCACAATTTGCACGAATGGCACGTGGAAAATCCAAATTTGATGCGGGAAGATAGATCTCAGTACCAGTTTAAAGTAAATATGTGGACGGGAATTTTGAATGGTAAAGTTATTGGTCCAATCGAGCTGCCGGAGAATTTAAATGCCCAGGGTTATTTGAACTTCTTACAGAACCAATTACCAGAATTATTGGAAGAAGTGCCACTGAACATTTACGGCAGCATGTGGTATCAACAAGATGGCTGCCCAGCGCATTATGCTCTCACTGTACGAGAGTTTCTCAATCGAGAATACCCCGATAGGTGGATTGGGCGGGGTGGTACAATTTCGTGGCCTGCCCGTTCACCCGATTTAAACCCCATAGATTTTTTTTACTGGGGTACGATAAAGGATAAAGTGTACTCTAAACCAATTCAAGATTTAGACGAGCTGCGCCAAAGAATTGCAGAAGCCGCTGAATACATCAACTCAAGAAGATACGCCCGTCTTATTACGCGATCATTTTAAAGAGATGTAGAACTTGCATTGCAGCTGAAGGAAAACAGTTTGAACATTTGTTATAAAACTTCGTAAATCTGAGTTAATAAAAATTATAATAAAAGAAATCCAACGACTGAATTTTATTTCAAATGCACCTAAAACCAACAATGTACTTTTTTTCCTCAATTAAGAAGTAGCAATTAGTATGTGTTATACCATTTTGGAATCCTGACTAAACGCGCCATCTTTTAAAGTTACTTGCCAAAATAGTGTAGTAGATTTTTTTTTCAGTACAGTCGGTTAAAGTTGGGTGATGTCATTATTTTGAATTCAATATTGGGCAAAAATCTAACATTTAATTTAAAACTGAGGCAGTTAAGTTTTAACTTTTAACTGTAATTTACAGAAGGGTTATTCATGGTTACATCACAGAGAAAAAAACTACCGAAATGTTAATAATGTAGTCACAGGACTTGAAAAATCATCACAGGGTGTCACTTTTTGAGATTTATTTTTGAATGCTTATAATTCGAAAAGTACATGACCAAGATTTTTTTTTATATTTTTCTAATAGCTGACACGACTTGGCCTATTGCCCGTTTTCGGCTTGACGTTGATTTCTGGGACACGTTGTATAATTTCGAAGCTAGTATTTTAATTGGGTAGTTGCAATTGGGTAGTGGGATATATTCTAGTAGATAATATATCCACACATGTAATACAATAATAGAATTCGAAATCAAATTTGAAATCGGTCGAAAAATAAAAAAATTATAACTTATATAAACTTTTTGTCTATCTCTTTCTCGCAAAACGAAGTTTTGCATGTAATTTATATGGCGATACTGAACTATGACGTCACAATTCAATATTTCCCTCTCTGTCTAATTGAGAGTTTTGAACGCTTATATCTTTTCAATTTTTAAAAATATTAAAAAACTGTTTATACCAAGCTATTAGTGAGGTAAAAAAGCTTCAATTTAAATAATAAAAAAAAATTAGTCAACTCGCGGATTGTCAAAACATTACTATTTTGTGGGGTTCTTCTAAGAATAAGCCGAGCAAGAAGAAAAAAATAGGAAAGAACACTAAGCGAAAACGAAGCGATGCGACGACGTGGTTCAACAAGTTCACGCGGACGGAATCGCGGGCAGAAGCTAGTCAGCAATATTATTCCACTTTTATCTTCTCGCGAGGTACTTAAAGTTTTTATTCCACTTACACCAACGGTTTTTGTGAGCCTCGTGAAATATCGGTAGTAATTAAGGAAAATGTTTGATAACGGTGATATTCGTTTTTTTTTTTGAGGTTGTCGCTAATGTAGTAGGTACAGACGCCAGCACGTCAAGCTACTACAATCTGTCAAATTTCTTTAATAGATTTTCAACTTTATCGCTGAAGTCAGAAGTATTAGGTTCAAGGTTGATTGGAAAAAAATGACAGTTTCGGGTGGCTTGATGTGCTGGCGTCTGTACCTAAGAACATTTTAAATATAACAGGTGTAAAAAGACGCTTAACGAAGCTGAGAGTTTGTACAGACACTATCCGAAACTGTAAAATTTTCCCAATTAACTTTGAACCTTATACTTTAGCGATAAAGTTGAATATCTATTATAAAAATTTGACAGATTGTAGTAGCTTGATATGCAGGCGTCTGTACATTTGTAAGGTAATTTCGGGACCTACGCGTCTGTAAATAAAACACGTTATCATCGTTCTCCTGCCCGTACACTAATTTATTTAGGGTCAGCACATGTATTTTCTTCCATACTTCTCTATTAGTCTTAGTCGTCATCTCGATAGTAACTCCCTTTCTAGCCATATCATCTTTCACAAAATCCATTCATTATTTCTTTGATCTTCAACAAACTACTTGTATAGCCTTCCACATTCATACAAAAGCAGTTATTTTTCCACTTTGTTTGAATTGTTGTTGTTTTGTTGTTATCTGCCAGTGTCGTGGGCGCATCACGGATCAATGTATTCATATATTGTCAATGTCAATTAATGTGTGTTATCTTTGGTCCCTGGCCCTGATATCAAGCAATGGACAAAATTGTCAACATTTTATATGCTTGAGTACGAGGCTTTTGGCTACGATGTTTGTGTATATTTTATGTCTTTTTTTTAATGTAACGTGCGTTTTGTTTGTGCAGAATAAACATTTTTTCTTTCTTCCTTCTTCTATTCTATACAAAAAACTTGCGTTGTAAATATATCAAGGTTTTGAAAGAAGTGGCTTTAAAGAGCGCGGTCTTGGTCGCTCATAATGGTGTGACTGTCAAGCTCGACTTCCCATATTAACGCCTGGGTAGCAAGTTATAGGGTGCAATTGGTTGAAAATTGACAGGCCTATTGGTCTAGTGGTCAGTGGCCCTGACTGCTATGCCCAAGGGCGTGGGTTCGATTCCCACCCAGGACAAATGTTTGTGTGATGAGCACGATCATTTGTTCTTTGTCTGGGTGTAATTTATCTATAATATGTATGTATTTAGAAATATATATGTATGTTTATCAGTTGTCTAGTACTCATAGCACAAGCCCTGCTTAGTTTGGGACTAGATGGCGTTGTGTGAAAGTTGTGGAATATTATTATTATTATTATAATTACCTTAAGATCAACAGGCTCTTTGTTATCAACGTAGTCCTTCTGTATCCTGTGCACAAGTTCGGTAGAGTTGATGTTCATCAGTTCGGTGATGCCCCTCAGACGCATGCTGGTGAACATGGGGGAGATCTCGTTCCTCATTTGCACCCACATTGGACTCTGAAAACATATTATTTACGTTGTAGGTACAAGGTTACAAACAGGTTCTTTAACCTTTTGACCGCCACGGACGGCTATAGCCGACAAACGAAAACGTGCCAAACATGCCACCGACGTCTACAGCCGTCAAGAAAACGACATTTTTTAAGTACAAAATAAATCTTTTCTAATTTAGTATATTTATTTTCTACTTAAAAAATGTCGTTTTCGTTTGTCGGCTATAGCCGTCCGTGGCGGTCAAAAGGTTAAAGGAGGGTTGTGAACATTGGCAATTTGTATGGGTTTTTTGACACCATAATATAACAACACTTATGTATTCATACCCATAGATGGAATACCTAACTGGTCACTAATCTTTGATAACTAAAGTCATAATTTATTTATAAGAGATTAGATTAGTGTCCAGCCGGTCGATTCTGTAAAAATCTCACCGTGAAATCATAAGTGAAGTGAGCACTTAATAGTGTCCCTAGCGACTGACAGCTCACTCCACGCGATAGTTACAGAATCGCACGGCTGTAGTGCTATTCTGTAAACTTTTCACCGTGATAATTTGGGTGAAGTGAGCTTAAAGTGAGTAGTCATTAGTGTCAATCTCTAGCATCAGATGGAATGACAGCTCAGTTCACCTAACCTCTTACGGTGAGATTCTACCAGAATCAATCGCCTGTAGTTAATAATGACATAATATGCAAATAGAGACGATGGACAGACAGACTTACGCGCCGATACTAAATCTTACATACCTACGTCCTAATCTTTTTACTTGATACGTTAAAATAGTTTGCATTCAAGCCAAGGTCAATGGCAAGAGTAAATGGTAGATAAGTTTTATCACATTTTGGGAATTACCGATTAAATCTGGTTCCTTTGACATTTTCTCGATTTAGAATTAGTCCTGTTGTATAATCTGACAAACTGGAATTAGGTACCGCTGCCTGGGACAAGGTAAAAAACATATAAATGGGTCCCCCCTCCCAGGTAGGGTTACCATTTCGAAATTTGAAAAGTCCTGACATTGGAAAAAAAATCCGGGCATTTTACTTTTTCAGAATTCATAAAACTTATATTTTTTTTTAAAAATCCTCTGAACACGAAAAGTCCGAAAAAATTACAAGTCCGGATAAGTCTGGACGGAGGGCTAAAAAGCCGGACATGTCTGGACAGATGGTAACCCTACTCAAGACAGATTTATTTATATAACTTTGTTGTTCACCAGAAAAAGTATATTTACACACAACACATACCACTTTACACACACAATACTTTTTTCCACAGAAAGTGTTACATCTGTACCTACTTATTAAACCTATCATCATAACAAATGAATGCACTCTGTTACCAACTTCATAAACAAAGAATTTCAAAATTCATTGAATTTTTGGGTTCGATTACGGTCTGATTGCATTTTTGAACAGACTGATATGAACATTTTATTTTGTTTAAAAGTGTAAGCCCTAGAGGTTTAAACCCAAAATGAATTGGTAAATTATCTTCATAAAACTTAAAAAAAAAAAACGACCGACTTCCAAAAAAGACACTACAAAGTGAAAAATAACTTTATTTTCGCAAGTCTGTGTCGTAAGGTTCACCTACTTCCGAAATTAAAGTTTTTTTTTCATTTTGTAATGTCTTTTTTGGAAGTCGGGTGTTTTTTTTTTAACTTTAAATAAATATAACATCATCAATATAAACTAAGTGGTAAAAATACGTATTATTGAAGCTAACTCAAAAACTATCCAAGCAAAATTAATAACATTTATATGGCCACCTGAGGCATACCCTATCCATTAAAAAAATAATTTTTGCAATCGATTTACAATTGCCGGAGATATCGCGTAACATGCATACAAAAAAAAAATACTGTAGAATTGAGAACTTCCTCCTGTTTGAAGTCGGTTAAAAATTAAAAAGGGAATGGAAGTTTTCGATGAATGACAGAAAGCGTTTCGGTATAGCTGCAGTAGTGCAGTACTTATATTGCATGAAGCGTTTCGGTATAGCTGCAGTAGTGCAGTACTTATATTGCATGAAGCGTTTCGGTATAGCTGCAGTAGTGCAGTACTTATATTGCATGCCCATGCAAAAGACTACTTAATTTGGGAGATGCCACGTGGGATCAAATTGCTTTAATTATATTTACTAGTGGTTATATGACAAATTCCTCGGAAAATTATGCGAGATTGTAAAAAATGCTGATTTATTTGATCGAGTTTTTATAATATTATTTCTGTCGTAACCTACAATCTTCCATGATGAAATTACACTTTACTTGCATTCATGTATACAGCCGTGCGATTCTGTAACCATCTCACCGTGAAAACTTGGGTCAAGTGAGCGTGGAGTGAGTCGTCAATAGGGTCAATCCCTAGCATCAGCATGACTCACAGCTCACTTCACCTTAGTTATCACGGCGAGATTTTTCCGGAATCGACCGACTGGATTAAAATTTGATAAACTAGTTTATCGTGAAATTATTATCCCAATCAATCTTGTACATACCTTTACTGTGAATAAATTCAACGAACCCAACGGGTCATCCTTGGCTCCTGCGTAACTGTATCTGTCTTGAAAACTATCACTATCTTTCACTAGGACTTTCTTCGCAAGTTCCTTCGAATTGAGTATAAGGGTTGGTTTCCATGATAGAAACATTCCGAAATAGTCACTCGTCTTGTACTTCTTGCCTAAGTCATAGAAGACGTCAGAGAAACTTCTCCTCATCAGGAACGAAAGGTTCCCGAAGAATATTGTCGGTTCTTCGTAAGGAACGCCTCGTTTCTTCCAATACCCATAGTTACTCCGGGACAAAAGATAGAATATCGTTAAACATGATATCACAAATACAAGAAATAATTGAATGATAAAACCGAGCATATTGACGTCCGGTCTGTTCGCGTGTTCCACTTAGAATATCATTAGATGACTTCTGGCGTTTAGGTAAATACTGAATGATTTTAAATACCAAATATACTGGTATTTGGGTATCTAAAATGAGGTACTTTGTAGATAAGAATAATCAACCAATTACGTAGGTTTGCTTGTCGCTGTGCTATGTGGGTCATTACATTACAGACGTCGCGTCGAGTAGCGTTTATATAGCGTTTTGAAAATGCGCGACTACGCTACTAACCTTATTTTTTGAAGGCTCACATCCGCGGATGCGGATCTTCAGATTTTTTTTAAAGATACTCTTGGCTGAAAATCTTACTTTGTGTCAGTAGTGACATAGGAAGTTCACTTGTCCAATAAACTATTTACCGCAGACATCTCGCTTAACACACATGTATGAACATAGGTATACGCCTTTGAATGTTATTGTGAATATCACAATAATATTCGGTTAATAACGGAGAAAAAAATCTGTGACAAAGAGTGATGTAGATATTCGATAACCAGATAGATTTATGCAAGACTAGGAGCGCCCCGTGGTTTCATCCGCATAAGTTTCGATCCCGTAGGAATATCGGGATAAAAAGTATCCTATGTGTTAATCCTGGTTATAAACTATCTGTGTGCCAAATTGCATCAAAATTGATTCAACTGTTTGACCGTGACGAAGTACGTGGGTGGATCAAATATAAACAGGAATTTAGGTAAAAACAAATACGTATGTATGATTATAAAAAAAAAATGTAATATATTTTATTTTTCTACATAATCTCCCTTTCTATTAACACATTTTTCCCAGCGCAGGGGAAGTTTCTTGATGGCATTATCGAAGAAAGTATTCGGTTGTGCCTTTAGCCAATTGCACACAAATGATTCCACTATCTGGTCAGTGTGAAAACGGCGTCCTCCACTTGAATTTTTTTTTGTGCCATTCCTACACTTGAGTTCTTGAAAGCGTATTCTTATCGAACTGTAGAGTCAATCGATGAAAATTTTCGGAAGGTTTTATGCCCTCCGTGTTAAATTTTTATGATAAGTCGTTGCTCAACAGACTTATGTACCTCCTGCTCAGACATGATGCTACTGGCGCGCAATAAACTATAGTGAGCCGGAGCAGTATCCCCCCCTCCCCTAGATGATCCCCCCTAACACATACAACAGCACCAAGCGCGTCAGTTCACTCAGACACCTGCCGGTCGATTCTATAAAAATCTCACCGTGAAATCATAAGTGAAGTGAGCTTGAAGTGAGCAGTGTCAATAGTGTTAATCCCTAATGGCAGCTCACTCCACGCTCACTTCACCCAAGTTTTCACGGTGAGATGGTTACAGAATCGCATGGCAGTAATAAAAAAAGTCCGGTTTAAATATAAACCGGACTTTTTTTATTACTGCTGATTCACCCACGTAGGTAACAAACATACATACACACACACACTCACACTCACAAACGTTTGCCTTTATAAGATTAGTGTGATTACTTGTCATATTTTAAATAAATGTTTATCAGCAAAAATGTTTATAACTCTGTCTATATCTACTAATAACAAAGCAGAAGAGTTTATTTGTTTGAACGCGCTAATCTCTAGAACTACCGGTCGTATTAGAAAAAACTCTTTTTGCATTGATAGCCCAATTTTTCAGGAAGGTTATAAGCTATTTGACATCACGCTATGACCCTAACAGCGCAGGCGGGCGATGCGATGCAACGCGGTGAGTCAAGGCTGAAATGTCACGCGGACGAAATCACGGAAAGAAGCTAGTTTTATTATTATAAATGCGTATTAGTTATTAGCTATTCTAGTAGCTATGTAAAATAAAGAAAACAATAAGTTCGTGGAAATGCTTTTCCTAGACGAGCGAGTGCATGCTCTCCCTGAAATGTCCTTTCTTTCTGTCTGCTTGAATAATCAGCGTCCAGAACGAGTTGTGGCATAAATGACCACAATTCATTTAAGTTCTGCGTCTGCAGAAGCACTGCTTGAATGTACCTATTGTCCACAATGCTTTCTGTTAACTAAGTGTATGTACGTAGTTTTGGTTTTGGATTCACAGTTTTCACGTAAAAATTGGTTTTTATTTACATTAATTCAATCTCCCTAGCCTGTTTGTTGGGGTCGGCTTCCAGTCTTACCGGATGCAGCTGAATACCAGTATTTTGCATGAAGCAACTGCTTATCTGATCTCCACAACCCAGTTACTGGGTAATACGAATACAGGAATTATCTCTAAACTTGGTAGGTATAACGCAGTCTGGTTTACCCTCCTTGGCATATGATATGGCGCGTTTATGAAAGTTTAAAGTTGAACTTTCCAACCATTTTTGTGAGTGTGGGGCGATTCTCTTGTTCACAAATTAAACTAAATTTAAGTTCAGCGCATCTTTTTCTTTCTATTTCATTAAGAAAAGGACAGAAGATAAATATTAATTTAGTCCTGTCAAATTAAGATACTCCATAGACAAGTTTAGACGTGATTAAAAAATTGGCTACTAAAAATGCGTCAGTTTACGTCAGGCGCTGATTAATTTGACAGGATTAAACTAATATTTATCTTCTGTCTTTTTTTTAAATACAATACAAAGAAAAAGATGCACTGAACTTAAATTTAGTTCAGTTTGGGAACTAGAGAATCGGCACCAATAACTCACTGATAACTCCATGATATAATTATCGTGTTTCGTTAGGACAATCGACGGACCAACAACCTTTTTCTAAATAGGTACAGTACGCGTCAGAGAAAACGAACCCCGCCAAGACTTAAAGACTAATCGCTCAAGCATAGAGAATATAACCACTAGAGAGCGTATGGGCCGATTTCTTCGAAGCACACGACTCACTACTGCGGGCCGGGGGATGAGGAAGAACGCGCGGCTGCAATTGGTCAGTTCAAGGTCAAGTTGCATCGTTAGGGCTGCTTTACTTCATTAAGAGAAAATAGTCGATATCGATAAAATGGATTTTAAC
Source organism: Eremobia ochroleuca (assembly GCA_949629135.1). Classification (NCBI taxonomy): domain Eukaryota; kingdom Metazoa; phylum Arthropoda; class Insecta; order Lepidoptera; family Noctuidae; genus Eremobia; species Eremobia ochroleuca. The sequence continues at coordinate 14,838,500 of OX451387.1, forward strand.
ATTATAATACTTAAATACTAAATCAAAATCATAGAAATAATATTTAATCAAAATCAATCAATTACAAAAAAAAATCCCGGAAATGGACTGATCGGCCCCGGTCTGGGACAGAAAGAACTAAAAAATCCCGGAAAATACAAAAAAAAAAAAAAAACCGACGAACTGAAAACCGAGGAGGTTCTCAGTTCGTCGGTATTTCTTTTTTGAAGTCGGTTAATAGTAGATAGTTATTTTATTAAAGTATGTGAATTGAATAAAAAATGTATTCATTTTATTTTTCTCGATATCAACTTTCAGCTATTAAAGATAACAGCACTATTTTTTACGATAAACATACAAAAGGAAAGAAAGGGATAGAAGCATTAGAATTGTCTAATACAAGAACGAGACTTTTCCAAAAGACATCAACGCGCGACTCAAAAAGTGTGCTCGTTTACCCAGCCACCATTTTAAATAGACCCCTGCAGTGGCTTATAATCTGATTAAATCAAAAATAATTTTTCGTAATGTTTATGTACCGATGAAAAGTTATGTCATCCTTTTTGTAACTAGATGTCTAAGAATGTTTCCCACACCACTTCACCGCGCATGAAGGCATTTTGATGCGTTATAATTGCATAAACGTTATAAAAAAATTATATTAATTTAGCGTGCACGCAGGTCTAACACTTGGACACAACTAAAATTGCTACTAATACCGTAGCCTATACATAGGCGACAAAATACTAATAGTTTTCGTGCGTCGGGGCACTGTATACGCAGTCAAGTGGTTATAATAGTCTTTGCGCTCAAGCGACGGCGGGTGCGTCACGTGACTGGCCCCGAGCAGCTCCCTCCCCGCCGCCCGCGCCGCACTCATCTCTGCCCGAGCATCCACCGATCCGACTCAAATATTATTTGTATGTTTTTAATAATTAGGTATTGTGGTATATTTTACGGCTTCTGGCCGCACCGTATACCAAGAATAACTTACAAAAAGACACTACGTGCCGTATAGGATACGAACCCGCATCACCAGGCACCAGACGATCATTAAGACCGTGCCTTATACCAATAGGCTATTGGCTCAGTTAGTAATCTCAACGAAAATTCGAATAGCATTACTCCTTTTATCGAACAAGTTTGATAACGGTCTAATCTTCTAGACATTAAGGTTTAAATTTCAACTTCCACCATGTGAGATACACCTACCGTCCACAACCTTGTTTTACAAAATGCAATACGTAACTCTTCAATTAACTAAAAGATAAGGTTGAAATTAGCATAGATTTCTTGTTTGGTTGAATAGATTGTGCTTGATTCCGATTGTTGCACTACCGTCATTTTACTTCAGAAACTTAACTGCTGTATGAAATGTGAGTTAAGGTTGAATTTAGAATACTTCTTCGCCCTATTTACTAAACTGTGATTGAGGGTATAATTCTTTTTCAAATCGTTTCGTTTTCGTGCCGATCAGCTTGTGTGTAATGTCTTCGTCGTAAAATTATCCAATTTACGAAGTTTTTGAACAGTTGATTCTATTAACCGATAGTATGGTGCGATTAACAACTTTTTGAAGGCTAAAATAATTGTTGTTCTCTGGGAACAGGAACAAAGCATAAAGAAAATAGCACGAGAAATGTGGGCTTAACGGTAAGATTTACGTTATACACATATATTTATTGTTACAACCATGTTGCATTATTACTTACAAGGTGGATTTTTTATGTATTTCTAATATTATTGTTTTCATTACAGAGAAAAATAGTTCGTAGATGGATACAAGGGTATCAAGCGACGGGTGATGTGAAATGCGATCTCACCCAACTGCTTACACTAATGAATCGGAGCGACACCTTGGGACACACAAAACCTGGGAACTAATTCGAAATAGTGCTGCAAGCTTCAATATGGTTTCGGGCATGAAAAGTCTTCAAGAAGTGATAGACAGTGACTGCCATCGTCTGCGTTATTAATAGACAATTTACTCGGCAGATTGATTGTGTAACTTATCTGATAAAATTGCATTGGAACGTTTGAGCAAGTGTTAATAATTCCCAATATTTGTGGGATCATTATCTCGTAGTTAATCAAAAATAAACAACCTTTATTATTATGAATCCAGTTACTCTTGTTTACAAGTAGTCTTGTAATGTGTTAACGATGCACCATCTGACCTCACATACTTTTCTAATGCTGTGTTAAAAGGGTTATCAGAAATTGTGATAAAAGAGAAAGATGTATATTGCTATACTGTTATAGTTTAGCATGTTGGTTCTTCCTCTGTAATTCACAGGCACAAATGACAACATTTCATTTTTTAACCAGGCTATTTTCCCCATAAGATCATACAGAGTATAAAAAAATAATGTTTTTACAAGTTTGAATAAATAAATATTGTAGTTATGTTACTAGAAATATCTATAAACGAACCGTTATCTAATTTTAAACGTTCTACACCTCACCCAGGGTATATATTTTGTATTTAGTTAATATTTTAAGTAAATAACCCTAATTTAACACAGATAGAAAACTGTATACTCGTAATAACTGTATATGTGGATTCCTAGAAATGTAATTAATGAAATAAATGAATATTGTTTATGCAACATGCCTGGCTGTTCTTACAAACCTCATACTTAACATTTGTTTTCTTAAATATGGATGTTTTCTGAAATAAAGTTACGAAAATCACCTAATCAACTATTAAAGAAACTAAAAAAAAAAGAAAAAAAATAAATCTCGTCCGCGGATTTGAACTCGTGACCATCGAATTGCTAAGCCGCAGTCCAAACCACTAGACCAACACGCCATTTACGTTACATCACGAAAAACTTAAACGTATGATATCATCATCAAAGGGGGGTCCGGTTTCTTTGAAGCCTACTGTACATACTTGTAACTAGAATTTTTTTATCGAGTAATTCTTATCATTAACCGACTTCAAAAAGGAGGTTCTGTATTCGACCCGTATGTATGTATGTATGTTTGTATGTCCGCGATTTTCTCTCAAAATATTGAACCAATTTTGATGTTTCTTTCATTAACGTTATCTATATAGTTTCTGGCATATAATACATTAGGTAGTTATTCTTATGAGCTTGGCACCGCATGGCTGCAATTGTATATCTATGTATTGTTTTTAATGGATAAGATATGCCTAAGGGGTGGTCCCACATTACTTTGCCTGGGTAGTTTTTTTATTAGCTTCAATAATTTTATTTTTATTAAATAGATTTTTTCCACTTAGTTTATAATGATGATGTTTTAATAACTTCCTGACACTGACATTTACATAGCAAGTAGTGTTAATTGAATTTATGTTAGGTAGGTACAACTAAAAAGTGAAAAATAAAAACTTTTTACAAAAAACAACCGACGTCCAAAAATAAAACACAACAAAGAGAAAAATATCTTTATTTTCGGAAGTCGGTGTCAAAAAACGAAAATGACGACGAAACCAACGGCACCGAATTCTGAATATAAGTTATTTGATAGTGATGACATTGATTATGACTTTATAAATCGCAATGTGACCTTCAGATCAACAATTATTTTGCTATCGACGATCACGAGTCTTTCATACGGCCGAGTTCATTTGTACCCGATGTTTGTGCAGTGATGTGGTTACACATTCATTACACGTGGCCACATATTTCGTATCTCATTTGGCTCATATTGTCCTTTATCAAGGTTAGTTATTTAATGTTCCAATGTCAAAATAAACGTTTTGGTGTAAGTATTCCTGTAACATAACGCACGTTTCACTAAAGCTACGGTTTCCTAGAAAAACGTGGCACAAAATGGCCGCAGTGATGGCTATCATAAAAATGGTCGCAGCGGGGTTTGAATTTACGGTGTCAAAAAACGCTCTCTAGAAAACACACCATATTACTTTTTTAAATAACGTTTCAGTAAAGTAATTCATTGGTTAATTGCGGGTACTATGTGGCGGCCAATGATCTATAGGACCGTAGCTTTAGGTAAGCAAAGTAACTGAAGTCAACGAGTAGTGAGGACGTGGGGGGTATTTCAGCGTATACTCATAGCTCATAGCACAACGCAAATACTGTCTTATTTTGCCATTATAAGTAACTAGAACATACAAACATGCAACCGTGTCATACGGTTCTAGGCATGTTATAGGAACTTATAGCGAACTTAAACTTACGTCTAGCGTCTGATTTCATGACATGGTGAAACCATCAACCAACTTACACTCTCCTAGGGGTTTTTTTTAAATAAATTTTAAATAAAGTTTTGTAATAATTAACGTAAAATGAATAAATGACTTATGACTAAACGTCTGCTTAGCCATATCTTTTATTTAATGTTGTTTCTTTAAGCAACGTTTATAACTAAATCTTTATAAGTTTGAGAGCAAATCGTAGAAGCTTTTGTTCATAAATAAAAGAAAAGTAAGGTTTCCAAGAAACGTCGCATCCTCCGGTTGCCGAGGTTTTCGGATATCAATATCGGCTTTAGCGATAAAGTTGAAAATCTATTAATGAAATCTGACAGATTGTAGTAGCTTGATGTGCTGGCGTCTGTACTTGGTTAGCAGGTAACAATAAATGTACATTACCTGTAAGCTCCAATGTTATGTGGGCAGGTACTGCAAGAGGAATGTCAAGATAAGTAGGCTGACTGCTTGCTAACTGATGGTACCTTTGCTTTCATCAATTTTCAGAAAGTAATAATTCATAAGCTGACTGCTGTTGCCTTTGCTTTACGCTAGCTGTCAAACATAAGGCTGTTTGACTTTCAGACCTTTGCCAGTTTAATTGACAAATATTTTAATAATTACCTACATGTGAGACAGAGTTTATTTTTGTGAAATCTTATTTGCCACTAGAATGAGATACTTAGTGGGACTTAAATAAAATAAGAATAAAAATCCTTGGCAATAGAGATTGTTACGATAGCAGAAGAGAGTTGGTTTTTTCAACTGTTGAAATTACGTTATCTACCTAAAAACATTGTAGACATTACAACTTGGAGTAATCAAAGTATGCTAATATGTAATATGAGGCTATAGAAAAAGATGACATTAGCGTTGTTCTAGATTTCGCCAGTATTTGCATTACAAATTAGGTATTCCTAATTTTTCTCTTATTTTCTCGAAAATGGAAAATCTTTACTGTCTTTTTTGTACCTTACAAAAAAAGTAGATGTCTTTCTTTTTAATGCGCAGTTGTAAAGGAGACGGGGTTTCTGGGCCTGATTGTAATACGTTGAGGTATGGCTTAAAAAAAGGTTATATTTTTCTATTTCAAAATGTGAAAAATCAACTGAATTTACAATCTGGAAAATGAGAAATCCAATAATTAAGTTAAGGTTACGAAGTAATTGGAATATCGATTCAATTATAATCGATTAACGTTACAGAGTTCATACTGTTTACGAAAATGCTTTCACCAGATAATTAATTCAATTAAAATAATTAAATCTGTTAGAATTAAAGTATTAAGAGTTTAAACTAATTAAATATCTACATAATTAAGATAAATCAATTCACGTTTACTAATCGATTATTGTATTTTTAACCTGTGCTAACTCTGACTTGACATGCATGACATGACATCGACACTCGTTTGTATCGTCTAGTGCGTGTGCGTTTTGAGTGTGTTTCCTCTCATACTTTTATTGATATTTTCTTTGACCCCTGCTTTCCTACGGACTTCTGATCTTCCTTCTTGTACGACCCTTGCCTTGCTACCATACCGGACACGGAGAACCCCGCTAAAACGTTGAACTTGGACTTGTTATTTTGGATTCTACGATGACCTACCGATTGGATATTGATTGACATCATGGATCGTTGTGTAAATTGTGGCCCCTCCTTCGGCAGTCGGGTAAAAAATGTCAATCCCACTTCAAAAATCGGCTGTTAAGTACAGATTGTTACGTAACCTCACTTTTCATAAATCTCCTTTATCTCGGCTCTCAGATTGCCAAAATCTGCAAAATTTTCAGTGATTGTTTATTAATATAGTGGCTATCAATTCACACTAATTTCATCTTTTTACATCCAGGCCCAAAATTGTATGAAAGCGTATCCGTCTCCTTTCGCATCATAGTTTGCGAAGTGAATTATTATGCGCGACATGTATATCTAATATTGACACATATTACATTAATCTATATAATAATATGATATTTTAAATGTAAGATTAGATTGTATTAGCTAGGCATCGGAGTTGCTACCCAACACAGTTTCGCTGGGTAGCTACTCCGACGCCTTTTAGATAAAAATTTTAGTGAAATCAGATTTGATTTTCTTCATATTATGTCGATACGACGATGTTAGTTTTAGGTATAAAAACTCAGTTTTTGGCTCTCTAGGGGGTTTATTTATAAACCATGATTAAAGTTAAGTGACTTTAAAACTGTACGGTTAAACAGTCGTCATTTACTAGTTAATTTTAAACACCGCTTATGAATAAAAACTTTTTAACAGAAATAAATACCAACTACCAAAAAAAAAAAAATACTACAACGTGAATTTAATTTCGGAAGTCAGTGTCTTTGGATCTTTATTTTAGTTTTTTGCCACCAACTTCCGAAATTTTCACTTGGTAGTGTTTTTTTTTCCGTATCGATAATAGCTTCACTTACTTTGCGTTTACCTACCTAATTTGAATATGCAATGAATTGTCAGTGCTAAAATATTTAAGCTCTACACGAAATATTATCCGAGCCTGAAATAGCACTGCCTTTGTGAATACAAAATTCACAAATGAGTGAGTTGTATCGACAAGGCAGGAAATTAAAATACCGAGTCTGATAGCAACACCGGTGCGGTCGTCTGATTGAATTACAAGTGGCAGGAGCTGGCAGCCCGTGCGCTGTCTGTAGACCACGCGCTGGATGCTCCGATGACATTCGTGAATGTGCACCCGTCGAAATTCACATGTTCCATCCTGCATGAATGAATTCGGGACATTCGAGATATTTTATGCGATGAATTTCAAGTCACGTGAGAAATGAAATTGGTTCTCGAATTCAAAATGACACATTTAATTTTCAGCTGGCTGAAAGAGGACATCGAATAGTTTTACAACTTGGGACAGGGACACTGCAGAAAATATGATTGAATTCTACTAAATCAAGATGAAAAAGCAACCTGCTGCTTTATGCAAAGCAATTGCTTGAGTTATGTTCAATGTAAAACGTTTTATTCGCGCTAATAAATGGGTGAAAAAAGACTAACAAAAGGAGCTTTACTGAGCCACTGGTGCTCCATTTCACATCGGCCTCAATGAAACTGCAATTACTCACTGGGTGAATCTCACAAAGACGGTAATGTCCTGAAGTGGCAAATTAAAAACAGACGGAGCAACCGCAGAACAGTTATGTAAGTTAATCCTTTACAGTCGTGGATTCAGCTCAGCTACACAATGAAATATCGGAGCTGCTTCAGCGGCGCGGTGGTAGTAACTCCATTTTACGGCTGAGGTGCCGCGAGCATGGCGGCCGCCGACGTCGTTAATTCGTTATGTGTTTATCGTCGAACAAACTTCATAATGTTTTATTTCTGTCTATGTTTAAATTGTCATTTTCGTAACAACTGAAATGTTAGTTTCATTTTACTCGTATTTTCAACGTTATTGCCACAATCTTCTATTTTATATTTTCTCGCTCAATTTATTTATAGAACACGCTTTGGCATCGCAATGCGCATTTATATTCCAGCTCACCATACCCTTTAGTTGTTAAGTTTTCTGACTTTTTACTTGATGATTTTATCGGGTCTCCCTTGTTTTACCGAAAAGAAATTGCCAAATTATTACTTCCCAAACAAATTTTCGCATAATTTCATTTGCCAAATTATTACTTACCAAAAAATCTTTTTACAAATAATTGTTACGAAAACCTATGTTTGGCAAGTGAACGTTTGAACAATAACTTGTTCACCAACTAGTACTTTTACCATTTTATATTTAGTCAAATATTTCAGTTGGTATAACATATTTTACGCAAAATTAAATAAGCCAAATATTTGGTGTCGTCAATTTTACAAACAGACAAATAAATTCTAAACAGGTAATAATAATGTTATTATAATTATATTATTTCTCTCGATAGCCTCCTAAAAATAATCTCTTTTTTTCCATATTTTTTTCTATATAATCTAGTCGTTTCTGGCACTCGCCGGCCGCTGCCGCGGCACCGCTCGCTTCGCTCGCTCGGCTCGTGCGTAGGTGGTCACAGTTTTAACCTAACCTAACCTAACCATTTTTTTTAAATTAATAACCTACTGTAACTAGTCCCATAAATAACCTAATGTCTAGTAACTATAAATTGGACTTGTTTCAGACAAATTCAAGCACATAAGCTTACAAAGAAATACGCAAATGACATCAAATTTAACAAACAAGTAAAATGTTTATTTGCCAGAAAATGAAATCATTCTATATTTTAACAAGCTAATAGAAGGTATAGAAGATTCTGATTGGAAGCAAATCGCGAATTGGTTTGAAGAAAATTATGTTAGCGGATCATGGAACACGCAACCGAAGTATCCACCAAGCTTTTGGAGTTGCCATGTTGTAAACGAAAGACAAACTCAGCTGAGGCGTGGCATCGTAGAATAAACATTCTCATTGATAAACACCACCCTGGAGTGTATCGCTTAATTAAAGAATTAATAAATGAAGTTTCTTCAAATTTAGCTGACATTGAGATTATACTATCAGGTGAACCGCCACAAAAAAGAAAAAAAAAATATGGATAAAGACGACATAATTAATCGAGTTCTGCAACACAAGTCTGAATACTCCGAAATAAATCTGCTAATGTCCATTGCAAAAAATTTAAAATTGTAAGTTACAAATATTTTTTACTAGCTTTTGCTATTTTGTACTCGCGTTAATAAATGATTACCTATATTAAAATAAAATTGCATTTTTAATTATACAATTCCCAAAAAAATCTTATTTTTGCCTTTATATTTTTTGTCATAACAAATCATTTGACTAAACGTTTATTGTCTTAATTTTGTTTGCTGTAATAAATCATTTGATTAAAGACCAAAAGGCCTAATGACATTATCCTTGGTAATAATCTGCCAAGTAAACATTTGGCCAAATGAAAATGTGCGTACTAAAATTATTCCAAATATTACATTGGTATAAAAAAAGGTTGCTAAAATTTGTTTGGGTAATGAAAATTTGGCAAAATCTTTTCGGCAAAACGGCAGGATCCCGATTTTATCTTTTATGTGTATGTACAAACTGTGTCTGTAATTTCTGTAATTGGCTATAAGCCGTTTTAATAATAGAAATATGCAGCACTCAATATATATATGAAGAGTGCTATCCTCTTCGAATGACTTCTAGAGACAGACGTGTGAAGCCAAACCAATTACGGAAGCCAAATTGTTTGCGGTCAGTCTTTGTTCTCCGAGAGATATAGAGGATACTGTAAGTCAATGAAGGGAGGACCGCACAAGTGGCGACATAGTATTATCGCTCAACTGAGCACATTTCTTTATGAGGTTTTAAGTTTAAAAAAATGTAAATTACCTACTTAACACTTACTCTAGAATTAACTTGGAAATTGTATAAAACTTATTACCTTACACAATTATAATACAAGATAAAACAGAATCAAACAATTGCTGTGTTGCTCTAAGCATGATACAATTTCTCTCAGTTTGGTAAAAGGGTCATATTACCAAGTGAGCGCAAAATAAAAGGTCAAAGTTGCTCCACGTGTAACGTTGAATTCTCGAATTATAACTAAACATTCTCAAACTGCATCTTGTATCTTGTTATACAAATGCCCTTTTCATGCAAGTGTAGTACTTCGCACATCGGTGGTAACACTTGGACATCTTGAACTTATTACCCTAACGTAGTACGGAGTTTTAATAGAATGCGAGGCCAGCTTGTACTGGTTTTGTTACCACTGATGTGCGGCCTACGATATACGATGCAATACGATTATAGCACAGAATAGTAATTCCACTGAGCATCACTAAAAGCTCGTTTGCACCAGGAGATTGCCTCAGACGCGATGGGGCGACAAGAGATAAGATCATGTGATTCTCACAGCTCAAATGTCTGTGTCAAAGCTGCTTTCCAACCAAACGTTATGTTAATACAGTTGGAACTTACACTCTCCCATATCAATAGTTCTACCATAGTTTTACTTGGCTAACTTTTCTAGTCAAGGGTCATTTCACCCTCGTATATGCATGCTGAATATGTATTAACGTGGTAAGGGTTCTGTGAGTATGTTGATGGGTTAGTAGGTGGTTTGTACAAGTCACTCGGCATTATAATGTTTGTATTGGTAAATCAAATATATAGAAATCTCAACCTACTTCTCTATACTTTCTTTTTGATCTGGACTGAGATTTAATGTAGTAATTACCGACTGATAGACTGCGGTAAATTCGACGGAACTCTCGCTAATACTTTATTGTTTATTTTTGTGATACGCCTGATAACTGAAGAGTGAGTTATGTCACGTACTATGTTGTTTTGCGAATGTCTCGTAAAAATAAATAGGATATAAAGGAAAAGCCTCAATCACTCCGCTCGAACTGGGGATCAAACGGAGAAGACTGCGAAGTCTTACGACGAGAACTTTATTCAGTTTTAAAGCTCGGATTAAGATTGCAAACATTATTTAATTAACTTTTAGCAGATATGAGTCTACTATTATTTGCGGTCTAGTTAATTTACAAGAGTTTAATTTGGAAAACTAAGTAATTATCCTGATCTGTAGCGGTCTTCACTCCCGTTATTCGTCGAGTATTTAAGTTGTCTCAAACTATGAGATGAGCAATTTGCGATCGCTGCTGTAACTACGTCATGCTCGCTAAGTACGATGTATTTTAAAGTTTTTCTCGCTTCGTGTTATCAGAATTTTAAACAGCTGTTAAAATGAGGTAGTTGTAAATGTCGTCACTGTAAAAGAGTATACAGCGTGTATCAGAAACGTGTGTTCATATTTATGGGTGCGGTAACAGACCGTCAAACTGAGCAATCATCTCCATCGGGCCAATGTCTTAATCGAGAAACAATAATCAGCCTGGCATACATTTGGGTCGGGTAGGTATTGAAGTTGTCCATGGGATAGTTGATAATATCACACTAATATTATAAAGGCTAAAGTTTGTGAGTGTATGTGTGTGTGTGTTTGTATGTTTGTTACTTCTTCACGCTCAAAAAGCTGGACCAATTTTGATGAAATTTTGCACACAGATAGTTTATAACCAGGCTTAACACAAAATACTTTTTATCCCGATATTCCTACGGGATCGAGACTTGTGGGGGTGAAACCGCGCGGCGCAGCTAGTGGTAATATAAACTTTTTAAAAGGTGTTTTTTTTAGCCATGAGATTATCTGGCTACAACATAAACCATTTTAGTAGGATTACTTTTACATCCAGTGTTTTTACAGACTTTTAATGAGCACATTTCAGAATGGTACTGACTTCATTTGGGTAGATACTCAAATGAAGTCGGTAGAGTTTAATGAAGTAACTACTTATGATTGTTAAACTTTTCTGTTCATGCTTATTAAAAGTTTGCACGTATTCCGAGGCCCAGAAACATGGTGTTGATTCCTTTAATTAATACTCGTACTACCCTACTTAACAAATGTTTGAATATGGGTGTCTCGTCTAAATAGCATTGGTCTCGGTGCTAATCTGGTCGATAATCCTTCGAAGCCGAAGTTCAAACAATGATCAAGCAGCCGCGATCAAGAGAATTGAAATAAATTAGAGGCTTATGGTTGCGGTGAGCAAGATATACAACTTCATCTGAACTTTAATGCTATCCAATCCATTCACAGTGGTTTAAATTATAATGAAGTTATGAAAGAAGCCCTTAAAGGACTTTTATATTTTTTGTTTAAGATTTTATAAAAAAAAATAAACACAAATATTAATTAAACAGTGTAAAGTTCACTAGTGCTTGTTGTAACATTTATCTGCTACCAGCGACTAGCGCTAGACAAAGAACGAACAAAAAGCACGTTAGAAACATTTCAGAAAGGCGAGCAGTGCAGTTAAAATTGCATACATCAACGTCACGAGATGAAAGAATCGCCGAATGGTTTAGCGAAGTAGGTCACGTTCGTGTGTGATGTGTATCTGACCGTGACTGTGCAGTGGCAAATTCTCAGTAAACTGAACACTGTGCTGCAGGGGTTGCAGGCGAGCTCTATTTGTCGCTCATCGACACGACAACACACTTAGCTCAAGCGTTTGTTGCTACAATGTATTATACACACATAACATTAATGCCGAGCCTGCTAATTATTTTCCTCGAGAGAAATCTCGGGCGGACACTACAACTTTGGGTATATAAACAACTTTGTTCTAAGTATACTTGGTAACGAAATTTAAAGTTCCCTTCCAGATCTATAATGATATCTTCAGTCCAGGCGACTGAAGCAACTTAAGTAAGAGGCAATTGGGAATTTTCTCTCATTGTCTTTGTGTCATCGTGTACTACAAAACTTAAGTGCTTTATCTTCTAGTGGCATAGTAGACATTATCTCCTACATAATAAAAATCTTAAATTCAACTTTTGTCAGAAAACGCACAGCCTTAAACCGCTAGATCTAGAAGTTATTAGTTATTTTGCCCACGAGTTCCTTTTATAACGAAAGTGATCACTATGGACGAATTTTTGAAAAATGATCCCCTAAAGTAGTTAAAAGGGGGGGGGGGGGATAAAATATTGGATGTAAGCTCGTCATTTTTGCTTTTTGTGGAATCCCACCGGGCACACAGCTTGTATAACCATAACGGTGTTATACCTCCGAGGAATACTAATGGCATCTGCCATATATCATATAGGTCGACAGGCCCCAGCAAGCGAAGAGATCGTTAGCGCGATGGTACGCGCACAATATCCTTGAAGCTATACAGCGTGTGGTGTTCAATTCGTGCGGCTTACTACGGATAATCCGCTCCAAATGCTGTACAGCATGTATACGAGGTAGTTGTTCTTACTCCGCTATTGTCAATTCCATTTTAGTACCGTCACATAGGCGAGCTTCGCTGGAATCACTCCGAACTATTGTGTTTCGGATATTGCTGACCAAGTTTTCGTTCCGAGTGCTACTACGTGCTTTCTATTTTCACTTTATTGTTTGTGTCTGTTGAGGTGAATTTATAACAGGATTATCAAGTATCAAGTTTTTCAGCACACTTATGTTGGGAATTAGGATAGCAAAATATCAAGAGCTTTGAATTTTTCAAATAAATGTACTTTCGAGTTACGTAACTGATATCAAATAGGCTGTGGTAAAGTTCGATTTAAACTATGATTAGTTAGCATTGCTTGATAACTAACACTACTACATTTATCAACATTATCGTACATATCAGACACATCATACATATACCCACATACCAAAAGTCCTTTGACTATTTTGTTAATCCTGGGTTATGCATCGTCAGGATCCACTTTGCTTGAGAACTCTCCGATTAGTTAGTTGTTCTCCACCAATTTAAAAAAATAACCATAATATCTAGGTACACTTCTTGGCGAAACAATATGAATCGTTTTTAGTATGGGAAAATGATTTAGATAAGGCCCGCCGATGGGAAATTTAATTTATAGGGTTCAATGGAGCGCTAAATATATACGGTATTGGCCCGGGAACGATCCAAGCGATGGATGGCCGGGGTGTACGCTCGAATAGCCCCAGGGCAACTCCGATGACCCACTTCATTTTTCTTAAGACTTATAACAAGAAACGTGTTGCATATTAGACGTAAACTATAGGAAAAGTCAGAGAAAAATAATCTTTTATCAAACCGACTACTTACCAACTTTTTACCGTATATTTAGATCATAACTTTCATATCCAGGGACACTTTGACAGTTGTATGAAATGGTTATAATACGGCGATTCGATATAGTGTGTCAATTTGATAAACAATTAATTTCCCTGACTGTACAAACAAATATAAAGTGTTCCTACTTTTAAGTTCGTCACAGGCAATTACAGACTAGATAATAATAATAATAATAATAATAATATTCCACAACTTTCACACAGCGCCATCTAGTCCCAAACTAAGCAGAGCTTGTGCTATGAGTACTAGACAACTGATAAACATACATATATATTTCTAAATACATACATATTATAGATAAATTACACCCAGACAAAGAACAAATGATCGTGCTCATCACACAAACATTTGTCCTAGGTGGGAATCGAACCCACGACCTTGGGCATAGCAGTCAGGGCCACTGACCACTAGACCAACAGGGCTGTCAGATAGTTTTTGTGATATCTAGATTTCGTTAAAGTAATACTCGTAACAGACTTTTAAAATCTCCCTTATATTTTCTTTATAACCATGTTTTCTTCAATATGATAAACATCAGAGTCCGCTGGATTTCAAACGTTCATGAGGGCGTTATCTTTAGAACTTGAGTGCCTTTTGTTGAGCGGCAAACGTGGCTCAAACACAGGTTAGGTTAAAGAGCTTCGCAATCAACATTTCTTTGACATTTACCTGTGTAAAACATGTAAACTAAGTTTTATAAACATGAGCTAGAAGCAGATTGAAGCATCCTTACGTCAGACGTGGTAAAGTGTTAGGCTGAAGAAACGGTAGCCAGGGAATAAAAGATTATGCATTTTATTAAACGATAAATACTAATCTTCCAAATAAAGGCGACTTTCGTAATTTCCCGTACTCCGAAAGGTACGAAAACAACAATAAGGGTATAGGTAAATATAAGAAGTTTCTTAAGGGCCCAAAAGTCAGGCACTAAGTAAACCGTGGCGCGTGAAGAGGCCCGAGCTGCAGGGGTCGCCACACATCAGCACGTGTTGTCCAGGCCCTAAGCTAACAATCGATTGGTTCCAGAACAATTATCAAATACCTACAGAGAGGCTTCCATTAACCAAGTTTCATCCAACATACAGTGCCCTTGGGAAACAGGTACTTAATTATACTAACTTATACATTCCTGGGCATACATAAACGTGTACCTACATATGGTACGGTCCCGGACGGCCGGGCTATTCTGTAAAAATCTCACCGTGCAAACCTAGCTCTAAACTTAGGTAGGTTAGGGATCATCATTCATTCTACCTGATGCTAGGATTTTACACTATTCACAGCTCACTTCAAGCTCACGTCACCAAAGTTTTCACTGTGAGATTTTTACATAATTTACCAGCTATAGAAAGCCTTTACAATAGAGTCAACAATGAACTTCGTCAAGACTTCAAAAAAGACGATTGAAAAGTAAGAAAACTGTCTGTAACTACCCGTAACTTATTGAAGATTACCCAGTACAAGTTATACTGTAACTCCGAGTTGATTGTTCAGACTTTTCTTTTCTTTTACAGCATACAAGATTTAAAAGTTTCTCGAAGAAATTCAGCTTTTTCCTTCTCAGCTCTAAGACTTTAATCCTTTATTGGACATAATAGCTTTTAAATAAGACGGGATTGATGACTTTCTTAAATGTAGGTACAATTTAAGTAATGCATAGGTAAAATAAAATATTTTATAGAATAACTAGCTGCTTCCCGCGGTTTCACCCGCATAAGGCTGCGGATCGGAGAAACGGAGAAATATTAACCAATAGGATTGCATAAAATCTCAATGTCATTTTTCTATTGGTTAATATTTCTCTGTTTCTCTGCTCCGCAGCCTCGTTCCGCGTCAATGTACAGGCAGCCTAAGTGTCGATCCCGTAAGAATATCGGGATGAAAAGTATTCTATGTGTTAATTCTGGTTATAAACTATCAGTGTGCCAAATTTCATCAAAATTGGTCCAGCCGTTTTAGCGTGAAGAAGTAACCAACATACAAACACACACACAAATTTTCGCCTTTATAATACGAGTATTAGTGTGATGTATGTGTTCTAAGTAGTTAGGTATAGGTACCTGAAATAGAAAGCTTCTCAGCTCATGAATGCTTGAATACTTTTTGGAATTATTATGATACCCGAGTACCTAGTTGTAGAATTATAAGTTAGGTACTTAGTTACTTATCTAAAGTGATACAAATGTTATTTAAGTACATACATATTTGTTTGTGTCGTTCTGAGCATCCCAAGAGACCCAGACATTATGTTTTGGAAACGGCGAGTAAAACCATCTAAATGATGTACGTACAGTTCTCTCAGAACGCGGGAAAAAGAATTATGTTTTTATATTCTCTCACGTAAATTCATACAAAAATGCGTAACTGAAATAAAAAGGGTAAAGATTCACGGTACGTAAACGTGATTTTATCTGACTTTACCGGAATACAGACACCATCACGATTTATTTCGTAATTATAATAACAGATTCCATCGATTCGGTTTACAGACGATCGTGTTACCTGTCTATAAATAATATGAACTCGTAAAATTGTAATGTAAGGTATAATTTAAATAAATGCGATACGGATTAAATACATTATTTCCTTACGGAATTGAAAAATCCTGTACTGACATTCTGGAAGGTTCGATATGCTCGCCGATCGCAATGATACTGGGTTATCAAGGACGTGATTTATGTATCTATTCCTCGTTTAATCTTTCTTATATCATTTAAATGACTGTCAGCGCCCTTCGGTATGACTAATTAATAAATCGTAAAAACGAAATGCTTTAATCAAGACAATTCGAACAATTATCGTTTTTTTTTTTTAATGTGGTCATTCAAAGTTTCAATCACACATAATGATGATATTTTCATTTAAACTGGCCACATGTGTGTCAAGTAAGGTAATTTAATGTTGTTTCAGGACATTGGTGTTAAGTTTTGAGATTGTTACACCGAGAACAAGTTTGTTGATCAAAATAACAGCGTGCCCACATACTGTCGTGCGATTCTGTAACCATCTCACCGTGAAAGCTTGGGTGAAGTGAGCGTGGAGTGAGCTGTTATTCGCTAGGGACTAACACTATTAAGTACTAACTTCACTTATGATTTCACGGTGAGATTTTTACAGAATCGACCGGCTGCTCCAATAGTCGACACAGCTTAACTTGACCACTGTTAAGTTAAGCTGTGTTGACTCTGTTAAGTTTCAATCAAGTGGTTCACACGAGCTGGGAAATATTAACATTTAAAATAAAGCACAATTTGTATGTAAAACAAAAGTGTTAATAATAAAAATGGAAAATATTTTCGTTTCGAATGAAAATAGCATTCATCTCGCCATTTATTATTTAACCGGCCATTTAGTAGTTTTATAAACCAACATAAATTGTTGTTTTAAACGTGCGCTGAATAAAATTATTGCAGGGCAAGTGAAGGGCGTCACCGCGTTGGTTTTTTTTATTTTTCAGGCTTTATATAATTAAAATGTATCATTATTTCCCAGGAGACAGGCTATGGACATACATATCGCTCATCCAATAGAACAACGACGTAATTACGAAAATGTCGAAAATGAGTTTTGAATGTCATAAGTTCACGTTTCGAAAGTTCTATCTATGGCAAAAACGACAGAATTGTAGTTACGGTGGTTTTCGATAGAGTGAGTGACTGTCGTTAAGGAATTGGCGTATTTTTCAAAAGGTCACACGGAAACATGCGCGGGGCTTAACTGAGAACAAATCTACCAACTCTATAAATTCCTACCGGTTTTTATGCTTTTTAAAGATTATGCTACTTTTAGATAGGCACTTTCGCCTTTGATCCTACTATGTATCCCGATCTCGTATTTCGTAAAATAAACACATTTTTTTTAGTTTTTTATGATCATGTTTGTATCTTACATTATCTAGGTATCTTTGTTTTAACATGAAAACTACATTTTTGTAACTCATAAAAAAAAAAAACCATTTGATACTTCTTATTTTACGTTTACAAATGTAAACTGATTTATACAAATAAAACTAAATTGAATAATTTGTTGTTTGGCATAAGTGTACGTCAGGTTTGTTTTTTTTGGAATTTTTTAACAGTTTTCTTGATTTTTCTCATTAAAATATTACAAATTATTATGTATAGTAAAGTAACATACATAAAAATATTAAATATTTTAGCATAATCATTGGAAATATATCATATTTCCAATTTCAAACTTTTAAAACGTTCTCCTGAAAAATAGCTAAAACGTAATTACGTCATTGTTCTATTGGATGAGCGATATGTATTTAGTAAAGATCGCGTTGATTGTACCTACCTACATATTTAGTTAGAGTTCGCGTTGTAAATCAACTCGAATCCTAACTAAATATGTAGGTATGTACAATCAAACACATAGACAAAGTCATATAACACATCCGCCGCTAATAGCGGCATACGAATATTTACAATGTGAACCTAATGTACACGTCGGTATAAAAATCTAACTATACTAATTATACTCTAATAAACAATACAAAACACTTATAGGTACTATGGGCATTTATACTCTAATACCTACCACACTAATATTATAAAGTCGAAAGTTTGCGCGTGTGTGTGTTTGTATGTTTGTTACTTCTTCACGCTCAAACAGCTAGACCAAATTTTGATGAAATTTGGCACAAAGATAGTTTATAACCAGGATTAACACATAGAATACTTTTCATCCCGATATTCTCACGGGATCAAAACTTATGCGGGTGAAACAGCGGGGCGCTGCTAGTGCTATCTACACTAATATTATAAAAAGGAAATTGTTTGTTTGTATTGAATAGGCTCCGAAACTACTGGACCGATTTGAAAAATTGTTTTACCATAGGTAGCCGACATTATCCCTGATGAACATAGGCTAATTTTTATTGCGGGAAAATGCTTCATTCCTACGGGAAAACGGGTAATAGGACAACGGGTAGTATGAATTATCCTTCCGTACTTATCTTTTTCACATACCTAACTTCTAAACGGCTGAACCGATTGGGTTGAAATTTTATATGGGTATTTCGATGGTTTCCTGGATTATTTTAAAAATACAATTGGACTCGGTACGTGGCGCTGCTGTCGGTATGTCAACTACTAAACGGCTTGACCGATTGGGTTGAAATTTTGTATGTGTATTTCCATGGTTTCACAGACACGAATGTATTAAGCCTACCTAATCTATCTTTCTATACATATATAAATAAACCAATTACATTAACCACAGTATTTAAGCAACATATTTTTAACGGCGGGAATTCCGAATTCTACGCAAACCAAGTTGCGGGCGGATGCTAATATAAATAAAAAAAAAAATATATATTATTTACTACTAGCTACGTCATGACGAATCCTTAACTATACATAGGTACCGAATAAAAGTCTGAAATCATCAACCCACCTTGAGCAAGTGTTAATGCTCATTTCTTTTCTGTATTTGTAGAAGCCTTTCTCCTGCAGTGGGGCTGTAGTAGACTGGTATTATATATTGTTTTTTACGCTACGTCGCCTTGTACATTTTTTCAGTGTAAATTGATTTATTGTTGTGGGACGTCTGTTTGCGTGGCCTTTCAGTTTGATTTGATTTCACAAATAGAGAGGAGCCAGGAGATATCTTGTTTTTACCTGACTTTAATTGTATAATGTGGAATACAATGAAGTCTTAAAGGAACATTGTCCAGAATCGCCCTGTGCAACACAAGTATCGCACATACATGATAATTCATTGTCTATTTTATTATATTAGTTACAAATACTTTTGTAACATGGACTAGCTGCATGCCAAAATGAACATTATAAAGTATTTTACGCGACTAATAACATTAATTGCCGCCATGTTTGCCAAACGTTATGTCGTGCCGAAAAAGATCAGGGATTAGGCTTCAGAAAAAAATTGCATAGGTACCTAATTATCCAGGTAGGTACTAAAAATAGCTAAATGTATCATGATATTGTTTTTCAGTTTCTAAAAATCACTCGGAGCTATGAAAAACTAAACCTTATGGTTCGATTATAACCTCAAAATCTGATACTTTTTTTAAATTTATCTATTCTGCAGCAAGACCGCTATAAAAATTAGATCTTATAGCAGTTTACTAATGATCGAAAATACAACAAATAATTTTCCGACGCTCTTGGTTCCAGGGCGAACAATGTATGGGCGCAGAGCAATGTCCTTTAGCTCTATATTTTGAGTTTTTTCATAAAAATTGTACGGCGCTCGTAGGTGCTTATGTAAATTTCACAGAAAATGGACTTCAGTCAGTGAGATCTATAATAAATTAAGTATCATGTTTATTATTTTACTACTTAGACAATAGTTTCTTATCTCATGAATATTTGATATAAGTTATTATCTTCAAGTCCTTTAAGCTCCTTTGCTGAAACTAAATCTGTACGTAGGTGCCTAACACATAAATATTTAAGTCGGAGCTTTGTAAATTATTATTATATTAAAACAGACACTCATATTATGTTTCTCTGGTATTATGACATAATACTTAATGAGATATTATAATGATTTATCGCGTATTCTGCCTCTGTGTCGCCTTGTCGAGAAATATGATTTTCTCAAATTGTGGAGAATCGCTTCGCCGTTTGGCCTTACACTGCTGGGGAGTGTCATAAGAGATAAAAAATAATTTTATCACCTGATGTATTTTACATGTCTGCTTCAGTGTAAGGGTGAGGAAGCGGTTCGGTTGTCAACCTTCACTTTGAAGCTCTGCTTTGACATCAGTTCTCGAACGCAAAAAATGCCTATCTGATTTAAATGAACAAAAGACTTTGTGAAACCATGTGGTTTGTTTTGTTTTGTATTGAATGTATTTTTTAATTTATTTAGTGTAAATTTATGCAAATTATTGTTAGCGAATTAATGACTATGACGGTGATATTAAAGAAAAATCATTAATATCCCAGTCATGTCATTGGACATTTGATTGGCTGGATTTTCTAGACACTTGGTAATCAGCACCCCAACGAACGATACAGTAAACGAGGGGACCGATTCACCCTTGGCTCATTAAACTATGAATAGAACCAAGCCTCGGTACAGCTAGGGAAATTAATTATTAAGTGGATTGACATCCTATGAACGCCAATTTGCCGTGTTATATCCATTTCATACAACTGTCAATATAACAGCTGTGATTTGAATATACATGCAATTTAATTTGGTATTCAATTTGCTTAGGTAACTTGTGGCTAAGTATTAACAGCCGCAAGGGTCCATCAATAAGGTTAAGCTACGCTTGCCGCGGTTGGGCCGTGGATGGGTGACCATCTTCACTTGCCAAGACCCCCTCCGTGCCTCGGAAAGCACGTTAAGCCGTTGGTCCCGGCTGTCATTCGTGGATCTTTGGCAGTCGTTACGGGTCGTCAGTAGTCCGAATGTCTGACAACCAGTCTTACCAAGGGGTATCGTATTACCTAGTAACGGGGTTGTGGAGGTCAGATAGGCAGTCGCTCCATGTAAAATACTGGTATTCAGCTGCATCCGGTTAGACTGGAAGCCGACCCGAACATAGTTGGGAAAAGGCTAGGCAGATGATGATGTCTGTCTGCGTTTTATTTCAGTTAGATTTGATTTAATAAAATAATCGTCCCCATATATCGATAAAGAGAGGAGGAGGCCAAAGATACTTTGTTTTTATCTGAATTTCATTTTATAAAGTGGCATAAAATAAAGTCTACTTGTGTTATTAGCTCTACTTGACTTTTTTTCATAAAGTTTGTACGGTGCTTATGTAAATTTCACAGAAAATGGACTTCAGTCAATGAAGTAGTCATAAAATTAACATGATAATTTACTAGATAGTAAATTATCATGTTAATTTTATGACTACTTAGACAATAGTTTCTTATCTCATGAATATTTCATATAATTTATTATCTTCTAGTGCTTTATGCTCCATTGCTGAAACTAAATCTGTAGGTACTTATGTTCCTAAAACATAAACATTTCAATCGGAGCTTTATAAATTATGGCTTGATGCTCATTATATTAACACAGACACTCAAATATTATGTTTCTTTCACATCACTACATAGTATAAAACAAAGTCGCTTCCCTGTCTGTCTGTCCCTATATATGCATAGATCTTTAAAACTCCACCACGGATTTTGATGCGGTTTTTTTTAATAGATAGAGTGATTCAAGAGGAAGGTTTATATGTATAATACATGCATAATATAGTAGAGAAACACTGATCATTTTAGGGGTTTCTAATGTAATGTCGTAAATAAACACATTTTTTTGCGCTTACTTTGTAAACGCTGGCTGAACCCTTCGAGATAGATCAAAATAATGTACTACAGTATTATACACCTTAAAAAGGTCTACAAAAAAATCCGCGATGGTATATGTCTATCTCTTAGGGATAACCCACAATAACAATTGTTTTCCTATACTTTTTACGAGAAATAATGGCTCTAAAATTATCAGTGTTTCTCCATTGCACCCGTGCGAAGCCGGGGCGGGTCACTAGTTATAATATAATGCTTAAAGATATATTATAATGATTCCTCGCGTGTTCTGCCTCGTTTCGCCTTCGAGATTTATGATTTTCGAAAATTTGTGGAAAACCGCTGTCGTTTGGAGCCGATTTTTATACACTGCTGGGGAGCGTCAAAAGTGATAAAAAATAATTCTATCGCCTAATGTATTTCTCATGGCTACTTCAGTGCAAAGGCAAGAAAGAGGTTCGGTTGTCATCCTTCTCTTTGAAGCTCTGCTTTGACGGCAGTTCTCGAATGGAATGGACGTGTTTTTTGACAATCTGGGACATTAAAGAAAAATCATTAGATAGACATTGAATTCCTGGATTTTCTTGACACTTGATAATCAGCATCCCAACGACACAACATCTGTAACTAATGAAGTTACTACTCTTTAAAAAATAATACCAAGGAAAGGTCTAGTCGGCTTATTGAAGTATAAATCTGATAACTACTAGCTCATATGAGAGACTGTGGTCCTCGACAGTGGTACCCAATGGTCTGGAAAGGCATATTTATTGCGTACAAAGTGCGAAGAGAGAAAGTTTGTCTCTGATAATACTACAATCTGTTGTTCCGATATGAAACTCTTTGTTATTACTATCTACCTATTACTTTATTAACATCGTATATTGCTTTTGTGTTCTCTGACACTTTCTTTCTCTTTTTTTTTTTATAAAACGTTGCCCCACACTAGGAATTTCTCCTGTATTGTGGGTGCATTTACAAACATTTAAAGTCACATACGCAAACAGCCAGACCTGGAACAACTACTTGTAGGTCATACAAATATTTGTTCTGTGCGGGCATCGAACCCGCGACACGCAGCGCAGCAGTCAATCACTTAACCACTGCGCCAACCGTGCTGTCAAACTTTATTGTTAGGTTTGTCATATAACGTGTATAATGTTGGCTGGATCCGGTTAGACTGGAAGCCGACCCCAACATAGGTGAGAAAAGAAAGAACTTTTATTTTATAAAGCCTCGACGACTGAGGCCTTTGTAGAGCTTAGTTATGGTATCAGCAGTTTCGCACCGCGTTGTTAAATACTCGTAGATAACGCATAATCATAAAATTTTCTTCACGAATAATATCGCAATAAAAACAAAACTTGTTCAGTGAAATTATAATAAGCAAGATGCATCATTCTGTGATAGTATAAAGCTTAAAAAAAATTGTTCATCAAGTACCTAACTAGTAACTACTACTTTTACTCTTTCTTTTTTTGTTTCTAAATATCTATTTATACAACGTGTAACGTTAAATGCGCAAAACCTGAAAATGGTTTGATCAGAATAACGAGCAGAATTAATTGAACCACTTTTTAATATAGGTAACATTTTTCAAAAAATCTTCATTAAAAACTTTGCCGTGTCTATTTATTAATAACTCAAGCAAGACAATGTCAGCGCGGCGCAGCGGCCCGGTGACGACTCCTCCCTCGGTAAAGCGTCGTCGCAGACGCAAGAAACGATCAGAATGGCCAGTAAAAATAAAATAGCACATAAAACTTTTACAATTTTTTTAATGACTTATTTTTCCTCTGAAATAGGTCAATTGAATTAAAAATGAGTTGGGGTGTCTGAGGTTTTGCGCATTTAATGTTACACGTTGTATACAGAATGACATGAACATTTACTGTTTAAAGTCTTATATTATTTTAATTATTGTGAATGTGAGGACCATGTGGGTCATTGTTTCCGTTTTAATCATGGTCTGGCAGTTTGAGTGGTTTATGCGGTCTACACAAATGTCCTGTCCTTGGTATTGCTCGTCGAATCGTTGAGCTCCTTAAGTTCTTAGTTGAGCTGCAGGATTTTTGACAAATGCGTGCACTGACTGGACAGGTCCGCTCAATCTGTGTGGTTCTTTACTCAAAAGACCATTTCAGACACCAATCTACATGGTCTTCACATGATCTGACCAAGATTATGTCTGGACTTTAAAAGAGACTGTGACCTCTGAGTTTGTTTCGGCCTTTCTTCTCAGAAGTAGTCAGATAGGAAACGCCGACCTCATCTAGTTTAAAAAAAATATGATTGACATGTAAAAGTGTTTGTACAAACCTACTTACAGAAAATAAATCATTTATCATTTATTTACTCTCGATTTCAAACGAATTTCAACGAACTCTGAAATTAGTTGAGATCAGAAGCGGGGAACATACATATGTATTTATTCTTCGCCTCTAATCTCAATTAATTTCAGAGTTTGTTGAAATTACCTTATAAGTCCCCGCGGGTGTTTACGAGATTGAATTTTCCCCCGATCTGGATAAAGTTGCCCACTCGTAATAATGAAGTGGGGGCATGCAGTTGAGGGGTAAACATAACTGAGGAATTTATTGTTTGAAAACTTTTTTGTATTGTTAAAGGTTAGTTGACCATATTGACGAACCCTTTATTGCATGAAGTGTGCATATGTGAAATAAAAACACGGATCACAGCACGCTTAAGCAACACGCTTAAGTGCATATCGAATTAAAATGAAAGAGCCTTCGCCAGTAGGTACTTCGAATATAATCAATTTAAGGGATTGAAATATTTTAATAATCACTGCTGGATGCAGGCCTTCCCCAAGCACTGCCACAGCAACCGGTTCTGTCCTTCTGTACATTTATGTACAGACGCTAGCACATGAAGCTACTACAATCTGTCAAATTTATTTAATAGATTTTTAACTTTATCTCTAAAGCATAAGGTTCAAAGTTGATTAGGAAAATTTGACAGTTTGACAGTTTCGGGTATCTTCATGTGCTGGCGTCTGTACTTAAAGTATTTAATAAATAAATAAATATCACAAGGTCGTCGGTCCACCTTGTGGGAAACCTTCGAACGCTGTCTTTGGAATATTCTAAATTATTATTACTGCCCGATTTGCTCGTTATACCGTAATTCATTACCCCTACCTGTACCTATATAATAAACGAGTACATACATGATGCCGACGAGGGAATACATTATCTGATTAAGTTTACGAACTCACAACTCAGGTATATGTGTCCAAATTAAACATTGGTTTTGGACATCGCACAAATTGTTATCATGAAACTTGGCTACGTAACGTAGGTATATTTATTCAGTTAATAACGTTTATATACCTATTCAGGATTTACCACGTTACCTATACCATGTTATTATTATTTACACACCCTTTCACAGAGAGGGGGCCTGTGTCACAGCAGTGGGAACGTTATCTAAAGGCTGATGATGTATTTACATCTGTGTTCATTTACGTAAATATACAGCATAATTGAAACACTGATATTGTGAATTTCTATATACAACGTGTAACGTTAAATGCGCAAAACCTGAAAATAGTTTGATCAGAATAACGAGCAGAATTAATTGAACCACTTTTTAATATAGGTCACATGTTCCAAAAAATCTTCATTAAAAACCTTGCCGTGTCTATTTATTAATAGGTCAAGCAACCCAATGTCGGCACGGCGCAGCGGCCCAGTGACGACTCCTCCCTCGATAAAGCGTCGTCGCAGACGCAAGAAACGATTAGAATGGACCACCAAGAAGTCACGTAACGCCATTTTTAAATAAACACTCAATCCTCAAAATGAAATCACGTCGTAAGTTGCACTTGGCATGCCTACTTTTTGGAGTAATAAAGTACAAGCAACCGTCCTACCTGTACGATAAACTGAGCTGGATCGCTAGCAAAAGAGAATGCGCAAGTAGAAAGTGCTCGTAGCAACTCTTCACTCAATCACACAAGACAGCTGCTTTCAGGGGAAGTTTTAGGTATGCGGCATCTAAATGCTGGAACAATATTCCTCCGCCGATAAGGAATCTTAAATTTCTTGGCACCTTCAGAGTTCGACTACGGCAGTTTCTTATCGCTTCGCAAAAAAATCTTGGGATGACTGCTTCGAACACGTCCATTATTAACTGGCTTTCGTGTCCTTCCCGAGTCAATCTGTCTATTATTTAGCGTATCACGTGGTCACAACCTGTGAACAAAGGTATAGTAATTGAGTAGTTTGTGGATCCTTTGTTGGATAATAGTTATATTAGTTATAATACTTACACGTTATTTACCTATATTTATTAAAAAAAATATATATGTATATATTTATTAATATTTTTTAGTATACGTATTTAATTTTACTGTAGCCAAATCGTTCGGTTTATTTTATTCGCACCTACGCTTCTATAATTACAATATTATTACATACACATTATATCTGCATATAATCAAAATACAATATTAACACACCTACGCACAAGAATGTTTCACAATGCAAAACTTTACTATAGAATACATAATTAAATTGTCGGGTATACTTACATAATTTCACTCATAACGCTGTCACAACACCAACTTATCTCGTCTGCTTAACGTCCGTGTGTCACTGCAGGGATCCAGCAGAATATCAGCGTCAGGTATATTTGCCTGACACATGCTGAGCTGGACTCCCATTTGGCACAACCTTGAGACGCACACCGCACTGTGTATTGACGTGATTTAACATTTGTCACAGTGTCATTTTTATTTCGATGTGTGTGATTTATTTGTTTTTATATCGGCAACTTGTTTTTATCTATTTAATTGATGTAACTGGTTATCATCTTATTGTACTTTTGTGTGTTGTGCTGTCTTTTGTGTGCGCCAAATAAATGATTTATCTATCTATCTATCTAATGGCCAGTAAAACTAAAACAACACATAAAACTTTTACAATTTTTTTAATGACTTATTTTGTCTCTGAAAAGGTCAATTGAATTAAAAATCAGGTGGGGTGTCTGAGGTTTTGCGCATTTAACGTTACACGTTGTATATATTTTAGAACTATGTATTTATTTAAGTATACTTATGTTAATTTTCGCATTATATGTGTATATGTCGCGGTATATTTAATATGTTAGTTTTAGACTTCACACATTCATATTTGTCTCTTCATGTTCTCACACACTATTGTCTACATTTCTTTTTTACTTCTCCTTCCGCAGCTCTTCTGGAAGAATTTTCTTAAGAAATAAGCAGTACTTTTGTACTCAAATTATAATTATGTCATATCCATATGTTTTTTACTGTGTGTACATACATAATAAAATAAATAAATAAATAATGTTTTTTCGCATCGGTAGGTACTTGAAGTAAATCTGTCAAGTAGTCACAATGTTATCAAAAACTTATTGTCTGTCTACAAAACACCACAAAATGTACAATTGTAACAATAAGCCCAAAAGGACAAAGACGTAGCCGTGAAAGGGTTAAAAGTATACAAGGTGTAACTTAAATAACGCACAACCTCTTAAGGGGTCATTGTACTGATCATTATGAACAACTTTTACTATGGGACCAAACCTGAAATCGCGAAAAAAAATCAGCTGTTCCCTACATTTATGTTCGCATAACTCGTCAAAATGTAGGGAACAGATGATTTTTTTTTCGCGATTTCCGGTTTGGTCCCATAGTAAAAGATGTTCATAATGATGAGTACAATGACCCCTTAAGAGGTTGTGCGTTATTTAAGTTACACCTTGTATTTATGTAAAATGAGCATTTCGAAGCGGTTCATAAATTATTTTTTCTCTTTCTGAGATAAAATTTCTTATGATTAATAAACCCAGCTGGCCAATTCTGGTCTTCCAATGCCTACTAAAAGGCAGAATCTTGTTTCACCACTACAATTTTCTCCGTCTCGTCTTTTAGGAAGTATGTATAAGCGTCTATACCTAAGCATGTTTTGTATTTAGGTACCTACTTATAATTTATCAAGTTCATAAGCATAATATCACGAACAACGTATTTATCTGAACTATTTATCAAATATTTAGATTCGGGTCGTAAGTTCAGCCTTCAGAGGAATGAGAAGAGAAGGAGGAGGATTATATGTGTACTAAGAATGTGTGAAGATGTGAAATTTATATACAGTGAAGCGTCGATTATCCGAACGTCGCTAAACCGAACGACCGCGTATCCGAACTACTTCGCCCGCCCGACTCACGCGTGCCTCTCTCCCGCCTCCCGCGCTACAGTGCTTGCGGCAGTCACTTGTTACGAGTTGTCGATTTGTTATGTAAAATGTAAAATATGGTTTTCATTAACTTGTACGTAAATATGTATGGCTGAATCAATACATGTAGGTAGTTCGATTATCCGAAAATACCGATTTTCCGAACACCCATGTCCCCCAATTACCTAGTTCGGAGAATCGACGCTTACTGTACCTCTAATACCTATAAGCAGCTAGTAGATAAAGCCGTGTGTTATGTCCATTAAAAATATATATTTCCATTTGGATTAAAAGATACCTAGCGATGGTATCAGCACAGTTGTATAACTATGGAATCAATAAATATATAATTAACTGATGGAGTAAACTACATATGACATTGATAAGTTCATTAGTCTTGTGTTATTGTTCTGAAATAAACTTTATTTTTTACTGTTGAACATTTTGTTAACGAATGAAATCCATTAAAAATAATTACATAGTAACTACATACATAATGAGTGACCATATTATAGACACTTAACAAACATAACTTGGAAAGTTTCCACATCGCTATTCATCTTTGAGCTCTGGTGTAATTAATATTCGGACGTCCAATTGTTACCCTCGCCTCGGGCAACTTAGGATTCTTTCCACTGTCACGTGTGCCATACTGGCCGAATTAATAAAAAAAGTTAATAAATATAAATATTTTCAACCTGTTTTTCATTGATAATAATTATCAGTTATATCGTTGTTTAATGAAAAGTCGTTAAAGAAAAGAGTTTATTGATTCAACGACCACCTCTAACTAGGAGTCAAGTTAAAAATCAGTTGGGGTATCTGAGTTTTTGCACATTTAACGTTACACGTTGTATAATTTACATAACAATATATAACTATTTCCTGCCAATCAATAAAGGGAAACCTAAAGGTTGTTAAGTGGTCAAAACAAATTCAAAAATTCGGGCTTTCAATTAGGGGGTTCCACTAAAAAGTTCGCATAAAAAAAATATAAATTGTTACCTTCTTGAATTCATTTAAGTAATTTACGCTCTATTTGTATTTGCATCGACATAAATAAATAAAAAAGCGGCTTAGTGCGAGTCGGACTCGACCATGAAGGATTCCGTGGCAGCAAGTAACATAATATAAAAGTTCTTGTAGTTCATAATATAAAAGTTGTTGTAGGGTTTTATATGTATTTTAGTTGATTGAATGAAAGGTAAATTGCGGTTTACGATTTATGACGTATTAAAAAAAAAACTACTTCCTAGATCTCGTTCAAACCAATTTTCGGTGGAGGTTTGCATGGTAATGTACATCATATATTTTTTTTAGTTTTATGATTCTCTTATTTTAGAAGTTACAGGGAGGGGGACAGACATTTTACTACTTTGGATGTGTCTCTCGCGCAAACTATTCGGCTTAGAAAAAAATAATATTAGAAACCTCAATATCATATTTGAAGACCTATCCATAGATATCCCACACGTATGAGTTTGATGAAAAAAAAAATATAGTTGAGTTTGAGTTCTAAGTATGGGGGAACCCCAAATTTTTTTTTTCTATTTTTGTGTGAAAATCTTAATGCGGTTCACAGAATACATCTACTTACCAAGTTTCAACAGTATAGTTCTTATAGTTTCGGAAAAAAGTGGCTGTGACAAACGGACGGACAGACAGACAGACATGACGAAACCATAGGGGTTCCGTTTTTTGCCATTTGGCTACGGAACCCTAAAAATGACATTCAGTTCGTTGGTAAGCGCATCACTTGTTTGGACGATACCAGTTACTTTTACATAATAACTATCACTATCCGCAATAATTATTTATTAGATATAGGTACATTTCTACATAATCATGAAATACTACTTTGATAATAAATTATAATAATAAATAATAAAAACATTTATATTCAGGTAACAAAGACCCATAGATAAATAAATACCTTCACTTAAGTATACACATAACAACCTGAAAAGTACAGTAACAGTCTTGAGTCAAAATTAAGCTCACAAACAATATCTTACTGAAAACTGATTTCCTAAATAAAGTCAGTGTCGTAATTTTAGAAACAATAATAAATTAAACGCAACACGAACCGAGGCGAGATAGTAATCTTGTTGTTGTTCAGGGCTCCGTGGCTGATGCCGCGATAACGCCCCCTTAATTGGATCACCAGTGTTTTAATAAAATTAAAACTGGACCAAGAGGGGGGGGGGGGGGGGGCAGAAGGGGCTTAAAAGTGGATGCTCGCTTCTCACGACCGAAATTCTAGAGCAATTAGTAAGAGTAATCGTTTGCGTACACTTGGAATTACCTCATTTAATATTTTTCATCTTTAATATTTTTCACTTATTTTCGAGTGACCCTAACAGATGTTACAAACATAAGTATCAAACGTTATATTTGTAGAGATTTATATGAAGGTGTTAAGGTAAACGCGGATGAAGTTGTCAGTGAACCAGAAGTCGTCAAATTGTCTAAAACATCAACATCTTATTATTCTAAACATTTAGCTGGCATATTTTTATGATAAAATATTTTTAGTAACCTATTGCACAATTAAAATAATGGTGGCTGAGATATTCTTATTTCAAAAGTGTGTCCCACAATTATTTCTCATTATTTTGCAATTTTAGCTACTAAATGTCAAGCTCAGCACGTAGTTTTGTGTTTTGATTTACGAAGCTTCCCTGGGGTCTACGGTATATCTATCTAGTCTACGATTGTTTGATGAATTAGTTAATTTACTATTGATATATGTATATAACTTGAAGTTTGGAACATTTTATCATAAAAGTATTTTTTTTTTCGAATGTGACATCGATTGGTACCTAAAAATTGCAAGTTGACCCAGAACTCATCAATTTAAGTACTATTTTGACGATTACTGGGACACATAAAAGATGTTTGTGTATAATGCCACAAAATTCAGATAATAACTATTATCGGGATCGTTACATAGTTGTTAACTCTCTTGTACGAATACAAACATATATAAGATTTGGGCTACATTTGACGATAGTAGGTACTGGGTTTCTCTTAAGCTGTTTTCGGTTCAGCGCTTCATTGCTTGAGTAAACGCGCTCTGCTTATTCGTGTCTAGAAAGAGCTCGCTTCGTTCGCTGTATCTGCATTCGCTCGACTCGTAAAAATTATTCTCAGTTCTAACCTTTAAGCTGCCTTACTGAAAAAGGTATAATAATGAGATATCCCTGGCTAATTATGAAGCTCTTTTATCAACAGTAACTCACTCAGATCGAGCGTTGATGTTACAGTTTCAATCAATTCCTCACCTATACATATCGAGGTGTCTTCTTACTAAGTCTTCTGCCGTTGACACTTCCTAATGTTCTCGTAATCTTCACGCATACTTGCACGACTGCACGATGAAACGGCGCTGCCGATTAATAACATGTCGTTTGTCGATGTTGTTTTAAAGTTTTCAGGTACTACCCTAGCTTTTGAATTCGCTCATAAGTAGATTTTTTAGGCTTATTGTGTTTCTTATGATTTAAAGCTTTCTTAGGTTGGCTTTTTTATAATTTCGAACAGATTTACAGTCGTTTTGAGGCGAAATATTTTTTACTTTATAGGTTTCTATAAAAAAATCTTACGGTTTCCAATACTGCCGTAATCATTATAATTATTTGCTCAACACTGGACTTAGTAGGCTCATTGCATTCCTTATAAAGCAATGTAATATTTTTCAGTTCAAAGCAGTGTTACGGTCGATGAGGAGACATCTTTAATATTAAATTTCAGTAGCATTCCCGACACACTGACATATTTCTTGAAAAAGAAAATGCGGAAGCTCCGAAATTATTCGCTTATAGTATCAACGTAACGAAAACAGCAAAGTTTGACAAAGTGAGCGCTGTTCAAAGTAATAAGTGAGGCTACGCCATTTCAGTGTTTTATATTAAATCGAAGCTTTATCACACCTTTGTTAAATATGTTTAAAAGGAGTAAGTTTAAATAAAAAATGCCGTACCAACGTAAATAAAATTCTGGTTCATTGTAATGTGCATTATATTTTAGTGCCGGCCCGCCACTGTGGGCCTCCTTGGGTCAGGGGGAGGTTAGATAGAAGGAGCCGCGCCGTGCCCTCATCTCAGTTGGCAGTGACCTCTCGCTGTCAGCCGTAGTCGAGTCTATGGTCAGCAGCGAGGAGTCCTGGGACGCTGTGGTTTCCTTCTGCGAAAGAAGGAGGCTGCGGAAGGGGAGAGGGAGATCTCGTCCCCTTACCCGGCCCGCAGCTGGCGCACCGGGCGACGGCGGCGGACAACGCAATCTTCCAGCCCCCCTAAATAGGTCCAGGGGCGACGGACTTGGGGACGTCCGTCGCCCCCAATACACCAGGAACCAAGGTGGCGGCGCGTAGTGTTCCACGCGCGCCCCTCTTAGACGTCGCGGGTGGAGTTTAACACCTCACTCCAGCACTGACCCGAGGAAGCCCGCAGCGGCCGGCCGGCACCAGTCATGGGTTGCGGAAGTATCGTTCGTTCCCGTGACTCCCGGCGTAGGTGAGAGATGGAACACCGGGGTGAAAAAAAAAGGGGGGGGGAGGATAGAGGCCTAACGTAATCTTCAGAATGACCTATTGAAAGAGACACATACATAATAATTTGCTACGTGCTGCGCAGCCTTCGTAATCCTTTTCGGCTTTATTAACCGACATATAAAAGCAATAACGAAGTGTCATTCCATTGAAAATTGTATTCAGCAGAGGCGGACTAATCCCGTCGGGAGCCAGGAACAGCAAAACCAAATTAAGCCTCCCTGGTCTTCTGAGTTTATGAAAATATTTCTAGAAACGTTTTGCAAAAAGTAAAAGAGTATAACGTACGAAATACTCTATACACACCATGGTCGTCCCAACCGGATTTTTTCCATATTGTTTTCAGGGACGTGCATTTTCCTCTTAACGTTCTATTATTTTCGGACATAGACGTTTTTTTTTTCGGTTTCTTTTGAACATTCATACAGAAATAGGAGTTGCTTTGTTGAGTAATGTAGAAAAGTTTGAGCATCATCATCATCATCTGCCTAGCCTTTTCGCAACTATGTTGGGTTCGGCTTCCAGTATTTTACATGGAGCGACTGGCCTATCTGACCTCCACAACCCAGTTAAGACACCTAGGTAAGACTGGTTGTCAGACTTTCGGGCTTCTGACTACCGGTAACGACTGTCAAAGATCTACGAATGACAGCCGGGACCAACGGCTTAACGTGCTTTCCGAGGCACGGAGGGGTCTCGAATTGTAAAGATGGTCACCCATCCACAGACCAACCGCGGCAAGCGTAGCTTAACCTGATCGATCGATCCGATTCGGCTGTTATTATTTGGCCATGGGCCACTCTGTGGAAAAGTTTGAGCATCAGAATAATAAAGGAAACGAGCTCGAAAAGTTATGCACCCCGTTATCCCTCCTCGAAAAGGTCAGGTTTTCTTTTGAACAGCATGATTAGCCTATAATGTTGCCACGGTTGGGACACAGGCCTCCTCTTAGTGAGAGGGAGTGGGCCGTAATCTACCAAGCGGGCCCAATGCGGGTTGGTAGATGTCACATGTCTTTGAATTTTTGCTTCTATGACATGCCGGTTTCCTCACGATGTTTTCCTTCACCGTTTTGAGAGCAGTGATGATGAAGTAATTTCCACAAAGTAAAGCGCCTGTCTGGGTTCGCACCTACGACCTACAACTCGTAAGTCGCGACCGTTACTAGTGGGCCTCCACTACTTCTTCTAATTTTGAACATCACTATCACTATCACTACATAGTATAAAACAAAGTCGCTTCCGTCTGTCTGTCCCTATGTATGCTTAGATCTTTAAAACTGCGCAACGGATTTTGATGCGGTTTTTTTAATAGATAGAGTGATTCAAGACGAAGGTTTATATGTATAATACATGCATAATATAGTAGAGAAACAGTGATCATTTTAGAGGTTTCTAATGTGATGTCGTAAATAAACACATTTTTTGTGCTTACATTGCTAGCTGAACCCTACGAGATAGATCAAAATAATGAACTACAGTATTGTACACCTTAAAAAGGTCTACAAAAAACTCCGCGATGGCATATGTCTATCTCTTAGGGATAACCCACAATAACCATTTTTTATCCTATACTTTTTACGAGAAATAATGGCTCTAAAATTATCAGTGTTTCTCTACTATATTATGCATGTATTATACATATAAACCTTTCTTTTGAATCTCTCTATCTATTAAAAAAAACCGCATCAAAATCCGTTGCGTAGGTTTAACGATCTAAGCATACATAGCGACAGACAGACAGCGGGAAGCGACTTTATTTTATACTATGTAGTGATCAGTAGGTATTGCACCCGTGCGAAGCCGGGGAGGGTCGCTAGTTCATTCATAAACTGGAATTAGATACTTTGTCAGCTTATCTTGAAACTTTGAGAACGTTGGATGATGGAAAAGCGAGAGTAGCCACCTCGAAAATAATTTCAGCACACCGCTTTGTATAGGTTAGGTTTTCTTTTGACTAAATGAAGAGTTCAAGAGTCTTTATTGGATTTGATTAAACAGCACCTCTCAAGATATGGGGGACCGGAGTGGACCGATCTGACCGCCGTAGTCCGCCACAGATAATCAGATAACCCATTTAATGTCCTTGTTTTATCGCAGCAGAAATGTAAAAACGTATGCCATAAAAAGTATATGATACGTACCATTGAGATAATATTATTATCACAATAAATAATTTCTAAAATTAATGAACGATCATGCTCGAATCATAATGTGGCTATTAAATTTTATGACGTCTAATGTCAAAAATATTTCCATTAGTCTAGCACTAATTAGCGTAAAAGGCTTTTCAGGAGATTTTACCATCTCAGGTAAATATAAGCCTTTTTAGTTCAAATGAAACTTGGCATCTTCTAGTATCTTGATAGTAATGCACTGCGAAGTACAGCTGCGCCATAACAACTACATTATACAGTGCACTAAAATGGTTTCAGTAACTTCTTAGTACTGAACGTAATGGCACGGTACTGTTCCCCTGAAATACATATAAAAAGGAACCTACCGTACACTGTTTATGTGAACACGAACCGTGCTATTAAACTTTGGTAATGGATGTCTCGTTCTCAAACAGAACAGACCATGTAATATTTTTAGCTTCAAACACGAAGGGTGTTTCCTAATTAAGCTAAAACCAAAAGTCGAGGTGATAACTTATCCTGTCAACTTTATGCCGCGCTTCCTCCGGGGAGCCGACAGTTTGCGGCCAAAAGATTTATATCACGTCGACACCTCAGGAAGAAGTTTTTTGTTTCACGTATAGGTACTTTACTGTTTTAGTTGAAGGAGAAGGAGGAACCTCGTTCCTCATTCACCCCCTAAGGGTGGGGTTAAGACGATAAATGTTGAGTTATGAAATTGATCTCAAACCATAACCTGAAATTAACTTTAATGTCCACATACAATCAGCGTAAATGTTTTATGCAAATAAAATTTCGGTGAATGTAGTTGGAAGGTATTCAAAGATTTCCAGAAATCAGCCTGACATGTGTATACTGTGCACTACTGCATTGTGCAGGTAAACCCAAATATTACTCAGGACTAAAGTACATAATAACAACAAAAGTATACATCATCATCTGCCTAGCCTTTTCCCAACTATGTTGGGATCGGCTTCCAGTCTAAACGGATGCAGCTGAATACCAGTATTTTACATGGAGCGACTGCCTATCTGACCTCCACAACCCAGGTACTAGGTAATACGATACCCCTTGGTAGGACTGGTTGTCAGACTTTCGGGCTACTGACGACCCGTAATGACTGTCAAAGATCCACGAATGACAGCCGGGACCAACAGCTTAACGTGCTTTCCGAGGCACAGAGGGGTTTTGCTATTTGGTATATGAAGATGGTCACCCATCCACGGATCTTTTCCTTATCGATCGACCCGTGCGGCTGTTATTACTTATCCACAAGCCCCTCAACAACAAAAGGATACATTAAGCATAAAATTATTACTATAACCTTGTAATATCAAATGTTATAGAAACGGACTCCCCTGTTTACATTAACACTAATTTGGTAATAATTAAAAGGTAATTAATGTTGGTTCTAATAAATTAACGAAATGGAACTACGACTCGCCTCGCCCGGGAGGCTCTTCCACACGCACATAAACCCTCGGCTACCAGTAATATAAATTATAATATTCTTTGCACATAACTTTTATCTTAAGTATAACAAATTCCGTATGTTTAGAAGAAGCACTAACGGTATATCTGAAGTAGGTTCGTAGGATTCAGAATATTTTTCAATTTTAATTAGGTATACAGGAATCTCGCTTTAGCATAACCTTCTAACTTTTCGGTACGATCGATGGTCTGTTGGGATCGACTCCGCTTTCAATGATTTTCTATTTAATTAGAGAAATCCGTTCATCCTGACAATATAATAAAGTTCGTTCCAATAATATGATTGCGATGTCTTGTCATTTCTTCCATAAAATGTTACTTCGAAAATCCCGAACCCAGTAAATTTGGAGACTTAATCTGTCTACTTTCATAAAACCTTCCCCAATGAAGTACGCTCTGCCGAAGCTTTATTTAGGTTATAATATTAAAACCCAAACCTTAAGGACTTGAGAGTTAGCAATAAAGACTATATACATGTTACCAATGTGAATTCATATTATCTTTTTATCTATCGGTTTCTAACATAAAGTTGGCCAAATGGTTGGCCCAATGGTCGTGTCCCGAGCCTTTCGATCTGACATCGATTCACATTGTCAGAAGTGCGAGTCATCACTAGCTTGTTCACCCAGTTAAGTTTAGAGGAAAGGAAAGTTTAGAGTTTAGGTTATTTTTATGGTAAAATATTTTTAACATGTGATATTTCATTGAATATTTAGAGGTCCTTGATAACTGTTTCATACAATTCGTCATATTTTATAGATCGTTTCGGAAATTATAGCAGTTTAATGCATGACAGATAATAAATACTTATCATTTAGTTTTATATTAAAGACAATTATTGATAATGTTACCTACCATATTGACCAACCTCAACTGAAAAATAAATTGTGAATATTTATTGTATATTGTAAATAGAAGATTTTATAGTAAAGCGTTGTTTAATTACTCTCTTGTGTGTTATTAATTTCATACTTGTTTGAATGTGGTGCAGATATAAGTATTTAATTCCTAAGCAATGGGTGATTTACTTTTGTGAACGTGATTCAACTTTCCTACTCCCTGTGTCAACTTTATCATCCCTCGCCAGTAAAAGTAAATTTTGAAAGCGAATTACTTACTGCAATATTCCTTGCTACTACAAAAGTCAAAATAAACATATCTATTATCTAAGGTCCCAAATAGCACAGAATTGGTGCCCTGAGACAGTGAGGCGGGGTCGCGGCAGACCACGTAGGAGATGGAGGGACGAGCTGGAAGGGTTCCGTCAAAACTGGAAGGAGGACGCGCGGGCTTGCGAAAGATGGAAGAAAGGGATGGAGACCATTGCCCAAGAGAGGGCCAGCGGAGGCTAGTAAAAAAAAGTCTAAGTATGGTATTGTTCACTTTAGATCTTAACAACAAAGTAGAAGTAAGTCTTCAAGTTATGTAGAAGCACTTATATTTATTAACGTCTAGGCTCTGTTCACTTTGAGCAACCAAACGGTATACTACTGCCATAGCCACAAGAACATGTATTACTAGAACTTTATATCAGTTCGGTCCGAACAGCGTCTGTTTTAAATACTTAGGAGAAGTTTTGTTGACGAAAATCTAGGCATTCGAAGCCCAGACCGCAGGCTACATATAGACAACTAAGTAGAAAACCTATGCTCAGTTTTTGTTGTTATTCCCCTGGGTTCCCTATCCATTTGCATTAAATTTTAAGACCTAATATAACTTGGCATACTTTTGTTTATCCTAATTATATTTTCGCATAAATTATTTACGCATAACAACTTACGCATAATTTTTTTACGCATAATTTCTCTAATCATAATAATGATTAAGCATAACATTCTAAAGCATACATTTTTTAAGCATAACACTCTAAAGCATAACTTTATTAAGCATAACATTCTAAAGCATAACTTGATTAAGCATAACAATAATAATAAGGCGTAGTCGACGGAGCCCCGCTTCCCCTGTTTCAGTCTGCAGGGCTTAAAGGAACCTAAGACGAAGGGGATGATCCCCTTCGAACCTGACCTGTCTGAGTCGGGGTGCCACAATTCCCGAGCTCACTTCGCTCGCTCTTGCATCCTAAGTTCTCATTGCCTTTTTACTAAATCGAGATGTGTTAGACCTTGGGGCAGAAGGGATCCCTATTTCTATTAATTGTATGCCTAAATATTATTATGCTAATAATCATTAGGCCTAGTAACTTTATGCGAATTAAATTTATGCTATTTCTATTAATTGTATGCCTAAATATTATTATGCTAATAATCATTAGGCCTAGTAACTTTATGCGAATTAAATTTATGCCAAAACAAATTAGCCTTCAAGATAATTATGCCAACATAAACTTTATGCCAAAAAAAATATGGCAAAGTATTATTATGGCAAAACAAATTATGCCAAAATCGTTATGCCAAAGTATATTAGGAAAAAGAATATTATGCGAAAAGAAGGGATCCCATTCCCCTGTGACCAAACGAGCTATAAAAATAATAATTCATGTCGCATAGTGTAAATAGATTAGCTTGTCAGAGTGGTTGATAGCGCTGGGCTATCAGGCCTAGCTTGCTCCGGACGTCGGTATGTATGTACATACATAGGTATAATACTAGTGCAAGTTCCAATCAATGCAACCCATAGCGTGAATGATATACCGAATTCACTAGTCATTCAATCCCAAATAAAGGATTTTATTCACGCTGTATAACAAAATTGCCCTGTATTTCAACAGAAAAATAAAAGGAGGGAGTATAAAAGTAGTCAATTTTTGCCCAATGAGTGGCAAGTTAAATAATGATTGGTAGTTGAAGTTCGCATTCTACAGAATTTAGAAATATAAGTTGTGAACATTTTAATTCAAGGGAACATTTTAAAAATTATTACTCAACCACTTGTGACCTAAAGTATTTTTAACGGATATTTTAACATTCTGTAGAACGCGAACTTCAATTACCAATTATTATTTAACTTGCCGCTCATTGGGCAAAAATTGACTACTTTTATACTCTCTCCTTTACTTCTAAAGCATTACTACACAGGGAAATGAATAAAAGTAATGGGCTTTAAGAGCAAATTGCTCCACAATAAACGGAAAATAATACTGAGCTCCTGAAATGAAGTTAGTGCATAGAGTGATTCATGGTGAGATTAGATAGTCGTCTACGTGAGATCCGCTGTGGGCGACAGAATGGCTGCGCGGTCGTTCCGCGATGCCTTCTGCCTGCCTTACGCGGTACGAGTATGCCCCGTAGCGATGACCATCGGTTATGAAATACGGGAGAGCGTCGTGATAACACCATGAAGAATTTTGATTTTCTCCAAATAAATGTGGATTATGTGAAGACATGAGGTGAATACGAATATAATTATAATTTCATTACATGTATGTATGTGTAACTACTACGTATCCTGATCGCAATCCGGAGACCATAAGAAAGAATATTTAAATTCTTAGAAAAATGTATCTTTTAACAAGAGAGGAGTCCTGTGTTCTAGCAGTGGAAACATTAGGTATAGGCTGTGCTTGTGCTTTAAGAAGAAAATGTTTCCTACTTATGTTTCCACTCACTCATTTTGAGCTTTTGGTCTGGTATTGCTTAGACCCAAGTTCATAATAATTACATATATTCATATGATTCTATTAGGCCAATATTAATCACTTTTCTTATGATGGTCCACTGAAAGCCTGAAAAAGTAACTACTAAAAAATGCAATGCAAATGGAAGCACACGATTGCCCGTTTTATGTTCCATAACGCGTAATCATAATATTTTCTTCACGAAAAACATCGAAATAAAAAACAAAATTTGTACAGTAATATTATAATAAGAAAGATGCATCATTCTGTGATAGTAATAAAGCTAAAAAAAAAATATTTGTCAAGTACCAACCTAACTAGTAACAATTACAATATACAACCTAAGAATAAAAAAAATATATTATATAAAAGTATATAACAAAAAAAAAAGAAAAAGGCAGGAGCTCATTGGGTATCAAAAAAATCGTCCGCATCACTGTCAATGGGATAAGTGCCCAAAAGGCTGGCAGCATTACCACGTTGGATGGCAATGCTGAGTCTTTGGGCAAAAAATAGGCCAGCCCTCTGGTCACGTGAAGAGTCAGAATAAATAACTAACCTCTCACCAGTAACTACTATTTGTTCTCCGTCTAATCTCAATTGATTTCAGAGTTTGTTGAAATTACCTTATAAATCCCTGCGGGTGTTTACGGGATTGAAGTTTCCTCCGATCTGAGAAAAGTTACTCGTAATAATGAAGTGTGGGAATGCAGTTTAGGGGTAAACATAACTGAGGAATTTATTTGGAATGGTAGGTTATTGTTTGCAAACTTTTATTCTTTTGTGAATTGTATTGGTAAAGGCTGTTGACCTCATTGACAAACCATTTATTGCATCTTTATTGCATTTGTAGAACAAAAACACGGATCACAGCACGCCTAAGCACCGTGAAAGTGCATGTCGAGTTAAACGAAAGAGGTACTTCGAATTTAATAAACTTATGGAATTAGAATATTCTAAGTTATTAACTGTTGCCCGATTTGCCCGCTAAACCGTAATTCATTGTGGCTATGTACTTGAAAACGAGAACATACATAATCCTGATTAGCGAATACATTCTCTGATTAACTTTACGAACTCACAACATAGGTATATGTGCCCACATTAAACATTGCTGTGCCCACATTTAACATTGCTTTCTGACATCGTACAATTTGTTAACATGAAACTTGGCTACGTAACGGATACTTATTCATTTAATAACCTTCATAAACCTATTCATCATGTACCTCTGTGTTGATTTGAATAAACAGATTAATTGAAAGAATTAATGTCTTCCCGCATCGGTAGGTACTTGAAGTAAATTTGTTAAGTAGTCACATTGCAATCACCAACTTATTCTCTGTCCACGGAACACCATAAAACGTACAATTATAACAATAAGTCCAAAAGGACTGAGACGTCGTCGTGAAAGGGTTAAAATTATATTTATGAAATGAGCATTTCACAAAGCCCGCTCGAAGCAGTGTGCGACTCTGGTACCTACTCTGGTTAATTTCAAGCCTCTACTAATTGCTTTGCCGCTTCCGCTGCAAAAACTGCCCTAACTGTTAATTAAAGACATTTTTGCTCTCCTAATGGGGGCGGAAGTCGTTTCATTCCGGACGAGCTGCATCCACCAGCATGACGACAGTGAAACTGCCTCGACAAAGTTTAAAATTCATAAATTCATTTTTTATGATTAACACTGACGTACTAGAAAATATTATCTTGGAGATAAAACTTTTTATGATTAATAAACCTGGCTGGCCACTTCTGGTTTTCCATCGCCTGCTAAATGGCAAAATCATTTTTATGCACGACAATTTCCATGAAAATTTCTCTGTCTCGTCTTTGAGAAATATTTAGCGTGCCAAAGCAAGTTGTGTATTTATGTACCTACCTACTTATAATTTAGCAGGTTCAAGTGTCTAATTAGCATAATATCACGAACAACGAAGTTATCTGAACTATTTATCAAGTATTTAGATTCGGGTCGTGGTTCAGGGGATGTCATGTCTACTTAGCGATAGTACCATCTTAGCTAAACATTTGGCTTTAACGGAAGATGTGAAATAATTTTAGCCCTAATATAAGCAAATAGAAGAGCCATGTGCTATTTTCATTGAAATTTAATTCCACTTTAAAACTCAAATACTCATCGGTGGTATATATACATATATTGCAGTATTAGTAAATACTGCATGTTAATTTTTCGACATTCATCCTTCTTTAAATACATATTCTGTATATAAAAATGACCCTTAGGGCCATTAGGGCAAATTTTGTCAAAGTCAGATATCTTTTATCCGTGGAATGAAATTGACGTCTGACAGTTCTAGTATGGAAAAAGTGTCAAAAATTTAAAATTTATTCTCAATATAAGAATTATAATATGTATAAAAGTACTATGGAATTCGCCTTTAAGC
This sequence comes from Eremobia ochroleuca, assembly GCA_949629135.1. Taxonomy (NCBI): domain Eukaryota; kingdom Metazoa; phylum Arthropoda; class Insecta; order Lepidoptera; family Noctuidae; genus Eremobia; species Eremobia ochroleuca. The sequence continues at coordinate 14,880,942 of OX451387.1, forward strand.
AACTTCTTATACGAATATTTACCCCTAGCCTTACTATAGCGTGTCGGAGTTTTTATCAGAGAAAAGAATTGCCTGAATTGCTCTGGATTGATGGATTTGGCCTACTGGCTTTTGGCTAAACATAAGTTAATGTTAATACACGGACTAGAAAAAAAAGAAGGACTCCGCGCCACGCATATCGAAAGTGAAGCACAGTAAGGGTGCCGGACCGTTTGTACAAACATGCTTCACGCACACATTTACATCACAGAAAGCCGGCCGGCCGCCATTACGCGACAAGACGGCGTCTTTGTGGGTACTATTTACGTGAAGTAATAAAATAAAATAATGCCATCTTGTGTTTTGAAAACGTGTAAAAATAATTCTACATCCCAGAAAAACTGTCAAGGAATAACATATCACAGTTAAGGCACAATTTTACTTGTTGATTTATTGTATTTTTGACATTAAGACATTAAGACATTTGACATAAGTGTTGTCAGAAAATAAATGGTTAAGTGTCCCGAGAGATTGGGTAATTTTTTTTTTTGTGTTCTTTGTCATTTTTTTGCAAGTATTGACTATGATCCTTTTTATAGATTTCCTACAGCAAATCATTCATGGAACAATGATTGGATTATAATAATAAGAAACTACAGATGTGAAGACCATTGCGTTCCGTCGAAAACAAGCGTGATATGCTGTATACATTTTGATACAAATCATCAATTGGCGAGGGTTCTTAGATTGGAACGGATTAGCGTGCTTTTGTAATGTTTCTTGGATCGATAAAGAATGCAGTGCGGGTTAGTGAGTGTATGTATGTGTTGTGAAGATTCTGATTAAATCATTTGAATAAATATTTCAGTTTTATTTTCTACAGAACGTTAAATAGTTTTCTTATTATAGGTAAAATACACCTTGTGTGTTTTAGGTAAGTAAGCTTTAATACCCATTCCCTATCTTCCTAATCGGTAATTCAAGACAATCAATTGAATTACGTATTCTACAGCAGCGTTTTTCTAGTCATCCATACAAAATAAACACTTAATTTTGAGTTTTCACTAGTATATTTTTGTAATTTCAGTTAAGTGGACTTCTTATATCGCTTTATTGTAATAAATTAATACACTGTCCAAATATTTAAAACATGGGGTAATTTTCATTCATCTGGTATCCCTCAAATCACGCACACATAGACCGGTAGGGTGCTTCACTTTCGATACGCGTGGCGCGGAGTCCTTCTTGTTTTTCTAGTCCGTGTGTTAATATTATAAATGTTGCATGCCGAATGGTGAAATATGTCTGAGCTTTAATGTATTTTAACACCTATTATGTAGTACCCATATTTGCAAAATCAATCTCTATTCTATTCTGTTCTTAATGTAGTTTTCCTACCTTTCAGAGTAAGTGGAAATAACGGAAGTCACCGTTATTTGGAAGATTCGCCTTTATCGTTTAAAAAAATTCAAATGAATAATGAAGTGGATCGTCGGAGTCGCCCAGGGTGCTATTCGAGCGTACGCCCCCGCCATCCATCGCTTGGATCGTTCCCGGTTCAATACCGTATATATTTAGCGCTCCATTGAACCCTATAAATCAAATTTCCCATCGGCAGGCCTTATATTCATCACTTTCCCATACTAGAAACGATTCATATTGTTTCTTCAAGAAGAGTACCTGGAACTATGTGTGTGGACTATACTGCTTCAGATTTAAACTAGAATGTTATTTTTTTTAGATTGGTGTAGGAAAACTGATTTGATAGTTCTTCAAGCAAAGCACGGAACAAATATTTGTATGATCTACAAGTAGTTGTTCCAGGTCTGGCTGTTTGTGTATGTGAGTTTAAATGTTTGTAAATGCACCCACAATACAGGAGAAATTCCTAGTGTGGGGCAAAGTTTTTTATAAAAAAAAAAAATGATTCTGATCATGGCTAAACTAGGATTAGCAAAAGTACTCAAAGGACTTTTGGTATGTAGGTATATGTATAATAATATGGTGGTACGTGTATAGTGAATATATGTTACTGCGCCGTTGTTCTCATAGTCACAAGCGCGAATGCTGAGCGTGGGCTCGTGGGTTCGATTCCCAGGTCGGGCAAAGTGTCATTACGTTTTCCATTAGGAACTTCTTAGTAACAGCGCGGAGTTTGGAAGTTGACGGTGTGATACCCCCGTGCCTCGGGAAGCACGTTAAGGCCCGGCGCCCATTATCGGCATCGGCAAGGAAAAGGATCCTTCGGCATCCTACATGCAAGCGCACACTATCCGCAACTATGCTTTGGCATGCTGCAACGTTCTTAGGGATGACGAGGCGTCCTTAAGGATGCCGCACCGTCCTGTAGCTTGCCGAAGCGTCTCAATATCGTATTTCTCAAACTATCCCCCGAGTGTTGCCTCGGCGCCAGCGGCGTACCGAAGGTTGCCGAAGGATGCCGGAGCATCCCGAAGCATTCTCAAGGCTGCCGATACACCAGCCTCAAGCATACCGAAGCGGTATTTTTGTTATTACGACCACATATCACGGAAATTTCTACTTTATTGCCATTATGTTATAGTATATTGCTATTTGCCACCTAAAATCCTCAGTCGTACCGATGCCGATAATGGGCGCCGGGCCTTAGCCATTGGCCCTGCCCCCGATCTATCTCGGTTCCAGTCGTGTCGGATTGCGTACCGTCCCATCGGACTATGAGAGTGAGGGAAGAGAGAGTGCAACTGTGTCTGCGTAGACACCTGTGTACTAAGATCTCCCGCGGTGAAGGTTAGTCATTACTGAGATTGGTCGCCATGGCTCAAATTCGGTCTGGAGGACTATTATTATAACGTATGTTGTTTAATGTATTCGTGTTAATAATTAAGGAGTGCTAATTAAAACGGTTTTAATCGAGCTTTCTTTCTTCTCCTTCTTCGTAGCACTCTTGCCAGAGCGGTCGTGGTCTTCATGTAGTTTCTTGTCTAGGGGTTGATGTGATTTGCCTTACGATTTGTCGTCGTGTACTCCGATATTTGGTGTTTTTAGTGCGCTCATACAAACTTTACTACAGCCTTTTCTATTTGCATTACGTAACTTACGAAAAGCTGTTGGTATTCTGCTATCACCGGAAAACTGGAAACTTGATAATCCTATTATAAATCTATCTCAATAGATACTACAAGCAACAAAGTGAAAATAGAAAGCACGTAGTAGCACTCGGAACGAAAACTTGGTCAGCAATATCCGAAACACAATAGTTCGGCGTGATTCCAGCGAAGCTCGCCTATATGACGGTACGAAATGGAATTGTTAATAGCGGAGTAAGAACAACTACCTCGTATACACGCTGTACAGCATTTGGAGCGGATTATCCGTAGTAAGCCGCACGACTTGAACAGGACACGCTGTATAGCTTCAAGGATATTGTGCGCGTACCATCGCGCTAACGATATCTTCGCTTGCTGGGGCCTGTCGACCTGTATGATGTGATATCGTATGCCTCGGAGGTATAGCACCGCTGTTATAGTTATACAAAGTGTGTGCCCGATGGGGTTTCGCATGGACAAAAATGATCAACTTCCATACAAACTTTTATCTCCTATTTTACTTCTTCAGGGAAGCAATTTTTAAAAATGAGTCTTTAGTGTTCATCTTGGTTATAAAAAAAAACTCGTGTCAAGTTTCTTAATCTCTCAATGTATCTGTTTGTATTTTTAATAAGTAGAAAATAACGTGTACAATGTCACCAAAAGAAAAAGAACTTAAGCAGTAGGTACACATATACACAAATAAATAAATAAATAAATAAACTTAAACAGTACACGAGGAGACGAAGACAATGTAAGAAAATGTTCAAGAAAATTGCCAATTTCCTCTTTTTTAAACCGAATCTTAAGTTGCTTCAGTCGCCTGGACTGAAGATATCATTATAAATATGGAGGGGAACTTTCAATTTCCTTAGCAAGTATACTTAAAAAAAAGTTGTTTGTGAACCCAAAGTTGTAGTGTCCGCCCGAGATTTCCCTCGAGGAAAATAATTAGCAGGCTCGGCGTTAATGTTATGTTTGTATAATACATTGTAGCAACAAACGCTTGAGCTAAGTGTGTTGCCGTGTCGATGAGCGACAAATAGAGCTCTTTATCACTAGCCTGCAACCCCTGCAGCACAGTGTTCAGTTTACTGAGAATTTGCCACTGTACAGTCGCGGTCAGATACACATCACACACGAACGTGACCTACTTCGCTAAACCATTCGGCGATTCTTTCATCTCGTGACGTTGATGTATGCAGTTTTCGCCTTTCTGAAATGTTTCTAACTGGCTTTTTTTGTTCGTTTGTTATAACAACAACACCGTGAACTTTATACCGTTTATTTACTATTTTAGTTTAATTGTATTCTTTATAAAGACCTTAGAATTTATATGATTATGATCAAGCTTACAAGTAGGTTTAGAAGTTTCATAAATTTATTCAAATAAACATGAATTTGAAAAACTTTATCCAATAGAGTTGGTTTTCGCTATGATTCAATTTGTGTAGTATTTATGAAGAAATGAGTGACATCCTTCTTAAAGAAATCGTCTGTTCAATAGCTTCTGTATGTACCTATAGATATTTGAAACCACTGAATGGATTGGATAGCATTAAAGCTCAGTTGAAGTTATAGATCTTGCTCACAGCAACCATAAGTCTCTAATTTATTTCAATTCTCTTGATCGCGGCTGCTTGATCATTGTTTGAACTTCGGCTTCGAAGGATTATCGACCAGATTAGCACTGAGACAAATGATATTTAGATGAAATATCGGTCTTCAAACAGTTGTTAAGTAGGGCAGTGGTAATTAAAGGAATTAACATCAGAATGAGTGAGTCATTGTAGTTGGTTCCGTATTTTCGTTTTTAGTGTCTAAACACACTATGCCGAAGTTACGCGACCGAAGTTCAGCACAATTACGCCTGCAATGCTATTTGAATTATTGACGACACACTATGCCGAAATTACGTCGCGTCATAGCGTACAGCCTAACTTCGGTCGGGCGTAAGTTCGGGTTTCGCACCTCGAAAGTAATAACAAGATCACTTTGTTTTGCGTCTGTCTGTCCAACTGTGTAGATAACACGACACGACGCCAAGACAGCGCTCGAGACACTTAATACACACACAAAGTTTCGGAACTGAATTTCTGCCGCGTAAGTTCGGCACTTATGGTGTGTCATATCAGCCGAATACGTCGGATCGTAAAATCAGCCGCTGAACTTCGGTCGTGTAACTTCGGCATAATGTGTTTAGACACTTAGACACCGACTTCCGAAATTAAAGTTATTTTTCACTTTGTAGTGTTTTCTTTGGAAGACAGTTATTTTTACCACACTACACTATAATTACCACATTTTCTCCCATTCATCTTTTATTGTCAAGCTCTGGTAACACGAAGCGAGAATAATTTTAAAATACATCGTATTTAGCGAGCATGGCGTAGTTACAGCAGCGGTCACAAATTAGGTACTCATCTCATAGTTTGCGACAACTTAAATACTTGACGATTAACCGGAGTGAAGACCTCTATAGACCACGATAATTACTTAGTTCTGCAAATTAAGCTCTTGTAAATTAACTAAACTGTGAATGTGTATCCTTGTCTCGTCATCTGTTTACTGTTAATTAAAAATGTTTGTATAATAATCGGTAGCTTTAAAGTTCGCTCCGTAAGACTTTGCAGTGTCTTCTCCGTTTGATCTCCAGTTTGAGCGGAGAGTTAAGGCTCCCGCAGACAGGGACGACGCGACACCGCGAAGCGACTCCAGTAGACCGATTTTTATAAAAACTTCATGGAAATTGTTCTACCAGAATCGTGTCGCACCGCCGCGTCGCGCCTGTCTGGGTGAGCCTTTATGCTTTTCCTTTATATCCTATTGCTCGACACATAATGCGAAGCATTAGAGAGTGCTTTAGGAACGAATTCTTTTTTTTTGCCTCCTTTCTGCAACTTCTATTGTTATATTCTTGCTAGTACACAGAACCTTCTTAATGTATATACTTACCATTGTATAGATAATTTAATGGAGATTAATTCTGTACTTTTCAAAAATTGATTTAATGATAAATAATAAAGATTTAAAATATTTCTAAAAACCCGTCAATTAAGTGTGAAACCTGAAAACACTGTAGCTTGCAAAAATAAATCAATTAATTGAGTCAATATTTTTTTATATAATTGGTTTCACCCATAGGAGGAACCCATGGTTGAAACGAATCATATAAAAAAATATTGAAAAAGGCTCTTTTATACAAAGGAGTTTAATTATAATTAATAAAAAAAAATTAAAAAAACAATTATGAGTCGTGCACTTTTTTATTTTTACAGGCGTAAACTAAACACAACACATTATTAGCGAGAGCTCCACAGAATTTCTTAATTACTACATTACATGGCAGTCCAGATCAAAAAGTAAGTATAGAGGAGTAGGTTTAGAGTTCTATTATATATTTGATTTACCAATACAAACATTATACTGCCGAGTGACTTGTAAAAACAACCTTCTAACCCATCAACATACTCACAGAACCCTTACCACGTTAATACATATTCAGCATGCATATACGAGGGTGAAATGACCCTTGACTAGAAAAGTTTGCCAAGTAAAACTATCGTAGAACTATTGATATGGGAGAGTGTAAGTTCCAACTGTATTAACATAACGTTTGGTTGGAAAACAGCTTTGGCACAGACATTTGAGCTGTGAGAATCGCATGATCTTATCTCTTGTCGCCCCATCGCGTCTGAGGAAATCTCCTGGTGCAAACGAGCTTTTAGTGATGCTCAGTGGAATTACTATTTTGTGCTATAATCGTATTGTATCGTATATCGTAGGCCGCACATCAGTGGTAACAAAACCAGTACAAGCTGCCCTCGCATTCTATTGAAATTCCGTACTACGCTAGGCCAATTTAAGGTCCAAGTTTTACCACGTACGTGCGGTCTGCTGTCCTTGCATGGAAAGGGCATTTGTCTAACAAGATACCAGATGCAGTTGAGAATTTTTAGTTATAATTAGTTAGTTAGAATTTTAATTCAAGAATTCAATGTTACACGTAGAGCAACTTTGAACTTTCATTTTACGCTCAACTGGTGTTATGACCCTTACACCAAACTAAGAAAAATTGTATCATGCTTAGATTCTGTTTTAACTTGCTATTGTGTAAATTAATAAGTTTAATATTATTTTTAAGGTTATTCTAGAGTGGCGACAAGTAGGTAATTTACATTTTATTTCATCTACAATCTTAGAAAGGAAAGTGCTCAGTTGAAAAGATAATACTGTCACCACATTTGCGGTCCTTCCTTCATTGACTTACGGTTTCCTCTCTATTTCTCGGAGAACAGAGACGGTCAGTCTCTGTTCTCTGCAAACAATTTGATTGGTTTCCGTAATTGGTTTGGCTCCACGTGTGTCTCTAGAAGTCATTCGAAAAGGATAGCACTCTTCAATTACACAGTAGAATGGAATATTATGATAAGTGTGATATTGGCGCTGCATCTAAATGTAAAAAGAGCGTGGTCTGTAAATAAATTGAGCGAGAAAATATAAAAAGAAAATTGCTGTAATAACGTTGAAAATACAACCAAAATGAAACTATAAAATATCAGTTGTTAACAAAATGACAATCTAAAAATAGACAGAAATAAAACGTTATGAAGTTTGTTCGACGATAAACACGTCGTGTACCGACGTCGGCGGCCGCCATACTCGCGGGTCCTCAGCCGTAAAATGGAGTTACTACCACCGCGCCGCTGAAGCAGCTCCGATATTTCATTGTGTAGCTGTGCGGAATCCACAACTGTTAAGGATTAACTTACGTAACTGTTCTGCGGTTGCTCCGTCTGTTTTTAATTTGCCACTTCAGGACATTACCGTCTTTGTGAGATTCACCCAGTGAGTAATTGCAGTTTCATTGAAGCCGATGTGAAATGGAGCAACAGTGGCTCAGTAAAGCTCCTTTTGTTAGTCTTTTATCTACTTCACCCATTTATTAGCGTGAATAAAACGTTTTACGTTGAACATAACTCAAAGAATTGCTTTGCATAAAGTAGCAGGTTGTTTTTTTCATTTGGTAGAATTCAATAATATTTTCTGCAGTGTCGCTGGCCCAAGCTGTAAAACTTTTCGATGTCCTCTTTCAACTAGCTGAAAACTAAATGTGTCATGTTGAATTTGAGAATCAATTTTATTTCTCACGTGAATTAAAATTCATCGTATAAAATATCTCGAATGTCCCGAATTCCTTCATGCAGGATGGAACACGTGAATTTCGACCGGTGCACATTCACGAATGTCATCGGAGCATCCAGCGCGTTGCGACCACGCATGGTGACCACTTCTAATTCAATCAGACGACCGCCCCGGTGTTGCTGTCAGGCTCAGTATTTTAATTTCCTGTCTTGTCGATCCAATTCACTCATTTATGAATTCTGTTCAGTATGTATTCCAACAACTTACGTTAACTTGTATTCACAAAGCGCTATTTCAGGCACGGATAACATTTCGTGTAGCTTAAATGTTTTAGCACTGACAATTCATTGCATATTCAAATTAGGTATTAGGTAAACGCAAACAAAGTGAAGCTTTTTTACGATACAGCTTTAACTATATGGTTTTCTTTCATAAGGTTTAAAAATAGACGTTAAAAATAAAACAGATGACCGAATGCTTTGAAAGATTTTAAGACCATCAGTGTACGACTTACACAGCTCTAAGGCAATATTAATTAAATGAAGACAGGACCCTCCAAGCGTGTCGCCACGCTGTGTACGTGACGTACGTAATTCCATACGGATGGTTCGTTTTACAACAAAACGACAGGAAATGTGAGTTAAGACATCTGTGTTTCTTTTCTTTTAAGCAGAAAAGATGATTGTTTTCTGTTCTGTGATAGTTTTATTTTTTTTGTTCTCGTTGGGACTCGTGGCGAAAGGATAACTGCCGCACAGGTTGGTCGGTTCGTGGATAGGTGACCATACATTATATGTCGAGATCTCTCTGTACCTTACGTACCGAAAGCACGTTAAGCTGTTGGTTCCAGCTGTCATTCGTAGATCTGTGACAGTCGTTACTGGTAGTCAGAAGCGCAAAAGCCTGACAACCAGTCTTACCAAGGGGTATCGTGTAACCCAATAATGGGGTTGTGGAGGTCAGATATTGATACTGGGATTCAGCTGCATCCGATTAGACTGGAAGCCGACCACAACATATTTGGGAAAAGGCTAAGCAGACTGATTCATTGTTTTTATTATTTCGGTCCACTAACAAAAAATAACATGAAATACAAAGACATGATCGTGAATAAAAGGGCTCCAGAAAGATTTTTAACGATTTTGACGCCCTGGAAGGCGCACTATTATGCAACTACAATTCCTGTTACCTTAGTTGTTACTGATACGTGTAGGTAGGCAAAACTGACTTTTAGGTGCAGCACTACGACTGTAGGTGTTCCTAAGCGGTCATTCCAGGCACACTGCTCATTTTAACCGCAGCATTCTTTGCAAAAGAAAACATTGCTACAGTACGGCCGAAGAGAGAATGCGTTTTTGACACCTGTCAGTTTCATACAAACGATACGTGTTTTGCGAATTTGATCTTTATTAGCTACTAGAATTGTCGCATTGACAGGTGTCAGGAACGCCTTCTCCCGAAGCGGGACTTCCTAAAATCACCAAATTGTCTCTAAACTTTTTCTTAGTTTTATAGTTTGACACATTTTTTTTTTTCATGATTCAAATGTATTAATGTTATGCAATAATTATGTCAAAATGCAACTACGAACTTTAGTTTTAGAACTAAAACTAGTTAACAGACTGACAAAACGTGTCGTTGACCTGAAAACTAGTTCATATATAATTCAGATTAGACAACGAGAGAGCCAAAAAAAAAAGGTTTTAGTACTAGAACTAACATCATCGTATAATATGAAGAAATTCGAATCTGTTTTTTGACTAATTTTTATCTTAAAATTATATTTTTTCATTAAAATTACAATTTTAATGAAAAAATATGCAATCCGATTGTTAAAAAAAAAAAAAATGAATAAAAACGAAACTTTAAAGCCTTCACATCAATTTGTTTTAGGAGGCAATGACCATTACTTTTCATTTAAATACATTAAGCACTATACGTCGTACCATGACCGCCATGATGTTGGCTACGAGGCTCCATAGCTCTTCAGGCTTGCTGATAGCGTCAAAACCATCCGGAATCGTTTAAGTGAAGTGGGCCTGCGTTCCCAAAGGCCGCTGAGAGTTCTACCGCAATCGTAGGGCCCGTTTAAAACGGGCTCGCGAACACAGAAATTGGGAGGAAGAAGACTGGCGTTATATTTGCTTTTCCGATAAATCTCGTTTAGGTATTAGGTATGAGGAGGGAGTTTAGAGGACCTCTCCTTTACTGACTAAAACCCACCCGTGTTCCTTCAGTTGCCTGTGCCAATGGCCACGGTAACTCTGTCGAACAACTCTCTTCACCACCCTCGGTTGACTAGTAGAGAGTGCCTAAGGCATTAAGTCCGCCTTTGTACCTTTTGTGCGAAAAGTTTAAATAAATAAATAATTAAATAAATATACGAACTTTTTAGTGTACTTAAACTGAAAAGCCTTAATTCAAAGTTTTTACTACTAAACAGATTTGTAGGTTTCGCTTTGCTAATAAATGAAAGGCTGAAACAGTTAAATATTGTTATACATATAGTGATATATTTATACTTCGACTGTAGAATTCAGTTTTAATATCAATTCCTCCGCGAACTACTTGCCGCTTGGCCGAGCAAGGCTTATTGAATCTAATATTTGGCTCGAGTGGGATTGGCGAACAGGATCCAGTGGCGGCCGTCTCTGTGGGAAAATTATACATTAATTATTAAAGTGACTTCAATTGCCTCGGTTAGTGCGTTAGACAAGAATTTACAATTGACGTGTATCCTCGGGGGTTGGGAAACATTTTAGTTATGCACAAAGACATGCCTGTTTTGGAAAGATACGGATGTATTTTGGGAAAAAGGTTCTATCCCTACAAATGAAAAAGTCTTGCTGTAGCTGTAATTATGATTGCTTGTAGACTTGAGATGGAGACGCGGTGCTGGGGTAGACAGTCAGTTTCCTGAGTGTCCCCCTGCATCCTCTTTAAAATTCCATTGATGTGCGGCCGAGATACCACCCTTACTGAGCAGGGGCCGTATTCTCTATGACACAAATTAACGAAGCCGCGCGAAATGAACGCGAGATTGGCGCGATTATCTAAGGAATTGACGTGGTTTCGAAATAAGGAATCATTGAGTGGTCATAAGATTGTGGATTAGGGCCTATGTTGGTTTAAAATTAAGTAACAATGATTCTGCTACGTTATCGCAGAAGCATGTTTATGTTAAAATGTTATCTCGATACTGACTCCGTTTTTGCAATCATCATTTTTAGGGTTCCGTACCCAAAGGGGTTTTTGCAATGATCATTTTTAGGGTTCCGTACCCAAAGGGAAAAACGGAACCCTATTACTCCCGCTCCGCTGTCCGTCCGTCCGTCCGAAGGTTTGTCACCAGGCTGTATCTCATGAACCGTGATGGTTAGACAGTTGAAATTTTCACGGATGATGATGATGTATTTCTGTGGCCGCTATAACAACAAATACTAAAAAACAGAATAAAATAAATATTCAAGGGCAAATAAAATCATGTCTGTTGTATGGAGGCCTCCATACAACAGACATGATTTTATTTGCCGTTTTCATAGATAATGGTACGCAAAAACTTCGTGCGCGAATTCGACACGCGCTTGGCCGGTTTTTTTTTAATTTTCTATTTTATCTAATCTAAACATAAAAGAATAAACTGAATGTACTGAATTGGACAACGGCGAATAAGTACCTACTATCTGAAAATAAACATACTTAAGTAACGTTCAATCCCTTCAAATCTCTCTCAAAACAAATTCCCGTCGTTCAGTTTCCAGTCCATTTTCTTTATATTTTAGACGATACTGGCAGCTCGCAGGGTTTGGACAGCAATACTGACGAGTGACAATAAATGGCCCTTTGAAAGATGTCCTTCGTTAAGAATGTTTTTCAAAGGTGTGCGATCAAACGATCCGACGTTATTTGACGTGAAACGCGTCAAGTCTTCAACTAATTTGAGCGAGGGTGAGTGTGGACGAAAGGTGCGAAGAGAGAGGGGAACAATGTCATGAGGGACCATCAAATAAACGTCTCGATGGCCAGGATCTATCGTGAGGCGCCTTCCTGCCTGTTCACACGGCATAGTGTTTGTAGAGGGGCGTGTACAGTATTATCATTAGGGTAACATAAATATAGAGGTCCATTATCGTGCCTAGATATTACCACCGAGGGGAACAATGTTAGCAACTGTCTATAATAAGACTAAGTACTAGCGGAAAATGAGATAAAATCCAATTTCCGTCTGAAAATGTCTTAAATCCCAGAACAATTAAGTCGTTGAGATGATTAATATAAATTAAGTCCATGAATTTGATAATATGATCCAATGATAGCGATGATTATCAGGCGTTGTTCAGACTGCCTCGTTTAACGCGTCGCAGTATGAACGACGACTGTAAATGGAGGTAGATTAATCATCAACCAATATGTTCAAAATACCCTAATTTAAATAAGTCATCGTCAATTATTCACTAAAATAAAGATATTTTTTTATCACAAAAGCATCTCAAAACACTTTTTGGGTTCAACTCAAATATCTTTAAAACAAAAGTTGATTGTATTGTTCTAATTATTTCGCGTGGAGCTCACCACTTTTTTCTCTTGCCCCAGTTCTACGGAATACATATCCCTGCTAAGAACCATAACAGGTACGCACCTTCTCTTCCTTAAAGTAAATAACACGTACCTTCTATAATATTAATTACTTTCAGAAGACTTTGTCAGTTCATTTAAAGAAACTACTGGATAGTGGTGAGCGATTCATATTAAAGACATGAAGTTAGTTGGAATATCGAACAATATTTTATAGCAATGTCCCAAAATGTCCCGGTCGTAAAGTTTGCGAAGGTCGAATTTTTCTTTGAGAGCAATGTGAGCATCAAACATTTTTTTATAATATTTTCTTTCATTCCTTTCTTCAGGCAGTAAGTAAATCATAGATAGTCTACCACAATCAACGTACCTACCTACATAAAGTAAAAAGACAATTGGTAATTATAGCTAACAATCTTTAAAATCCAATAATCTCCCGTCGCGATGACAAAAACTCTATTAATGGAAGATGATCTATTAAACGAAAATACCGACCAAGTGCGGGTCGGACCACGCACAATAAGGGTTGGGACGAATATATTTTATACCATAAACAAAGTTTACATTGTAGTTTATTCCGTGGTCTCGTATTCTCTAATTGGAAATATAATTTTGTAATCGCATTTTTGTAATGTTATGACACCACAAATTAAAAAGTTTCGGAATTAATGAATTTTCACACATAATTGATTTGATTTTGATTTTTTGAACACATAAGTTCAAAAATCTACCCATTAGCCAAGAGCAAATGTAAAATGAAACTTGATTCCTGGTTAAAATCACAAAATTATGATGAAACAGAGAAACTCGTGAAAGTGTAAAATACTCATCACTCCCTCACACACCCCAATAAAACCACACAAAACACATGCCACAAACACCCTCCGCACACGTCATTAACACTCACCCAACATACCCATTCACCCTAACTTACCACATTAACTCAACGTCAAAATGTGTACATCCCAAATCATATGTCCGGTACTGCAGTGCTATTCTGTAAAAATCTCACCGTGAGAACTTAGGTGAAGTGAGCGGGAAGTGAGCTGTCATTAGGGATTAACACTATTGACACTGCTCACTTCAATTTTGATTTCACGGTGAGATTTTTACAGAATCGACCGGTAGGACTGTTTATCTTTGTCTTATTTTTTGTTTTTATTATTAATTAACTAAATCTAAATTAACTTAATTACCTTTTAAGCACTTTTTAGATGGAAAATTATTCCATTCTGTATGTGGAAATGAGCATTGTTAGAGTTTATACTTTTGCAGCTATGATCGTTTTATTTGTTGTACTTAGTCTTGTGTTATTGTTCCGAAATAAACTTTTTATTACATATAATTTTCATTTCCTTTACTTGTGCTGTAAGACCATGCTTCTTGCCTAATTTCGTAATACTTTAATATATTTGCGAGGATTCAAATATGTCGCATAAATGACCCTATTTTTTATTGAGTTGACTTAGAAGGTTGATTCTCGAACTTCAAGAGACCGTAGACCAACGCATATGCTATTACTCGTATTTGCAACTTTATTACTTGCACGCGTTGCTGAGAAATAAGTTATCGTCAGACTGACAGACAGAGAGACAGACAAACGGACAAAAAAAGGGATCCTATAGGGATATGGGTTCCATTTTTTCCTTTTGAGGTACGGAACCCTAAAAAGATACTTAGGAAGTTTATTTTTTCTTCGCAATCTTTTTTCCGCCTCTGTAAAAATTCAAAAATACGTCGCGGCCTGGATGAGATTTAGCAATTTTAAAACTTTTGCTCATTTATCATTTCAGTATACCAACGCGACGTGGAAAGTTGAAAAGATTCAGGTCCCGCCATACAAACTGTCAGAAAACACACATCCAAGAAAACTCGCTGACAGAGCTAACTCAATATTATGAATTTCAGCCCAGCGTTCCTATGTACTCGTATAACGGACTTCAGGGTGTAAAATTCTCCGTCGGAAACTCGGAACTAACCTTTTGTATCGTTTCGCCATCTTCATTTTATTTGGTTATATAACAAGTACCTAACAACTTTTATTTTGTTTCCACTTTGAATTTGTTCGGTATCTTTAGCTTACGGTTCAGGAAATTTCAGAAAGAGGGTAGGAATCTGTCGATATTGAATCAACAACGTGCGCCGATTAACGGTTTTGGGAAGTTTAGGCACTTGAAATGTGTTTGTAGCGCCGCCGCCGTGTCAAACCCCTGCAACCCCTTGGTACGTGACTTCTGGTCTTGTTAATCGCCCTAGTTTGACACGTTCACACGAAGTTAGTTTCCGTGCTTATAAATGATAATGGCAGTTAATTACAATCCTTTTCTATTATGAAGTTACCCACAACCAAAATTTCCAAAGATAAGCTTTCTTTATTGTTCGGTATAATATTAGGTGAATCAAATATAAACAGGACTTTTTTTACTACTGGTCGCTGAGTGAAGTGACGCGCTTGGTGCTGTTGTATGTGTTAGGGGGGATCATCTAGGGGAGGGGGGTATACTGCTCCGGCTCACTTTAGTTTATTGCGCGCCAGTAGCATCATGTATGAGCAGGAGGTATATAAGTCTGTTGAGCAACGACTTATCATACTTTTTTTAACACGGGAGGGCATAAAACCTTCCAAAATTTTGCATCCATTGACTCTACAGTTCAATAAGATTACGCTTTCAAGAACTCAAGTGTAGGAATGGCACAAAAAAAAAATTCAAGTGGAGGACGCCGTTTTCACACTGACCAAATAGTGGAATCATTTGTGTGCAATTGGCTAAAGGCACGACCGACTACATTCTTCGATACTGGCATCAAGAAACATCCCCTGCGCTGGGAAAAATGTGTTAATAGAAGGGGAGATTATGTTGAGAAATAAAATATATTCCTTTTTTTACGAGTATAATAATACGTGCGTATTTTTTTTACTTAAGTCCGGTTAATATTTCATCCACCCACGTAATTTCAAACTTGAATTACTTTTTTTATTAATTCGGCCAATAAGGCACACGTGAAAGTAAGTGGAAACGATTCCTTTGTCCTAAGCGAGGCAATAGGGGAATATTGCGCCAGTGCTCATAGATGCATAGCGATTTTAGCTGTGTCTGTAGTGGGGTTCGTTATATTTAGTTATTTTGTCATTGAATTGTAATGAATTTCATTCGTTATCAAAATATTCAACAATTAATATATTAATCTCATTGTTAAATATTTTGGTACCTCACCTTGATCGATTAAATATCTATTTATTGATACCATAGTTATAAAACTGTGCTTGTACCTTCGTTAGGTATTTGATCGTTTAAGTGAGATTAAATTTTAAAGAGAAATAACACGCACCTCTTCTAGCTGTTTATATTAGGGGTAAAATAATTTCACATCTTCCGTTAAAGCCAAATGTTTAGCTAAGATGTTGCTATCGCTAAATAGTACACATAACAACATCTGAACTGCGACCCAAATCTAAATAGTTGATAAATAGTTCAGATAACTTTGTTGTTCGCAATATTATGCTTATTAAACAACACTTGCTGAATTATAAGTAAGTATCCAAATACGCAACTTGTTTAGGCAAAGACGTTTATAGTTCCCAAGACGAGACGGAGAAAATCGTTGTGGAAAAATATGATTTTGCAATTTGTAGGCGATGGAAGACCAGAAGTAGCCAGCCAGGCTTAGTAATCATAAGAAGTTCTATCTCCGAGATAATATTTTCTAGTACCTCAGGGTGATTACAAAATGGTAATTACAAAATAAATTAATTTCTGAATTTAAAAAGTTGTCGAGGCAGTTTCACTGTCGTCATGCTAGTGGATGCAGCTCGTCCGGAATGAAACGACTTCCGCCCCCATTAGGAGAGCAAAAATGTCTTTAATTAACAGTCAGGGCAGTTTTTGCAGCGGAAGCGGCAAAGCCATTAAAAGAATCTTGAAGTGAACCAGACTACCAGAGTCGCACGTAGTTTGGAGCGGGCTTTGTGAAATGCTCATTTCACAAAAATATATTTTAACTCGTTCATGGCGACGTCTTTGTCCTTTTTGTCTTATTGTTACAATTGTATCTTTTGTGGTGTTCTGTAGACAGAGAGTAAGTTGTTCATAACAATGTGACTACTTGACAGATTTACTTCAAGTGTACGGATGCGAGAATACATTCATTGTTTCTATTAAGCTGTGTATTCAAATCAACACAGAGGTAAATGATGAAAAGATTAATATGAAGGATATTAACCAAATAAGTATACGTTACATAGCCAAGTTTCATGTTAACAAGTTGTAAGATGTCTGAAGGCAATGTTTAATGTAGGAAAATATACCTAAGTTGTGAGTTCGTAAAGTTAATCAGATAATGTATTCCCTCATCGGCATTATGTATGTACTCGTTTACAAATACATAGGTTTACGTAATTCACTGTCCCTACCTGTAGAAGGGGCAATGAATTACTTTAGCGAGCAAATCGGGCAACAATAATATCTGAGAATATTCTAATCCCTTCATCATCTGCCTAGCCTTTTCCCAACTGTGTTGGGGTCGGCTTCCAGTCTAACCGGATGCAGCTGAATACCAGTATTTTACATGGAGCGACTGCCTATCTGACCTCCACAACCCAGTTACTGGGTAATACGATACCCCTAGGTAAGACTGGTTGTCAGACTTACAGGCTTCTGACTACCCGTAACGACTGTCAAAGATCTATGAATGACAGCCGGGATCAACGGCTTAACGTGCTTTCCGAGGCACGGAGGGGTCTCGGTCTGTAAAGGTGGTCACCCATCCACAGACCAACCGCGGCAAGCGTAGCTTAACTTGATCGATCGACCTGTGCTGCTGTTATTATTTAGCCACGGGCCCCTCTAAAAAATAAATATTCTAATCCCTTAAGTTGTTTAAATTCGAAGTACCTACTTGTGAAGGCTCTTTCGTTTATCTCGACATGCACTTTTACTTTGCTTAGGCGTGCTGTGATCCGTGTTTTTATTTCAATTATGCACACTAGATGCAATAAATGGTTTGTCAATGAGGTCAACAGCCTTTACCAATACAATTCACAAGAAAATAAAAGTTTGCAAATAACATACAATTCCAAATAAATTCCTCGGTTATGTTTACCCCTAAACTGCATGCCTCCACTTCATTATTACGAGTGGGCAACTTTTCCCAGATCGGGAGAATATTCAATCTCGTAAACACCCGCGGGGACTTAAAAGGCAATTTCAACAAACTCTGAAATCAATTGAGATTAGACGGAGAACAAATACTAGTTAGGTACAGACGCCAGCACATCGAGCTGCTACAATCTGTCAAATTTCTTTAATATATTTTCAATTTTATCGCTAAAGCAAAGTTGATTAGGAAAATTTGACAGTTTCAGGTAGCTTGATGTGCTGGCGTCTGTACTTGATACTTTAATTTTAGCTTTACTACTACTTTATTTCTAGGGTCTCGTGACTAAATAATAACAGCCGCACAGGTCGATCGATTAGGTTAAACTACCCCTGCCGCGGTGGGTGATCATCTTTACACACCGAGACCACTCTGTGCCTCAGAACGCACGTTAAGCTGTTGGTCCCGGCTGTCATTCGTGGATCTTTGACAGAAAATCTGACAACCAGCACCCTAATTTCGTAACACACTATTACTCTCAATTTCAATCATTTTGAAACATATTGCTAATCCATTGCTACATATGTTCGAAAATGTGTCTGCTCAACAACGTAAATAACGCAATGAATGTTGTTGAGCTGTCAAAATGAAACCCATTGCTACTGATAGTGTGTTACGCAATTACCCTGCTGTCTTACCAAGAGGTATCGTATTAGCCAGTAACTGGGCTGTGGAGGTCAGATAGGTAGTCGCTCCATGTAAAATACTGGTATTCAGCTGCATCCGGTTAGACTGGAAGCCGACCCCAACATAGTTCCCCAGCATCTTTCTATATGATAATTTTACAGTACAAGTTTTGTTTTTATTTCGATGCTATCCATGAAGATAATATTATGATTATGCATTATGGGACATAAAACGGGCAACCGCGTGCCTCGATTTGCATTGCATTTTTTTTATTAGATCATTTTTCAGGCTTTGGGTGAACCATCATAATAAAAGTGATTAATGCAAACCGACGACTGTTTTTTACACAGAAAAGATAAAAGAACCTCTTTTAACTGTTCTGTGGTTTTTTATCAAAAGCTCAAAAGGAATGAGGGATGCTTACCATTTTCTTGGTAAAGGAAAAAGATTTTCGCAAGGCATACCCGAGACAGCTCCTGAAGGCATAAATAATTAAAATATTCTTTCTTGTTGCCTCCTCATCGGGATCCGGATACGTAAATACACACCTTGAGTAAATCTAACGAAATTACACCCCTAGGATTAGTGTTCACCTCACGTCTTCACATGATCCACGTTCATTTGGAGAGAATAAAAATTGTTATCAATGTATTGTGTGTTATCAATGTACTGATGCTCTCCCGTTTTTTGTAACCGATGGTCATCGCTACGGGACCAGGCAGGCAGCAGGCACCGCGGATCGATCGCGCGACTACTATGTTGCACACTGCGGTACCGTGTCGCACAAACGCTCGCGTATCTAATCTCACCATGAACCATTTCATTTCAGGAGCTCAGTATTAATTTTTCGTATATTCATATGATATTTGCTCTAACAGTAATTAGTTTTATTCGTTGCGCTGTGTTTTTTGCTTTTGAAATATGTAAATGCAGAGTTTAGAACCGACAGGGTTTTATTTTTCTGTTAAAATACAGGGTAATTTTAGTATACTGCGCGAATAAAATCCTTTATTCGCGATTGAATGACTCGTGAATTCTTTATATCATTCACGCTATGGGATGCTGTAAATGGAAATTGCACCAGTACGATACCTACATAAATACGTCTGGCGTAACTCAGGCTTACTTTTGTAGCTGATTTCGACACAAGGGAATGACAATAAAAACTTAGCATAAACTTGCTACTTAGCTATACTTAGCCTGCGGTCTGGGCTGTAAATGTCTTAATCTTCGTCAACAAAACTTTGCCAAAGTATTTCAGGCAGGCCTGTTGGTCTAGTGGTCAGTGGCCCTGACTACTATACGCAAGGTCGTGGGTTCGATTCTCACCCAGGACAAATGTTTGTGTGAGCACGATCATTTGTTCTTTGTCTGGGTGTAATTTATCTATAATATGATGTATTTAGAAATATATATGTATGTTTATCAGTTGTCTAGTACTCATAGCACAAGCTCTGCTTAGTTTGGGACTAGATAGCGTTGTGTGAACGTTGTGGAATATTATTATTATTATATTATTTTAAACAGACACCGTTCGGACCCAACTGTTATAAAGTTTTAATACGTCGGTATGTGGCTATGGCAGTAGCATACCGTTTGGTTGCTCAAAAGGAACAGAGCCTAGACGTTAGTAAGCCTAAGTGTTTCGACATCACTTAAATACTTACTTTCTACTTTGTTGTTAAGATCTAAAGTGAACAATACCATACTTAGACATTAGATATTTTTATATTAACTGATGTAGTAGACAAATCCAAAGGAATATTGCAGTAGTTCGCTTTCAAAATTTACTTTTACTGGCGAGGTCTGGCATTAAAAACGTTGAATCACGTTCACAAAAGTTAATTATCCATTGTTTAGCAATTAATTATTTATATCTGTAGCCCATTCAAACAAGTATGAAACTAATAATACACAAGAGAGTAATTAAATAACGCTTTATTATAAAAGGTTCTATTTACAATATTATGTAATTTAGTTTCAGAGTATTTTGATCAAATATTTACAATTTATTTTTCAGTTGAGGTCGGTCAATATCATAACATTATGAATAATTGTCTTTATACAAAACTAAATGATAAGTACTTATTATCTGACATGCATTAAACTGCTATAATTTTTGGAACGATCTATAAAATATGACCAGTTATCAAGGACCTCTAAATATTCAATGAAATATCACACGTTAAACATATTTTACCAAAAAAATAACCTAAACTTTAAATGTTCCTTGATAAATATATAAAATAAAATTATTGTACTAGCTTACCAATGAAAGCAGTTTCTGTTGGACCTACTCCTACACTACCGTCAAATAAGGACTAACTGAGCATACATCACTAGGTACTTATTAGAGGTTTGGGGTAGTCCTCGAAATTATGTATATGAAACACAATTTTATATTACTCGTAACACATGTGAATCATCTCTGACCCTAATTTAATTTATTGTAATTCACGGGGTAACGTGGCATTGACCATTGACGAGCAAGCAATGCAGCGTTAATTTTATTTTTCAGAGCAAGTTCAAGTGGATGATTTCATGAAATAAACTCTTTTCATGAAATAACGCGCGCGTACAAGTAGCGTCTGTCTGGTTGTTAGCGACAAAAACATTATCGGTGGAGAAGAAGTACGTGCGGTTGGGGGCCCTCACAAGAACCTAGTTATTATACAAAGAGGATTTATGTATGTAGCGGAGAGATAACGTGCGGTGAGCCAGCATGATTGATTCATCGCATATAGCGCGGCTATGGAGTGTAATCATAATAAATTATCATATTCCAGAGTAGCATATTCGACAATTGAAGAAATCACTTGATTGATTTACGTCGACGTGTGTGCGAGGATGACGTGCTTCATAAAGGGCTGTAAGATGTACGATTCCACTCGCTAAGAATTTGCGTCAAGGTCTCTATGAAACAAAACTTTAGTATTACAATTGAGCATAAAGACTATGCCTTTTTATAGGTATTATCGACTAGGTGCACTGTTTAAGAATTCTTGAATAAATGCACTCTTAAATTATTGAAATAAATCATCGCGAGCAACTAGTTATAATATTTAATCTGATCCTCGCACTACCACAGAATCATGAATATAATATTCGCTGCACTGCGTTTTCATACTAAATATATTGTAGGTAGAACACATCTTCAACTGCGTCTCAATCAGTAGCCTAAATCTAAGTAAGTGCTTGAACAAGCATGTGTTAACTTTTCAACTGGGTCAGCAAGCTAGTGATGATCTGTTCTTGTGACAATGTGCTATTCTCACCGAATGATAAAGCAGTATACATTACCCCTTTGGATCGATATCACATCGAACGGCTCCGCACGACCAATGGGCCAACCATTTGGCCAACTTTATTTTAGAAACCGAAAGATAAAAAGATATGAACGAAGCCAGGAATGCCATCACTGCATACGTGGAGTATATTGCGAGATGAAAACAGAATTAATATAAAATGAAAACTCCTTTCAAAGAACAAGCGGACTGTCTTGTTGTCTGTTTTAAATGTAGACGAATAACAAGACATCACTCACAGTCTTACTTATATAGAGACGAGAGAGACGTGAGATTTTTACAGAATAGCACCACAGTAGGGAGTAACACTATTGACTGCTCACTTCACCCATGATTTCACGGTGAGATTTGTACAGAATCGACCGGCTGGACAAATATATGGTTTGTAAAATGTAGGTGCTTTTTGTAAACATACCTACGGGAAAAGTTATAAGCTGCGTCTAGCATAAAATTTATGTACCAAGAATATTTACGTATAATAATGGTAGCCGAGGTTCATGTGCGTGAGGAAGAGCCTCCCGGGTGAGTCCTAGTTCCGCTCAAAGCTACTTTAATAAGTGCTCCTTAATTTAACAGAACCAACATTAATTAGCTCTTAATTATTACCAAATTAGTGTTAATGTGTGATTAGTGTTTCTACAACCTTTGATACTACAAGTTTATAATAATGTTGTAATTTTATGCTTAATGTATAATTTTGTCATCACATCAAGCTACCCGAAACTGTCAAATTTTCCCAATCAATCAACCTTGAACCTTATACTTTAGCGATAAAGTTGAAAATCTATTAAAGAAATTTGACAGATTGTAGTAGCTTGATGTGGTGGCGTCTGTACGTAATGTGATTTGAAAACTTCCAAGTGTGTTTAGAGGTTCTGAGTAATATTTGAGTTTACCTGCACAGTGCTTTAGTGCACAGTATACACAGGTCGAAGTGATTGCTACAAAACTTTGAATACCTCCCAACTTCATTCACCGAAATGTTATTTGCGGAAAACATTTCAGCTGAGTTTATGTGGAGACGTAAAAGTTAAATTCAGGTTATGGTTTGAGTGCAATTTCCATACAACATTTATATGAGTCCGCACGAGTTTTATGTCACGTCTTGAGAGGTGGTGGGGGTCTGAATAAGAAAAGTGGTTCCATTTGTCCTTCAACCAAATCAGTAAAGTATACGTGCAACAACTAACTTCTTCCTCAGGTGTCGACGTGATATAAATCTTTAGGCCACAAACTGTCGGCTCCCCGGAGGAAGCGCGGGATAAAGTTGACAGGATAACTTATCACATCGACTTTTGGTTTTGGCTTGATTGGGCGACCTTTCACCCTTCGTGTTTGATTAACGGCGTCAGCTAAAAATATTTCATGGTCTGTACATGTTTGAGAGTGAGAAATTTAATGGCCGTGCCATTAAATCACTTGTGATGACGTAAACACCATACGGTTCTTTCTATTTTAGATTTCAGGGGAACAGTACTGTGCGAAGAAAGAAGTAAGAAGTAAGAAGAAGTAGTAAGAAGTGGTTCAGTAGTAAGAAGTTACTGAAACCATTTCAGTGCACTATATTATGTAGTTGTTCTTATCCCTTTCCAACCGAGTTGAAGTGATCGCGAGTTTCGACTTTACAAAATTCTGAGCACGATCGAGCGACTATCAAATTATTCCTGAACCTCACGTATGTGAGGATCTGACTGCTGAAGACCAGGCTGCATGGGATTTTTTCCAGTATTCTTCCCAGGACCTCTGAACACTTTCCAAAGGATTAATAAGTTTTTACTGATCTATGCGAAATTTTTACTCCCGGTTGCAAAGGGTTATGTTTTGTGTTATAGCACAGCTGTACTTCGCAGTGCATTACTATAGAACTTGAAGGTGCCAAGATTCGTTCGAACTAAAAGGGCATTAAATATTTACCTGAGATGGTAAAATAACGTGAAAAGGCTTTTACACTAATTAGTGCTAGACTAATGCAAATCTTTATGACATTAGACGTCATAAAATTAAACAGATACATTATGATTCGAACAGGATCATTTACTTATTTTTGATACCTTTTATCGAAATAATGTAATCATCATGACATACGTGTTTACATTTGTAAAGCCATAAAACAGGGTTGTAAAATGGTTTTCCTGAATACCATTTTAAATAAAATGACACTTCGTTATTGCTAAATATCGGTCAATAAAGTCGAAAAGGGTTGCGAAGGACGCGCAGAAACAAAAGGAGAGAACGTAGTAAATTATTATATACGTGTATTGGTATGCGATTCTTAGAATAGGCCATTCCGAAGGTTACGGGAGGCCTCTATCCTCAATTATCATCATAAATCATACTCGCCCTATACATATGTTATAATATATACTGTCATATGTCGATAATAAGCTGTTGTACACCGTCCCTGTTCAACATACCTATATCATAACCCTACAGAAGAATTTCAGATAAGGGTAAAAAGACACAAGTACAGATGCCAGCACATTAAGCTACTACAATCTGTCAAATTTCTTTAATAGATTTTCAACTTTATTACTAAAGCACTAGGTTCAAAGTTGATTGGGAAAATTTTACAGTTTCGGGTAGCTTGATGTGCTGGCGTGTGTATGTTTTATATACAAATCTATAATTATTAAGAAGGATCAAACACCTACTTTGTTGTAAAGGAGCATTTAAAGGCAAACGACTCTACGCTCAATTTTCTTTAGTCACCGTTGTTTTTTTCCGATATTTCCTTTCTGTATGTGATTTCATATTCCATGTAACATTTTATTGTACACGACAATAAGTTCGTAATGTAATTCTCCTGAAAGGTTTATTTGGTTTCCAAGATATTCGATCCAAAGTCGGTCTCGAGTGTCACTTAGGAGTGTCGGGAGACCAGTAACTAGTTAACAACTCGGTAAGTATACGGTAGTTACGTTGGCAGCAACTAATGAGTGCTGGCATATAAAAGGGCCACTTATTTGGAAAAAATACTAACAAAAAAAAAAGAATCACCAGCGACTGCCTGCCAGTCCTGTCACCCATGTTATGAAAATATATTGTACTTTAAAATGAATCAGATGTTTTTCACACAATTCAAGGACCGGCTTTCATGCTCCAACGTTTGTAGTGCTTTAATATGTAGGTACGAAAAGTTTGTACGTCATGAATAAATTGTGTGACTGTAGTATTTTTCAGAGAGATCAAGGTGTTTTACCGCCATCCAACGAAATCGATGTAATTTTATAAATTCTTACGACCAAAAACGACGAAAATAAAATACAACTGTTATGGAAACCTTAACTTCCAAAGTATTGGAAAATACTTATTTACGGAAGCTGAAGCGGGTTGAGCGATCAGACACTGCATGAATGAAATATGTCCCTACGCTGGTATTTACACCTTCATACTCGTATAAATCTCTAAAAATATAACGTTCGGTGCTTCTGTTTGTAACATCTGTTAGGTTCGCTCGAAAATATTATATATACTATTACATGAGGTAATCCCAAGTATACGCAAACAGAATTTCTGTCGTGAGAAATGAGCATCCGCTTTAGAATCCCTTCTGCTGCCCTCCCTCTATTCCAGTTTTTATTTTACTAAAACACTGGTGGTCCAATTAAGAGGGAGTTATCGCGGCATCAGCCACGGAGCCCCGAACAACAACAACATTACTATCTCGTCTCGGTTCGTGTCGCGACGGTGACACTGGATTTATTAAAGAAATCAGTTTTCAGTAGGATATTGTTTGTTAGCTTGAGTTTGTTGTCTTAATGCGTTTTCAGATATAAATAGGTAGGTACGGAAATACGAATCACTGAAATTGACTCAATTTTGTGTAACTTTCAGGTTTTCTATGAGGCATGATTTATTATTATTGCTGATAATAATTAATTATTGCTGATAATCATCTAAAATTATATAAATAAATAAATAAAGATAAATAGAGCCTACAGTAAATTAATACAATCAAAAACGTTCTTTTTTATCATTTATGATAAATCAAATATTATTTATCGCTGTTGTAAACTCATTATTGCACGCAGTGCGATTAAAAATCGATATTTATTACAAGTATTTTTTTTTTTTTATCGAATAAATGTGGTCTAGTTTCACCCATTTTCGTTTGTGCACTTTATCCAGGGACACACTGTATATGAATTATTAAACTGACTGCAATTGCCTCGGCTAGTACGTTCCACAAGAATTTAAAAATTGACGTATCCTGGGGGGCCTGCGAATCATTTTAGTTATGCACCAAGACGATGTGACGAGGGACCATCAGATAAACACGTTGATGGGTGTTTGTAAAGGGGTGTGTACAGTATTGCCGTTAGGGTAAGATAAATATTGACGTCCATTATCGCGCCTAAATATTACCACCGAGAGGAAACAATGTTAGAAACTGTCTATAATAAGTCAAAGCAGTAGCGGAAAATGAGATAAAATCCAATTTCCGTCCGTCAGACACAATTAAATCGTTGAGATGATAAATGTAAATTAGATCCATGACTTTGACTATAATAAGGTGTGTAGGAATGCTAATCGCCATCATATTCATACTACATACATTATCATATTCATGTCCAAAATGGGGACGGATCCGAAGCTTGGAAATTTCTTAGATCATTGGGGTTCGGTAAAACCCGACGAGAGATAATCTCAAGAGATTTCACCAATTCCATCATTTCACTGCTTCGTCCGATTTTGATAGGACAGTAAAATTGAATACATTGCATAATCTACTTTCGTCTCTTCCGACTCCCAGTTATTCTCAATTTGTTTTTGGTCAATTCTCCGCATGTGATGTTAAGAAGAGTATACTATCGATTACTTCCAATGCAGTAGTGCATGTAATCGATAGTATACTCTTCTACATATTTAGGTATATGTATCTATTATATTTTGCACCAATGTCAACCCCATTTTTTTGTTTTTTTTATTTTTTTTTATTTCTGGTGTACAATAAAGTCTCTCAATAAAGTCTCGTATAAATAAATATATCAGTATGACCCAATACAGCGATCAACATCAGGTGTTGTTCACACTGCCCCACGTAACGCGACGAACGTGGGACGCGTCGCAATGCGTACGACACCTTACAATGGAGGTAGGTCAATCATCAACGAATAGGTTCTAAATCATTTTAATAAGTTATTGTCAATTTTTCACTCAAATAAAGATATTTTTCTATCATTTAACCATCTCCAAACACTTTTTCGGTTCAACTCAAATATCTTTAAAACAAAAGTTTATTGTATTGTTCTAATAATTTCGCGTGAAGCTCACTACTTTTTTCCTTTGTCCCAGTTCTGCAGGACGTAGGGCTCTTGAACGGCTATAAAATAAAGAAAAGATATCCCTGTTGAGATCCATAAAAGGGACATACCTTCCCTAAAGTAAATAACGCGTACCTTCTATAATATGAATTACTTTTAGAAGACTTTGTCAGTTCATTTAAAGAAACTACTGGATAGTGGGTGAGGGATTCATATTTCCGGTTTCATCAAATAATTGTGATATAATATTGTATGTACCTAAATGCAATTAAGAAACATCAAATAAAGGGTCGGGCCCAGCATCTTTAACACAAGTTGCCTTGGCAACTTAGCAAGGGTGCTGGTGTCGCCACACTATTGTATAATTTACTTTAAACTGTATGTACTCCCATGTGTTTAATGTAAAATGTAAAACTTGATGCAAATAAATTATTATTTTTATTAATATTAATGATTATCCACTTTTACGCAGCGTGATAATATCCGCTTTGATCTCAATATTTCTATTTGCTTGCATTTCAAAATGAACTACACCACCACCGCTAATATACGTCACTAACCCACAATTACAACCAACCAAGAACCTCAACGTTCTCTTTAGTCGCGGTGAATAATAATAATAATAATAATAATAATATTCCACAACTTTCACACAACGCCATCTAGTCCCAAACTAAGCAGAGCTTGTGCTATGAGTACTAGACAACTGATAAACATACATATATATTTCTAAATACATACATATTATAGATAAATTACACCCAGACACAGAACAAATGATCGTGCTCATCACACAAACATTTGTCCTGGGTGGGAATCGAACCCACGACCTTGTGTATAGCAGTCAGGGCCACTGACCACTAGACTAACAGGCCTGTCAATGAGTGAATGAATGAGCCGTAAGTTAACTGCATCTGTCTATCTTCTAATTTATTTATTTAGATTTCTGTGGGTATAATCATAAAGTTTTATGAATTATGTGAACAAGACGAACATGACACGGAACTATATAATCAATAGCGTGATTATTCGAGTAATTATTAAAACATTAAAAAAAAGTGTCGCCGCGCGTGAGGTTTAAACCCACGACTCGCTACACATGAACGCGTATGGTAGCCGCTAAGCTATCATGCCATATACCCTAATGGTTGAATTTATGAAATACAATCAGTTGCCAACGAATGCGAGTGAGTGTGACTCATCATCATCTGCCTAGTCTTTTCCCAACTATGTTGGGGTCGGCTTCCAGTCTAACCGGATGCAGCTAAATACCAGTATTTTACATGGAGCGACTGCCTATCTGACCTCCACAACCCAGTTACTGGGTAATACGATACGCCTTGGTAAAACTGGTTGTCAGACTTTCGGGCTTCTGACTACGCGTAACAACTGACAAAGATCCACGAATGACAGCCGGGACCAACGTGCTTTCCGAGGCACGGAGGGGTCTCGGTATGGTGTGACTATTATATGTAGATTAAAAGATTCGTAAGTTAAACCAGTGTCAATCTATTGCTTTTTGAAATCGCTACTCCACTTTTGACCGCTACTGTACCTACCTGCGAACACTCTTTCGTTTTAACTCGACATGCGCTTTCACGGTGCTAAGGCATGCTGTGATCTGTGATTAATTTCACACATGCACACTAGATGCAATAAAGGGTTTGTCAATGATGTCAACAGCCTTTACAAATACAATTCACAAGAGACTAAATGTTTGCGAATAATAACATACAATTCCAAATAAAATCCTCGGTTAATTTTGCCCCCTAACTGCATGCCTACACTTCAGTGTTACGAGTGAGCAAGTTTACCCAGATCGGGGGAAAATTTAATCACAGAATGATGGATCTTTATATTATTATAATAATAATAATCATTTAATTCAGGCAAGGCCCATATTACATAAAATATAAAATGTCACTGCTAAAAAATAAATTAATGAATACAAATTAAAAAGGTCACAGAATTAAAATTAAAATACAATGTCAATGCAATTAAATTAAACGAATATTTAAAGATAAAAAGATACAAATTGTCACGGTCACAGAATTCAAAATTAAATCAATATTATTATAATAGAAACAGCAGTTTCTATTCCGAAGTTTTTCCTGAAGAAAATATTATGATTATGCGTTATGGGACATAAAACGAGCGATCGTGTGCTTCAATTTGCATTGCATTTTTTTATTAGGTCATTGTTCAGGATTTCGGTGGACCATCATAATAGTATTTTCGTCATATTAATACGAGTATTAAGTTTATAAAATGTTATGAATATTACTATACAAACCTGTGCACCTATAAGCAATACCTAAGACATTTTCTTTTACAGGAAAAATATTTTCGCAATGCGTCCCCAAGCCCGTTCCTAAAGGCTTTAAGAATTAAAATATTCTTTCTTATTGCCTCCGCATCGGGATCAGGGTACGAGAGATATAAGATACCTATATAGCATAAATACATTCCTACACCTTAAATAAATCCATCAAAATTACACCCGTATTCTCGTTCACCTCACGTCTTCACATGATCCCCGTTTATTTGGAGGAAATCAAAATTTATCATGGCGTTATCAATTTACTGACGCTCTCCCGTTTTTTATAACCGACTAGCATCCGCCCGCAACTTCGTTGGCGTAGAATTCGGAATTCCCGCCGTTTAAATCCTATTACCCGTTTTCCCGTAGGAGTGAAGCATTTTCCCGCGGTAGAAGTCGACATTATCCTTGATGAACTATGTTCCTCAAGTTCCCTATGTTCATCAAGGATAATGTCGACTTCTAATGGTAAAACAATTTTCCAGATCTGTCCAGTAGTTTCGGAGCCTATTCAATACAAACAAATAATCAAGGCTTTCCTCTTTATAATATTAGTGTAGATTATAAATGCTACGGGGCATACCGCGTAAGGCAGGCAGTAGGCACCGCGGATCGATCGCGCGACTATTCTGTCGCACACTGCGGGTCCCGTGTCGTACAAAAGCTCACGTATCTAATCTCACGATGTACATACCACCCTATCCACTAATATCATTTCAGGAGCTCAGTATTATTTTTCCGTTTATTCTGATCCGATTTGCTCTTACAGCCCATTACTTTTATTCGTTTCGCTGTTTAGTGATGCTTTTGAAATAAATGTGAAGTTTAGAACCAAGAGGGTTTAATTTTTTTTTCTGTTGAATTACAGGGTAATTTTATTAAACGACACGAATAAAATCCTTTATGACTCGTGAATACGGTATATCATTCACGCTATAGGATTCTTTAAATGGAACTTCCACTAGTATGATACAAACATAAATAGGTCCGGCGCACCCTAGGTCTGTAGCCCTGGTGCTATAAACCAGGCTGACAAGCTAACCTATTCACCACGATGCGGCATGAATTATTACTTTTATAGCTCGTTTCGACACAAGGAAACACAACACACAACAAAAACTAAGCATAAACTAACTACTTAGCTGCTATATTTGAGGCCATGAGAGCCAGAGTGGCCTAACTACTTAAACAATCGTGTTCAGTAGCAAGGAGAAAACAGAAGCTCTGATTTCAAATAATAGTAACTTTAGTAAATAAATATATTTTATCATTCTTTGCTGCCTAAATCTCTTCATATGTAATATTTTTTACTTGTATAATAGTTATTATTTGTGTTAACGTAAATATTGTTCGTAATATATAATTTTATAAAAACCAATGAGACAAAGACCGATAACCAATTAGACAAATATGATAATTATGTGATGTTACCTCCAATCGCCTGAAACACAGGATTACCTAGTTCAGGCACAAATCATGGGTGAACTTGAGATAGATTTAAGAAAGACTGAATTTAACGTTAGTCCTTGCATTTTTTAACACATTTCATTTTATTATATTATTATTCTTTTTTTTATGTTTAGGCCACCGTGGCGCTATGAATTTTACCGTTTAGAGCAGTTTTTTCAAATATAATCAGTATCGAAAAAATGAAAGTTAGGCCACTCTGGCTCTCACGACCTCGTCTAGCCTGCGGGCTGGGCTTCAACTGCATAGATCTTCGTCAACAAAATGTCTTCTAAGTGTTTTAAACAGACACTATTTGGACCCAACTGTTATAAAGTTCTAAGACGTAGTGGCTCTGGCAGTAGCATACCATTTGGTTGCTCAAAGTGAACAGAGCCTAGACGTTAATAAGCCAAAGTGCTCCTACATCACTTAAAGACTTACTTCTACTTTGTTGTTAAGATCTAAAGTGAACAATACTATACTTAGACAATCGATATTTTTATACTGACTGATGTAGTAGACAAATCCAAGGAATATTGCAGTAATTCGCTTTCAAAATTAACTTTTATGGCGAGGGGTGGCACAGGGATTAAGAACGTCGAATCACGTTCACAAAAGTTAATTACTCATTGTTAAGCAATTCATGACTTATATCTGCAGCACATGCAATCAAGGATGAAACTAATAATACACAAGAGAGTAATTAAATAATGCTTTATTATAAAATGTTCTATTTACAATATTATGTAATGTAGTTTCAGAGTATTTTGATCAAATATTTACAATTTATTTTTCAGTTGAGGTCGGTCAATATGATAACATTATGAATAATTATCTTTATACAAAACTAAATGATAAGTACTTATTATCTGACATGCATTAATCTGCTATAATTTTCGGAACGATCTATAAAATATGACGAACTGCATGAACCAGTTATCAAGGACCTCTAAATATTCAATGAAATATCACATGTTAAAAATATTTTACCATAAAAATAACCTAAACTCTAAGCTTTCCTTGCTAACTATTGATAAGAAATACATAAAATAAAATCATTGTACTAGCTTACCAATGAAAGCAAAGTTTGTGTTGGACCTACTCCTACACTACCGTCAAATAAGGACTAACTGAGCATACATCACCAGGTACTTATTAGAGGTAGAAAATATTTAATAAGTCCTCGAAATTATATGAAACACAATATTATATTAACACATGTGAATCATCTCTGACCCTAATTTAATTTATTGTAATTCACGGGGTAACGTGGCATTAACCATTGACGAGCAAACGATGCAGCATTCATTTTATTGTACAGAGCAAGTTAAAGTATTTGATTAATATGTTAATTTCTTGAAATAAACGCTGGTGAATATACAAGTAGCGTCTGTCTGGTGGTTAGCAACAAAAACATTATCGGAGGAGACGAAGTACGCGCGGTGTGGGTTCTTAACAAGAACCTAGTCATTATACAAAGAGGATTTATGTGTGTGGCGGAGAGATAACGTGCGGTGAGCCAACATGATTGATTCATTGCATGTAGTGCGGCTATGGAGTGTAATCATAATAAATTATCGTACTCCAGGCTGACATGGCATATTCGACAGTTGGAGAAATCATTTTATTAATTTAAGTCGACGTGAGTGCGAGGATGACGTGCTTCATAAAGGGCTGTAAGATGTACGATTCCGCTCGCTAAGAATTTACGTCAAGGTCTCTATAAAACAATAGTTTAGTATTATAATTCAGAAGAGAGGCTTGCCTCTTTAATTTAATTTCCAATCAATTTATTCTTACACCACTGAATTCAATTTCACGCTTGTTTGAATTGAATTAGCGCGCAACCACAACATTTAATCTGGTCCACGCACGACCACACATTCATGAATACAATGCACTGCGTTTGATGCTAGATATACTGTAGGTAGAACATATCTTCAACTGCGACTTAATAAGATGCCTAAATCTAAGTAAATCCTTGAAGAAGCATGTGTTTATCTTCGCAACTGTGTCAGCAAGCTAGTGATGACTCGCTCTTGTGACAATATGCCATTCTCATCTATATATTAAGCAATAAATCGTTACCCCTTTGAATCGAAGACACATTTAACGGGTCGGAACACGACCAATGGTCCAACCATTTGGCCAACTTAATGTTAGAAACCGATAGATAAAAATATCTGAACTCACATTGGTAACATGTATAAAGTCTTTATTGGTAACTCTCAAGTCCTTAAGAGGGTTCATCCCTTAGAGCCACGTTGGAGATTCAAAATTGATGATTTCCGACGGACAATAAAACCATAATGTGTTTAATTTATAGATGAGATATTGACGTCATATTATTGGGAATTTTATAATCTAGTGCATGGCTGAAAAACATTTTCAATTTTTTGTATAGTTTTCTCATCAGAACCGTTTTTATGCCAGCCTTTTTTCAAACTAGCGATCGACGGTCTAAGCAGATGCGAGATGTTAGTAAAACCGTATACGACAAACTTATAACAACATTACTTTATAAAAAATAATAACATTTATTAGTGCATGGCTGAAAAAAAAACACGATTACTGTAAGTTTTCATTCAAGAAAAGTATATTCAAAAGTGTCAATTGTAGCCACTTTTCGAGATATTAAACGTGTTAGTTTATGATGAAATCTGAAATATTAATATTTTCTTTTAGACCTAGTAAATTAAGACATTTATGTTCTAAAACATGGTTCAAATATTTTTTTAATAACTTATATGTTTATTTTACTATGAATTATTTAGTATTGCTATATAATCGGCGCGGATTCACGCCACCGCTCAGCGCGCCGCTCTAGCAATACTAAATAATTCATAGTAAAATAAACATATAAGTTATCAAAAAAATATTTAAACCATGTTTTAGAACATAAATGTCTTAATTTACTAGGTCTAAAAGAAAATATAAATATTTGAGATTTCATCCTAAACTAACACGTTTAATATCTCGAAAAGTGGCTACAATTTACACTTTTGAATATACTTTTCTTGAATGAAAACTTACAGTAATCGTGTTTTTTTTTCAGCCATGCACTAATAAATGTTATTATTTTTTATAAAGTAATGTTGTTATAAGTTTGTCGTATATGGTTTTACTAATATCTCGCATCTGCTTAGACCGTCGATCGCTAGTTTAAAAAAAGGCTTGCATAAAAACGGTTCTGATGAGAAAACTATACGAAAAATTGAAAATGTTTTTCAGCCATGCACTAGATTATAAAATTCGCAATAATATGACGTCAATATCTCATCTATAAATTAAACGCATTATGGTTTTATTGTCCGTCGGAAATCATCAATTTTGAATCTCCAACATGGCTCTAAGGGATAAACCCTCTTAATGTTTTGGGCTCTTAATATTATAACCTAAATAAAGCTTCCATAGAGCGCACTTCATTGGGGAAGGTTTGATGAAAATAGACACAGGAAATTAAGTCTCCAAATATACCGGGTTCGGGATGTTCGAACTAACATTTACGTAAGAGATTTCTGAAAAAGGATAGAAGTATATTATTATTTACAATTGTTGTAAATCAATGAGTGCGCGTTGAACAAATACCGCATGTAATCAACACGTTTATTTTACACGTGTCAATGCTAGACCGTGGTATCTCCACTGTGGTTCAGGAGCTCTTCTTGCTTCGTGGCTCGCCGCTGATGATCTTCAGGAGTCGGACGGCGGGTGCCTCAAACGCCAGTGAAATGGCGAACGAAGCCAAGAATGCCATCACTGCATAACCGGAGTATATTGCGAGCTGCAAACAGAAATAATAAAATTGAGGTCACCTTTCAAAGAAACTGCTATCGTTTAGTTTGTTTTAAATACAGACAAATAACAAGACTTATTTAGTCTTAATTAACGACTTAATTAAGTCAAAAAGACTTAATTAAGTCGTTAATTGGAACGAACTTTAAGATGTGAGGGTGAAATTTTTCCTCTAATTTAATTGAAGGTCATCGAATGCGGAGTCGATTCCAATAGGCCATCGGTCGTACCGAAAAATTAGAAGATAAAGCGAGATTTCCGTGAATTGAAAAAATATTCGGAATCCTACGAACCGACTTTTGATAGAACGTTGGTGCTTGTTCTAAACATACGAGATGTGGGACTTTGTCTTAAATATTAGGTTGTCTCATAAATCATTGCCAGTTAAAAACAAATTTTTATTAATATTTTTTTATTAATAAAAAATACATTTAATCAATGATATAGTCTCCCTCGTTATCAACAACAGTCAGACATCTACTGGGCAAAATTTGAATACCCTTCTCTCAAAATGAGGCAGGCTGGGAGTCGAAAAAAATTTCAAGTTCAATTTTAATACTTCCAGATTTTTCGATTTTTTTTTCTAGTAAATGAAATTTAAGAGCTCGAGATAAATGAAAGTCTGAAGGCGCAAGATCCGGACTATACGGTGGATGTGGAACAGTCAGCCATCCTAGCTCCTCCATCTGTTTATGTGTTAACTTGGCGCAATGAGGTCGTGCGTTGTCATGCAAAAGTTGGACTCCAAGTCGTTTTGGCCGCTTAATTTATAACATCTCCGCTAGTTTGCGAAGCTGCTGCGTATACAGATTGGCGTTAATAGTCTGATGAGATTCGAGGAGTTCCCAGAAAATCATTCCTTGCCAATCCCAGAAAACAGACAACATAATCTTACGACCGTGTTCATTAAGTTTAGGCTGGGCTGGTGGGTTTTACCCGCGAGGAATCCAATAGGCACGACGCGTGTTAGTTTCATAATGTATCCAGCTCTCGTCACATGTAATAATGTCCTTGAGAAAGTCTCGTCTGTGCGGACGAAGTAACAAACTTTGACAAATGGCCACACAAACGGCGCGGTCATGGTCCGTTAACGCATGAGGTGCCCAACGTGACATCACTTTGCGATATACCATCAATTTGAGATAACGATCTATAGTCGCATGGGATTGTCCAAGCGCCTTCTCTAAATCGCGCGAACTATAGTCTGGATGTAGCTCAAGTTCGTGACGCAAACCATCTTCATCGAAGCTGGTTGGTCGGCCTGGGCGAGGTTGATCTTCGCAGCTTATATCACCGGTGTCAAAGCGCTTTTACCAGAAACGAACAGTCCGATCGCTAGTAGTACTCGGTCCAAATGCAGTGTTAATCTTTTTAGCCGTTTCTGTTGAAGAGACTAAGTCGATGCTCATATAGCATAATAGCTCGCAGTTGACGCTGATCCATTTTCACTAAATGATGTCGTCGCTCCATATCGATGCAATTTTAAGATTTTTTTTTTTTTAAATTCAATTAGTGAAATTAATTAAAAAGAATCAATAACGATCCAAAAAAGTTAATAATAATCCTCAATTGCGGGGATATTCTAAAACGTACTTGACCCCTAGACACTTTTGGTGTGTGCAGGTTGAAATAAATGATATTGTAATGTACGTAATGTGATTTGGAAACTTTCAAGTGTGCTTAGATGTCCGGAGTGATATTTTAATTTACCTGCACAGTGCAGTAGTGCACAGTAAACACAGGTCGAACTGATTGCTACAAAACTTTGAATACCTCCTTTAATAACGTCATTCACCGAAATGTTATTTGCGGAAAACATTACGGCTGATTGTACGTGAGGACGTAAAAGTTAAACTCAGGTTATGGTTTGAGCGCAATTTCAGAACTCAACATTTATAGGTATGAGTCCGCACGAGTTTTATGTCACGTCTTGAGGGAGAGTCGGGAGGGGGGGATATAAGGAAGGAGTTTCCCTCTTGTCCTTCAACTAGAAAGGTAAAGTATACGTTTTTTTATCCTTTATTAAAAAGAACCAGGTTCTTAATAATTAATTACAATCTAGCCTAAAAGACTAATAAGCAATTTAAATCTAACTGAATTTTTTTTAAAATTTTTTAAAGTACACGTGAAACAACTAATTACTTACTGAGGTGTCGAAGTGATAAAAATCTTTTGGCCGCAAACTGTCGGTTTCCCGGAGGAAGTGCGGGATAAGTTATCACCTCGACTTTTGGTTTTGGCTTAATTATGCGACAATTCACCCTTCGTGTATGATTAACGGCGGCAGGTAAAAATATTTCATGGTCTGTGCATGTTTGAGAGCGAGACATCCATTAACAAAGTTTAAGCACGGTTCGTGTTCACATAAACAGTGTACGGTAGGTTCCATTTTATATTTCAGGGGAACAGTACCGTGCCATTACGTTCAGTACTAAGAAGTTGCTGAAACCATTTCAGTGCACTATGTTATGAAGTTGTTCTTATGTTTTGTGCACAGCTGTACTTCGCAGAGTATAAAACTTAAAGGTGCCAAGATTCGTTCGAACTAAAAAGGCATTCAATATTTACCGGAGATGGTAAAATCTCATGAGAACCCTTTTATACTCGTACTATAATAATTAGTGCTAGACTAATGGAAATCTTTATAACATTAGACGACATAAAATTTAACAGTCACATTATGATCATATCTTTTTGATACTTTTTATCAAAATAATAAAGCCATCTGAGAGGTACATACCGCACATATCATAAGCCTACTATAGCATACGTGTTTACATTTCATGGGCGATAAATCAGGGATATGAAATGGGTTTTTGAATATAATTTTGGTTGAAATGACACTTCGTTATTGCTTTTATATTTCGGTTAATAAAGTCGAAAAGGATTGCGACGCACATAAATAAAAGTAGAGAATGTAGCAAATTATTATTTATATGTCTTGGTATGTGATTCTTTGAATAGGCCATTCCGAAGGTTACGGGAGGCCTCTATCCTTAATCAACATCATCTCTGCCCTTTAGATACGTAATCAATATATATTATAAAAGAAAGTGTACAACGTGCGTGCCGCTAAAACTCAGAAATTCGTCCCGGTAAGATCAAGGGAGTTATATGGTGTGGTAACCCTCTATCTCCTGTCCATGAAGAAGGCTCCCGTTTTTACCTGAAGGGCATGCTTTTGAAGATATAAAGGCTGGAATTTTCGCCCTTCAGACATTTTTAGAACAGTCCAGAACATTCGAGAGTTATCCACAACATTCCAGAACATTCTCGAATGTTATGAAATGTTCCTGAGCAAAGCTGGGTACCTCAGCTAGTAATAATATATTGTCACACATCGATAATACTCGTAAGAGGTACACCGACCGTGTTCAACATAAACACCTATATCAGCACATATCAACAATTAACAGCTACCAACCGTACAGAATAATTTCAGATAAGAGTGAAAAGACATAGGTACACATAAAGCTACTACAATGTCTCAAATTTCTTTAATAGATTTTCAACTTTATTGCTAAAACATAAGGTTCAAAGTTAATTGGGAAAATTTGATAGTTTCGGGTAGCTTGATGTGCTGGCGTCTGTACGAATCTATTAAATACTAAGAAGGACCCAACATCTACTTCGTTGTAAAGCAGCATTTAATGTCAAACAACTCTACAATCAATTTTCTTTTATCACGGTTTTTTTCTTCAGACATTTCCTTTGTTTATGTACGTTCATATCATGTAACATTTTACTGTGCACAACAAGTAATAATGTTTATCTCGTTACCAAGATATTGGATCCAAAATCGGTCTCGAGTGTCCATTAGGAGTGTCAGGTGACCAGTAACTAGTTAACAACTCGGTAAATACGTTAGTTTCGTTGACATCAACTAATGAGTGCTGTCACATAAAAGGTACAGCTACTTCGAAAGAATACTGACATAAGAATGACTAGTGACTGCCTGCCAGTCCTGTGTCATGAAAATATATTGTACTTTACAATGAATCAGAAGTTTTTCACACAACCCAAGGGCCGGCTTTCAAAGCGCCAACGTTGAATGAATGTCGAGAGCGTGGCATAAATCTGGGCCCGTCAAGTACCCAGCTATATGTAGCTTTTAGACCATTCTTTACGACACATGTAACATGAGGAGGCGGCAGTAATGAAATTTTTATCTCTCATTTATATTATAGTTTTCGGTCGTCTATATTTTAGTGTTACCGTTGTCTTCCAAATGAGAGATTTATGTCGCCAATAAGATACGGTTGCAGTTTAATCTCACTGTCCCGAATTCTTTCGTGTAGACCCTGTATTTATCTAACCCGTTGTCTCGAGTTGAGGACATTAAATAAATGAAAGGATGTTCGGAAGTACGAGTTTTGGAATGGTTTCGAATTTAAGCAGCTTGTACTTGACTAGTCATTAAAAATATTGTTTTTCGAAAGACAATCAATCAATCAATTCGGTATTTTAACCATCATAAGGATAAATGGATACTATATAGGTTTCGCAACGTCGTAGCTAGCAACACCAAAAAAGGAAAGTTTATTTTTATTTTTTACATCTAGGCATAAACGATATCAGTTGCCTGTTTCCTATAGGTACACGATGTTTCTAGGAAATGTCAATCTGAGTGAGATAACTCGGGGAACACAACAGTTTCCTACCTTTATGAGGCGGTAACAAAACTACGCTCTGTGACTTTTACGGGACGAATTTTCTTCCAGTATTTTAGCTCAGCTTTAATATTATTTTACAAAGTCTAGTGATTTTGTTCTTATTCTATCATCACCTAAACAAAACAGAATAAAAAAAAATTGGGTTCTCACTAACTGTTTTAGTGAAAAAAAGAAGAACATATCCAATAAACAGTTTGTGTTCAATAAAATTCAGTACGGAATGAGAACTGAAGAGAATTCCTCGCCAATTGTATATTGTCGGGTTCATCCAGCTGGAAAGTTACAATATTGTGCGACATCAAACTGAATGTTTGCAAGTTAACAGCAAAACGATATAAACATATCGAGGCTACGGCAATAATGTAGAACCATAAGTAGGTATCAATCAGGAGCAAAAATATGTACACACCTAGGGAAATTCAACAACGATTTTCTCTTAAGCTATTGTTTAGATTTATGAGGTCTTAAGCAGAAAGAATCTTGTAACAAAAACTGTAGTCTGTGCCTTGAATTGATTGATACCTCCAAGAAAATCGCTTTTGATTTTCTCGAAGGGTGTTAATATTTTTGCTCGTAACTGTGCCTACTTCGAATATTTATGATACTGTGTAGGGTAGTAAATTAACGCCTATATTTGCTGAAAAGGGTGAAGTCAGGGAGTGGCTAATGAGTCATCCGCTTCCCTGGGTAATGGACAGGTATCAAATGTTACGACGCTTTTATTTACTGTTGAATATAGACTGTTTATGCGAGTAATTTGGGGGAGTTTATGTTCTTATCACGCTGTACAGGTGAGTAAGAAACCAGTGTTTCTGTCGTTAGCACATAAGGATGTGCCCTCTTGACATAATTCTGTATTACATAAAACAATGAATACCGCTGTGGCTTTAATTTCAATAAGCATTATGAATTCAGTGTGACATTAAATCACTTAATCTAAGCGGTATAATGTGTGATACGAGTATACTGGATGATTTTTTACCGTCTCCAAATTTTTACAGTTTTTTTTCTACCCATAAACATGAACAACTTTCACTATGGCACCAACTCTGACATCACGAAAAAAATTCAGCTGTTTAATACAAAAGTTCAATACCTCATCCAAAAAAAAATCAGTTGTTTCATACATTTTTGTCAAGTAAATGTATGAAACAGCTGATTTTTTTTTCGTGATCCACAGACCAACCGTGGCAAGCGTAGCTTAACCTGATCGATCGACCTGTGCGGCTGTTATTATTTAGCCACGGGCCCCTCTACCCCTGATTACCCTGACGCTTTCAACTTAAGGATCTTTTGGCGCTTGAATGACGGTCAGGGCCAGTCTCTGTACTCACCACTGTGGAGTTCTGCATGTGGTAGGGTCCGTCGAGCAGGAAGGAGGTGTACATCATGATGGTAGGGTGCACGAGGTAGGCGCAGTAGGTCAGGCGGCTGAGCGGCAGCAAGCCCCGGTATGACAGCGCCGAGTTCACGAGCCCGCCGTACCCACTGCAGCAGGATATCGCCACCCATGCTACTGCTACGCCCCAGGCTACGGAGATATAATAATTGCATTAGTATATTTTTAAAGTGAAACCTTTTATTACATCGTCTCAAACTTTTTCGTCTGTGTGTTGCATGTCGCGTGACGGTCGGCCGCGGAGTAGGGATAAAGTGAAAGGCGCTCGTCAGAGCAGCCGAGGCCAATATGGCGGCGAATATAATAATTATAATATAATAATATAATAATTTCAATCCTTTTTTCATTAAAAGTTTCACTTTTACCGTGGCTTCATAAAAACCACACAATCTTTTTTTTTTTTCTTTTTTTTTTAATTTTAATTTTCAATCCGTACTAACTTAGTCTTAAGATAATTTAGTTGTTACTAACAAAATGTGGACAACCTAGTCTGAAATAATTAAATTTTATTTTTTTATTTTATAATGCAATCTCTTTAAGGGCAACTCGACCTGTTCAGGATTCATTTCTCCTTAAAAAAAAAAAAACGAAATCAAAATATTTTATTTCACATAAACCTACATGGGTACTTATGAAAACTCAGAAGCTTGGTGCATGACTCCAATTGGTCATTTTGCTGTAGAGAAAAGCCGAGAAGAAACACCACGATTACTCTTTTATAAATAAAGTAACACCTCTGTCTAACCCCATTGGAAAATACAAGCGTGATGTTACGTATGTTATGCTATTTAAACCAAATGACATGATTTTCATTGAGATGATAAGCAATCATTTAAATCTATTTCGACCTATTGTCACTCAAGAACAAACACTAAAGACACTTTACCCACCCTTTTGTGGGAAACTCTTAGTCTTTTACGACACCACCCCGGTAAACAACGCCCGGTAAACATAAAGTTTAAATTGAAATAACAGAGCGATCATTAAAAGATTATGTTGAACACGTTTTCAAGCCTTTAATAATAAAAGTGTTAAATGCTCTGTGACAACAGTAAAAGAGCAAAGCTGTTACCGAAGTGGAAACAACAAATTTGTTTTATTTAACTTGAGTGGTTCATTTGTATTATAAACTAGCGACCCGCCCCGGCTTCGCGCGGGTGCAATGCTGATCACTATCACTACATAGTATAAAACAAAGTCGCTTCCCGCCGTCTGTCTGTCTCTATGTATGCTTAGAACTTTAAAAATAAGCAACGGATTTTATTGCGGTTTTTTTTTAATAGATAGAGTGATTCAAGAGGAAGGTTTATATGCATATAATACATGCATAATATAGTAGAGAAACACTGATAATTTTAGAGCCATTATTTATCTTAAAAAGTATAGGATAAAAAATGGTTATTGTGGGTTATCCCTAAGAGATAGACATATGCCATCGCGGACTTTTTTGTAGACCTTTTTAAGGTGTACAATACTGTAGTACATTATTTTGATCTATCTCGTAGGGTTAAGCCAGCGTTTGCAATGTAAGCGCAAAAAAATGTGTTTATTTACGACATCACATTAGAAACCCCTAAAATGATCAGTTTTTCTCTACTATATTATGCATGTATTATACATATAAACCTTCCTCTTGAATTACTCTATCTATTAAAAAAAAACCGCATCAAAATCCGTTGCGTAGTTTTAAAGATTTAAGCATACATAGGGACAGACAGCGGGAAGCGACTTTGTTTTATACTATGTAGTGATAACAAGATTTTTCTAATAAATTAATACAAAACAAGCTCAAGGAAGTTTGACTATTGGTTATAAACTAAAATCAATATAGACAAAAAAAAAGTTTTTCAGTTTTTGTACGTGCGTTATCTACGTTATCTAGCGTCCTGCTACGCTTCGCTACGCACTGAGCTACGGCGTAGCAATGTGCTACGATTTTTTATTTCGCAACCGTTCTTTGTGTTTTGATTTTGGATAAAATATATTTTTTTGTAAGTTGATCATACCTATTGTACTCCAATAATTATTTTATAAATATTCATATTTTTTCTTTGTATTATTTACAAACGAACGTAAATAGCTACGCGTAGCTGTGTAAGTGTGTAGGTTCTCGATAACTCGGCAAATAGGCGAAGAATCCGGGTAATCTTTATGGCGTAGTCTGGTTTTCGAAAAGCCTTATCAGTGATATAAGATTTAAAAAAGAGCCTCTTTATGTGGGGCTTGGGAGCGTTAACTATCACTCTTATCAATATCTTCGCTTTCTTTAATGCCGATTATAACTTAAAAATATATTTCTAATGAAAGTATGCCAAAAATCGTGTAAAAGTGTGTAGGTTCTCGATAACTCGGCAAATAGGCGAAGAATCCGGGTAATCTTTATGGCGTAGTCTGGTTTTCGAAAAGCCTTATCAGTGATATAAGATTTAAAAAAGAGCCTCTTTATGTGGGGCTTGGGAGCGTTAACTATCACTCTTATCAATATCTTCGCTTTCTTTAATGCCGATTATAACTTAAAAATATATTTCTAATGAAAGTATGCCAAAAATCTTTTAAATTGGTAATTGAGATAGCACAAAAGATACCGTGGTAGTTCTTAGTGGGGTGATAACGTTAGCAACTCAGCATTCCATTGTCCAAGTAATCGGATTCGGATACTTTGCACACGAATGGGTAAATCAAAAGGGGAATTTCGGCAAAGTGGAAAATGTGGAAATAATTTTGCTAGTCGCAGTTGAGTATGATTAGGTTCTTTTAATTTAACTGACAATAATCTTACCTTGAACTGCCTTTAAGTTTATTATAAGGTGAATTAAAACCTTATCAGTGGGGTAATTTCTTAACACACTCACAATATTTATAGCATTAATTTTAACAATTCAACAGAATTTACTACGGCATATATGTTGTCGGTTTACGAAGTCCTCTAAAATCCTTCGGATTGTGTGAAAGATACTTACGCAGTTAGTATACAGATCAACTTTAGAATACTTCGAGTAACAGATAACACGAAGTAGGTTTTATTTGCTGTATTACCTGTAAGGATGTTGAATGAATGTAAAGGATCGCCACAGAGTCAATATAGAATAAGTAGGATGTTATTACCTGTATGCCCGATACTAATATAGAAGGCAGTGGG
Source organism: Eremobia ochroleuca (assembly GCA_949629135.1). Taxonomy (NCBI): domain Eukaryota; kingdom Metazoa; phylum Arthropoda; class Insecta; order Lepidoptera; family Noctuidae; genus Eremobia; species Eremobia ochroleuca. The sequence goes on from OX451387.1 coordinate 14,924,834, forward strand.
CCACACTTCAAAGTAGCCGTCCACCATGCTGAAGATGAGGCTGCCAATGATGGCCAGCGCCACAGGCCAGCCCAGCGCCACCACCCAGTACGGCAGCCTCAACTGGCACCTGGTCTTGTGCAAGTACCATCCCACCACCATTCCTGGAACAAATGCAAGACCTTTTACATTCATGAAGAAGGTTGCTCGTATGTAGATTTTCTTTTCCATTTTATGTAATGTATAGTCTTCGTTCTGAGAGCAATTATGTTGATTGAAATAACTTAGTCATTCATTTTGAACATTGTAATATATGTTTTTTTCGTTAGAATCTTAAATACAGCGATTCAAAGCTGCTACAGTATAATATATGTAAATATTTGTAAATTGGCGATCCATGGAGATTACAATCGGATGCCATACAGAATTGGTTTGAACAGACATTCACGCATGTGTTGTATATTAAATGAGCGGAATAAATCCCACTGATGAGACATTTGAGGATGACAGGCAGCCATATGTAGGTACTTCCTCCCGATAATAAAAATCTAATAAATTTTTCAACGACCTCGGCTCGCTCGGGTCAGACTGACTTGTGTTGCGCTTGTTATTTTTACACCCACGTTCTACTTTCAGAATACCTTCCAGACAGTACTGTTCAAGGTATGTTGTATTTCTTAAATAAAATATTCAAACACTCGCTTATTTTGAACAGAATATCAGCAGGAAATTGTAGAACAAAACATAATATACATAATTGAATGTCTAAACGACAAAATACACGCACAATTTGTAGAGAATAGAAAATACCGAAATAGAAAGGAAGTTTATTCTCATGCAAATTGCGCAAGAAAAGGGATTCTATTGATAATAATCAATGTTCATGTCGGGTACGTACTCGAATGGTGTGAAATGGACTGAGCTGTGAGCGAAGTTATCGGGTGGTTCAGTCTACCATTTCCGCTTTGTCGAACGCGGTCATGATTCCCTCACTGACCAGCGAAAGGAAACCGAAATGTAGTGAGCGTATAGCTTTCTGGTAGGATCGATAAAATCTCAGTAAAAGGCCCATTTTCGGGGATTACGCGACGAGGCGAAGTTCGGAAGGGCTACACAATCAGTGGCGCGTCGAGCATTCCGCGCGATCTCGGTACGGACGGCTTGTATCGACCCACATCATTTTTAACAGAGCTTTTATTTTATTACTTACTACTATGTAGCTGTTTTGACCTATTTTAATATGCGTTTTTCAATTCCCCGACATTGCTCTGTGAACTGAAAGTGGATAACACAATGTACGCTACGTGAAGTGACATACAGAATTTGGTCATCATCTGCCTAGCCTTTTCCCAACTATGTTGGGGTCGGCTTCCAGTCTAACCGGATGCAGCTGAATACCAGTATTTTACATGGAGCGACTGCCTATCTGAACTCCACAACCCAGTTACTGGGTAATACGATACCCCTAGATAAAACTGGTTGTCAGACTTTCGGGCTACTGACGACCCGTAACGACTGTCAAAGATCCGCGAATGACAGCCGGGACCAACGGCTTAACGTGCTTTCCGAGGCACGGAGGGGTCTCGGTATGTAAAGATGGTCACCCATCCACAGACCAACCGCGGCAAGCGTAGCTTAAGCTGATCGATCGACCTGTGCGGCTGTTATTATTTAGCCACGGGCTCCTCATACAGAATTTGGTAGGTTAGGTATATTCAAAAGATAAAGTAAACCTTGAAAAGAACAAATGTTCTTTGAAAATATTAATCTATGAGTGTCTTAAAACACTTAATAATAAGAAGGATGACGCACGAATATATTTAAGAGAGGTTTAGTAGCCCGTCATCCAATTTCACCCGCTCTTCATAATTTATCAAAGTTGAAATTGCTTCAGAGGGTGATTCGATTTAAGAAGCTGAGAGCTTCCCCGATACAGATATAATAAAAAAAACCTCAGCTAACTTGAGATGGCAGAACATGCGTAACGTTGCCGGGGATTGGAATACTTAGTCAACTGGTAATTACTTCTTGCTACAACATTCATCCATCACAGTCTATTTATAGTTTCGTCCAAGTTTTACTAAGATCGACGAGCACTAACATTTTTTTTCCTACTTTCCCTGCTGTAATTGGAAACGGATTTGTCTTCGTGATATTAAAATCCTCTTACCAACTAGATAGGGTCCGATCCTCGACCAGGGCTTGTCGTACAGCGGGTCGAACATCTCGAAGGGCTCCTGTATCCGCGCCTTATATTGATGCCACACCGATATGTAAATTGTGGTTGCCCATGAGCTCACCAGTAGCAACCCTAGGGATATCATCGCGGACTTGGGATGCCTGGAAATATAAATAATATTATACTTGTAATACTACACCCACAAGAAATAAGACCAATAAATAAAACAAAGTTATGAAAATACGATACGCAAAGTTAGCGAAGAAAAGTAGGTAGCTCATTGAAAAAAGTGTATTACATTAGGACCGCGCTGGCTGAATACCGTTTCAAGATTCTACAAACGGATTCATAACATAAATCGGCTTAATATTTCCTCGGACAACTTGTGAGAATTTAGTAAACAAACTTTCCTACTTTAGGAAAAGAGTGTCCACGGAAAAAGGAAAGAGTTTTTACAAGAATTTATACATTTACACTACAGTAGGTAATACGGAAACCAGTGAAAATGTACGCTACATTATGTCACTGAATTTTTTACATTGCTTTTCATTTTGAGATTTTCATATTTTAAATTTACACTTACTTCACAGAAATGAGTAGCAGTATAATTCCAACGACGTAGAACTGTGTGTCGTTGGCCATGTACCACGACCAGACCATGCACATCTCCCGCTGAGGGTACAGGTTATTGATGTACAGCAGATTGCGCCACCAGTACTTATCACATGTAATATGGTCGAAAATCGCTGGCTCGAACACTGATCTATCGTGTGTATACCTAAGAGCGATCTCGTTTAGACCAATCACAAAACCGTAAGCTGGGGTAAGTCTCACTAATCGATAAGAGAATAAAATAAAGAAAGACTTGATCATAGCTAAGAATTCTGCTGTGGAGTAAGCGCTGCTTTTCGGCTTGTCCAACAAATCCTCCTTAAAAGATTGTTGGCTTATCACAGAGATGGAGAGTGCGGAATTACTGAAGCCGTTAAGATTCTTGTTGATGTCCTGTTTGTCTTTCTGCTCAGCTTTTGCGGCCTTTTTGTCTTCTGTTCGTAAGAATAGAATCGTGACGAGTATCCCACTGTAACAAATAGAGTAGGTTATAGAAGACTTATGTTACGAGGGCCAGTTAATACGAGTTGGTCAGTTGATGTAACAAAGGATACTGAGAGACCGTATAAAGGAAATTGATACGTATTAACATCTCATTTCCAACCCTTTTAGGTCATTCACTGATAGCTATCGTGGAAGAGATTCTTTATTCTTTATAAAATATTGGTCTAAGATATACTGGATGTTTTTTTTTCAGGCTCCAATTTTTTACAGGATGTTCTACTCATGAATATGAACAACTTTCACTATGGGACCAACTCTGAAATCACGAAAACAAAATCAGCTGTTTAATACAAAAGTTCAATATCTACTTGACCAAAATTTATGAAACAGCTGATTTTTTTTTCGTGATCTCAGAGTTGGTTCCATAGAGAAAGTAATTCATATTCATGGGTGGAACACACTGTAAAAATTTGGAGACGGTAAAAAAGCATGCTGTATAGCAAAGGAATTTATAATGATTTTCTAACACAAAAAGTTTATTTTAAAGATTAAGCTCTAACATCAAGTAATAATTTTTTATTTTATTTTATTTATTAAGAGATAATAAACAACTACAACATGTATAGTACATAAGATTAACAAATTACAGGTAGTAATGTTGCAGTCCACTGCATTATCCACAGATAAAACATATTTAGAGATCAGTGGTTGCCACTAGAAGGGCATTACTAAAGAATTAAAGAATACCTTTGGAAATAAATAATTAAATAAGCTTGTTATCGTTACAGAACCAAATCAGTTCAGAGATAATTTCATTAACTTAAAATAATGTGTAGGTATTAACACGGTAGATTTTACTCATGATCATAGTAATTCCAGCCTGAAGGTGCCCACCGCTAAGCATCCATCGTCTCTTTGTTCTCTTTAATCGGATCCACTTTTATAGCTAATAAAATAACTTATCTACTTGATTACATTGCCCAAGTGAACTACATTAATTTGATTTACACCCGTCTTATAACACGTACAAAGTTACCCCTGTGCACCCGGTCTTACCAGGGCTGTCAAACACAAAAGGAGGAAAAACAAACTGCTGGAGCTACCCAAATAAATTGGGCATTGTTATAACAATTGTATTATGGGTACTCGTGGTTTGTCTACCATAAATAAAAATATTAAGTCAGGTAACGATATGCGGCGCAAATTTTGTTGTTCCCTTTATTCTTTTACGTGTAGCAAAAACAGTAATGAAAATTGTCATGCCCACGGCACATGTCAATTTGTACCGGGCACGGCACAAAAAGTTCAACAATGTTCGAAAAATAAGATTGAATAATAACCCAAATAAAGCTATGTGAAAGGAATAGGAGACTCGAATTTGATGGCCGCAGCTTTTTACCGCTCGAAATTCTATAAATAACTGTCCCTGTAACTATTCAAAATTGACACCGGCGGGCGTTTGCAGTCCTTTCGGAGTTTTGGACGTAATTGGATTTGACGGTCAAACAGTCTGATGGGTATTAAAGCGGATAAGGGTTCCATTGTCGCTCAGCTAATCGTTAATCAAATATTCGTTTGTATTTAATCGTAATTAAATGTTTTTGAAGCAAATGTGTGTGGACAGTCCCATGGGTAATCTTTGGACCGGAATTGAATGTACTTAGGCACACATTAAATGTTTTTGAAGCAAATGCGTGTAGACAGTCCCGTGGGTATAATCGTTGGACTGGAATTGAATGTAGGACCTACTTAGATACACATTGGTCTTAAAAATAAATATTTAATGGGTTTGATTAATTTGATACCTACAAAGATTCGTTTTCCATTACGAAAGTCATAGAACAAGGTGAATTTTGGCAAATTTATATTGGACACGACTTAACTTATAATTTAGGTCAAGATGGCATTCTTCCCACTTAAAAGAATGTTAACAAAAGTTGCTCTTACAACTTTGCAGCAAAACGTTTGTACCGATTTTAATTGAATGTTAGAGCGGTACTTTGAATCTTCTGAGGTATAAAATTTGGTTAGTTCGTTTTTCACCGGAAAACCAAAAACTTTTTATGCGTGAGGCTAAAATAATTAAGGTAAAAATTACACGCAGCATAAGGTGGGTGTGATAAACCCATAATTATGATAAATTAGACATTTTTACGGTTTAATATTGATTTTAAATTCTTTTCTTAAAATTTATATAAAACAAAAAAAAATATGTTTATGTCACAAAATATCGAGCGATTTATTAGGGTCTGGGTACCCAACCTTACGCTCGCTGGGTTAAAATGATATCTAAACTTAACATCATAAAGAGAGAGAGCGCATTTTGTGAGTTTGTGTATTTACGGCGGGATATCTCCGGTACCATAGCTCCTATTTGAAAAATTAATTCACCATTTGAAAGGAACTTTATTCCAGATGGACATAGGCTATATATTATGTAAGTTAATATATAAAGTAAATATAAAAAAGAAGTACTTAATACTAATGAAATACTATCGTGAATTCATTCAAGCCTACTAATTTTTCTTTCGTTACTGCTCAGAACCTGTGCAAAGCTTGTCGTGAACAGAATACTGTCTTCAACATTACACCCGTGCAAAGCCGGGGCGGGTCGCTAGTTAGTAATAAAAATGCCTCCGCATGAAACTGCTTTACGCACGTTACGTAAGTAATTTAAACGCGATTGGATGAACTCTACGAGGACATGAATATTAGGATTGTTTACTTTCTATTTCTACTCAAGACCAATGTTTAGTAAGTTTATTTAATACATTAAGCATTAAATAAACCTAGTTTACATTATTATATAAATGTTTAGTGTGTTTTAGAATCACGTAACCGAAAAAATGATATGAACATCTTATCTTACACATGGCTTTAAATTATAGTGATGATAATGAATAAGTGCGTATCGCAATAAACGTTACAAAATCTGTGTATTATTGCATTACAGAGAGCATTGAGGCAGCCCAGTGGTAACGGTCACGACCTACGAGTTGTAGGTTCGAACCCAGACAGGCGCTTTACTTTGTGTTAATTATTTCATCAACACTGCTCACAAAACGCTGAATGAAAATACTGTGAGGAACGGCACGTCCTAGAACCAACAATTCGAAGACATGTGATATCTACCAACCCGCACTGGGCCCGCGTGGTGGATTAAGGCCCACTCCATCTCACCGTGAGCTCTGTGTCCTAGCAGTGGTAACATTATTGTGGCTGATTATGTACAGACGCCAGCACAACAAGCTACCCGAAACTGACAAATTTTCCCAATCAACTATGAACCTTATGCTTTAGACGTAAAGTTGAAAGTCTATTAAAGAAATTTGACAGATTGTAGTAGCTTGATGTGCTGGCGTCTGTACGTTATGTACTGCATTACATTATAGACCACATTTTATTCGGGGATATTTTTACATCGTAATTATGTGCCACAAGGAACAACTAAACGTCACCATTCTAGTCGGCTCATGTGTTGGCTAAAGTATCCCAAGTAGGTAGCACTGTCTATCAGTCATCTATAATACATAGCGGGGATGCTCTATCTATAAGTACCTATATCACGTTACTGAAATCATCTCAAGAGCAACCCCGCCGAGCAATTTCAGAACGGAATTCAGAACGGCACTGAATACACGACTTACTGGCCTTATACAATAACATAAGGAAAATATACACACGAAAAGAAGAAAATAAATCTAATAACAGACCTGATAACAAAGAAGGTGTCAACACAATAGGACGCGTTCCCGACGGACTGGTACCAGAAGTTCCTCTCGGTTATGACGCGCATCGTCTTGTTGTCAGCCACGTAGAATATGGTCAGGTACGTGTGTACCATTATCACCCAGATCACCGACATGAACCTGGAAATTTGGATAGTGTTAGCTTCTTACAGTACTAAGCCTTAGTATGTTCAAATCTAAAACTGTGACAAATGTGATTGTTTGTCTTGAGGTATGTTTTGATATATGATTTGCATGAAAGAACAATGGGTAATTTTCTATGGATCCCAACCTTGTAGCATTTTAGAATAAGTGTCATTTATAAGAGGTCTATGTGAAAAAATGTTTCTTCACAAAGATATAACAAATACAGTATACAAGCTAATACTAATATATATGTATATTATATACAAATATTTTACAAAATAATAATAACAATAATAAATAAAAAGGCAGGAGCTTATTGGGCATCGAAAAATTCGTCCGCATCGCTGTCAATGGGATAAGTGCCCAAAAGGCTGGCAGCATTACCACGTTGGATGGCAATGATGATTCTATGGACTAAAAATAGGCCAGCCCTCTGGTCACGTGAAGAGTCAACCAACCGCTTGGCGATGTCCCGAAATATTTGATGAGCACTCGGACCCCAAGGCCCTAGTGTTTCAAAAGTGAAAAATGAATGAATTTGTTGGAGACAGAAGTTCAACAACAGTAGTAATTTTTGCGTCAAAGTCTGTTCTACTAATTTAAAAGGGCAATAAATAATAGACCAAAATATAACGACGAACCATTATTTCCTACCCTAACCTACTTAGGTACCTTCCTTCCGTACCCACCTACTAATTAACTAATTACCTATTTCGTCCCTAAAATGTTGTAGCATCATAATTAACAGGTTTTATTCATGTTAAAGTAGTGAAAAGCTCATATGAATAATTGAGTGAATGAATAATAAAAAAAAATACATGAATATGTTATGTTGACTTATAAAAATGTTGATGAATTATAGACTAAATAAAATCATTCATTCATTCATTCAAATGAGATATAGGTACCTACAACTCGTATCTGCTGCGGAAAATATTAATTAAAACCACCATTCATTCAAATACACTAGATGATTACAAAACAAAGTAAGATCACGTCATAAGCATCTTTTCTAAATTGTACTATTTCTCTCAATGATTATTTCATCCCAGGCAACCTACGAAGTTATATAAGTGCCTGCCAACAGCTAAGTAGCATATAATGCTAAAATTATGAGCGCAGGCGCCTAGAGTTCCCATACCTACCTGTCACGCAGGGCCAATAATAGGCTTTGATTGCTTCTCTGCCTTAGACATTCGATTCTATCAAAACGTACGTGTAATATATTTTATTTGATACGTGCCTCGAGGAAATGCGGCCTCGACATTACGAGCAGTTTTCTGTCGCTACGGACAATTGGACTACGGACTACGACATACTGGGCTGAAAGACACATCTATATTATAATTATATAAGGGCGCCACAGGTCCTAGCACTAGGTAAATGAGAAAACACGCGTCAATGGCGCGAGGGGTGAATTCAAAAAAGGCTTTCGGTATATTTTAATGTCAACTTTTATCTCTCGCAATCTACAAAATTTCCGCTATATATAAAAAAAAAAACCTTTTTAATGTCAATCAAACAAGTTCAAGGTCTCAAGTTGCAACAAGGGTGCGTACGTTATGACCATCATTCTTTGGCACACAGATAGTTTAGAAACAGGATTAACACATAGGGTAACCCCGGTAATCCCAGTAGTTCGTTTCCGTGAGATATTTTTTAACAATCACGCAGACGAAGTCGCGAGCAAAGGCTAGTTTTAGAATAAAGAACATTGAAGGTCAGAATACATCGTATATAAGACCCGTAATGTGATATACTTACCATACTAAAGTACTGACCATTAAAGTGGAATTCATTTGTAAAGTTTGATTAACTTTCGTAACCGGCGTCGGAATAACAGAAGTAACTCTATAAAATCTATCGATTGGATACACCAATAACAATGCTTCTATTGTGGTTCTACAGTAATTTACTACGGGAACAACAAGTTTCCCATTTATTAGCGATTTACGTTGGAAAACCAATCATAAGCGCATAAAACTAAACAACAGAACAGAACGCGCTCCAATTAGGCTTTAGTAAATACTTTAAGATCAACGGGCACTTTGGACGAGAGTTGATTAAGGACCGATAGATAGGAAGCGGACACACTGACGTAAAACAAAATGATTGGGACCGTAGATTTACATTCATATAGACACATAAGCTGATGCGGGATGAAAAAAGTTCCGTAATAAAAGAAACGTACCTCATTCCGTGAAGACATGTGAGGGCCCCATCGTTGGGCAGGTCCGTGCTGAGGATCGTCCGCCCATTCGACAAGATGGAGAACGATAACAGCACCTCCGACCATACTCCTGAACACAGAAAAGGACAACTTGAATTGAAATAAAGATAAGTTCCGCTAAAGGATCACAACTTCAAAGTTCTTTGAGAACGTTTGCCTAGAACAAAGGAATCGCTTTGATTCTTGTTTCCAATTTATTGAGTCGACTATTTTCACTTTGCTATTTATTTTAAAGAGTTGCCATACAAACAATGGATCGCAACACAATTGTATAATATTGTTTCACAATGTAAGATCCTGCGACACAATTATATAAAAATAAATCTGGAAAAAGATTTCAGGGCTCGGAGAAATCATAAAACCTGAGGCCGTAAGTCCAAAGTAAATAACTTCGGAGTTTTTACTATAGTAGGTAATATCCTTGTAGCTGGAATGGCGGTGTAATGTATACCTAGCTATACTAACGCGTCACATTAGTTGTTTAGTCTAATTCACATTCAGTGAAGGTTGTCTCAGGAGAAATGCCGTCACCGTCAGCTTAACGTTCCCCTGACTTGTATAACTTACTTAGCGCAGACACAACATTAGGGTTACTTAACATGCTATTAGCACCGCGACTGACAATTAGTTATGTTTCACAGCCAGTATATTATGCTCTCCATGAGAGAACCATTATCATCTATTATATCTAGTAGGTAATGCTAGTTTAATCACTGAATCTAAACTCTCTTATTCCCGATCCGCGGAAATTATTACCGTGTTTAATTTATCACGCAAGTGATTGTAACCTTACCGACTTTCTAGGTCCAAGGCAATTCTATTCTGATTTCTATCTAGTGTTTAACGAAATGTACTTACAAAAGCAATATTAAGGAAAGTAAAATCTCACAAATCTCGTGAGAATAATAAATATATGCATGCTAAATACTGTCGTAAGCGAACTGGTCGCAGTTAAGCTTCTCAGTGATTGTATTCCTTGACCTCACGACTTCAAACTTACTCAAACTTCTCAATTGTCGGCTTATGAACGAACTTTATTTTCAGAGCTATGAAGAATTGGCAGGTTATTTATACCCGAACAAAATGGAAAGTTTCGTCAGTTCTTAAAATATGTTCTTTGCATAATTCCTTGAATAAGTACTTTCCTAATATGTTAATTATCCTTTGGGAACTTTCTTATAAGGTTTTGGTTTCATTATTTTTAATGTATTCTCATTTAGTGGGAAGAAATCAAATACATTTCGGAGGGCGTACATTATCTTCAGCTCATTGTCTGTGTTTTCTTTGAGACCATTAAAAAGGTCTGTATATTTTTCATTATCTTCTTAATTACTATCAGAAATTCCTTCGCGACCTTTTTTAGGCCTCGAGAGTTCTTAAAACACAATTTAACTAGGACGTAGGCATACGTCTAGTATCTGTGTATGTACTGGCTTTCTCCTCATAACTGTGAAGAGCGCCAGTACATACACAGAATAACATTACAACGCGTTAGCGCATTAGGTACTCACCACAAGTTTCCCGTCGAAGGTCCCTATCGCCATTGTCTGCGCTCACTGGCTTCCCATCGGCAACCGGCACATTGTTGTTGGCCTGCAAATATCATGACGTCAGAAGTGCTCATTGGCTACGAACAATAGAAGAGCCTTCAACCCTTTTCACATAATTATTCGTTTGGAAAAGTTGGTAATCAATTTTTTTTTCGTACTTGATAATTAGTATGATAATTGTTCACAGTCTGAGAAACTTTCGTTTGTGTTTGGTGCTAAGCTGAGATTTGCATTAAGGCCAATTAAAATAAAAAGAAATTTGCAGCCTTACAAAAATTTATAAAAATCCTTAGTTTTTCTAAACGCTAGTTAGAAGGTGATTAGTAGCGAAACGAAATAGAGGTGAAATTATGCGTTCAGCACAGATTGTAATCAAAATAGTTGACTAAGGGCTGATTTTTCCAATGCCAACAAATAGAACTAAAAATGTAGTTTTATTACGTATCAAAATTAATTATTTCTACAATATGTCTCTTATCATTTGTGTAATTGCCACGACGTGGCTTTTCTTTGATTCTGTGCCTTAGAACTGGCGTCATAAGATAACACATAGGCACATGGGATACCACATTGAATAATCACTATCTATGATGGGTTTTGAAGAAACTCATATAAAAATTTATAAAAATCCTTAGCTTTTCTAAACGCTAGTTAGAAGGTGATTAGTAGCGAAATGAAATAGAGGTGAAATTATGCGTTCAGCACAGATTGTAATCAAAATAGTTGACTAAGGGCTGATTTTTCCAATGCCAACAAATAGAACTAAAAATGTAGTTTTATTACGTATCAAAATAAATTATTTCTACAATATGTCTCTTATCATTTGTGTAATTGCCACGACGTGGCTTTTCTTTGATTCTGTGCCTTAGAACTGGCGTCATAAGATAACACATAGGCACACGGGATAGCACATTGAATAATCACTATCTTTGATGAGTTTCTTCACGAACTCATTCTTTTTAATCCTCCTGAGCACCTACTGAGCTACCTCATTGAGCTTTCCCTATAAATCCTTTCATCATGTGTACTCGGAATGAAGAATATGTAATAGGTAATCATTCTCGTAGAGCATTTAAACTAGCTTTGTAGGTCTTCATTTTTCTACTTCCCTCCGGCTTTTCAAAATAATTTAACTCTTCTACGTCGTTTTGGAAATCCAGTAAGCGATTGTCGAAATCCATATTTACGCACTACTCGATATTATAAACAAAATAACCTCGAAGCACAATGAACCTATTGAATCGATCAGCTGATTCAAATAAAATCCGCCATCTTGTGTCTTAGCATCCTTTTTGACAGCTACTAATACTTGCAGCTACTAATTGCTTATAATAATAATAATAATAATATTTTATTTTAATTTCAGACATACCTCCATACATTACAAAGAAAATAGGTGTTAGTATTTTTTTTGTAAACAAAACAAGTTATACAATAAGAACTGTCTATTTCCTATTTCTGTGCAGGTGTACACTTCCCCGTACCGTACTGTAGTGCTATTCTATGTATAAAAATCACCGTGATAGCCTAGGTGAAGTGAGATTCAGTAGACCTATTCTAGGGATTAACACTATTGACTGCTCACTTCAAGCTCACTTCACCTATGATTTCACGGTGAGATTTTTACAGAATCGACCGGCAGTTTATTTTGGACGCTAACGTTCTGAGGACAGAGTTGGTGCTACCACGGACCCTGCTCATCATCGATGCAGTTCTTTTCCTAATGATGGAGAAAACATCATCGATGGAAGCATCCGCAAACATTGCGGAAGCAGTGCATTACTGGGCTTAGCAACCTCTTAGCGCGAAATAGCGTTTATGAATAAGAATTTTGCTAATCAGTTGCTTAGCAATTGATTAAAATTTAGAAGCGTTTATAAATAAGACTAATAAAATGTATGGTCGATTTAATGAAACTGACAGTCTATTGAATAAAATATCATGACTCTTTACTAAAAGTAAGTAAAATCTAACTGTGACATTCAATTAACGCCTCTCCCGTTTTTATCATGGTCGTTAATCGCGTGTCCACGATGTGCCCTCCGCGCCACATCCGTATCGTCCCGCGATGCGATACCTTGGTAATGATAATGGACCCATTAATACCGATAAGGAATATTTTCGGTTTCACAACGTAATGTATATTAAAATCATCTTCTAACACTTAATTTAAATGAAATTATAATTTTAAGCTAACCTTTGTTTGATCTACAAAATTGAGTATGAGACGGTGAGTAGGTTTATCAACATAATTGGATTTTCGTAATTAATTTCTGCTGTACTTCAATAATTGAGAGTTTAAAATCCGCTTATTAATTGGATATTAAAGCCGGCTGGTAGGAATATAGGAAAAATGTGGACAAAATATTGAATGGCACAAAAGATCCGCTCACCCAGTCAGTTGAGCGATGCCGCTGGACGGAACGATTATTTTCAACGCTGCTAACATCCGTAGCCTGGATATTGATATTAGGTATGCTATTATGTGGCGATTTATTAAATATTTACTAACTTGTTTCAATATAACACCAGGGTTTGCTTAAATTAGACTGTGTAGAAAATAAGCTGTAAACAGCTTAAAAGAATTTCAACCAAACTTCGGTTCTGATTAAACAGAATTGTTATCGCAAAAAAGGAAGGTATAAAAAAGACTTAATAAAATTTTCAATAATTCCTGTTAACAAGTTAGAAGTTTTAATATTTGAGTGGGTCCAGAACTTTTCGATTTAATAATAAATGTCCCTTTACTGTTTCGTGAAGCACACAATGCTGTTCGGTCACGTTTGTTTTTGGGCTTAGTTCAAATTAATTTGTATGGAACCGTGGGTTGAAAAATACGACGGCCTTTCGACCAGGGCTGGGCGTGACTGGTTGTTACACGCTATGCTCAATCACACGGTAGGTACGTCTAATGAAACACCTCTGCAAATCGGGGAAAATGTTTTTCCTTGTTGTCGCTACTACGATGTTGTATCTTAATTTATTGCCTTTTGCACACAACATGACACGGGTCAGAAAATAGGGCACATCGAGTAAAAAAAGAATTTCGGGATAAGAGCTCAACTGTCACTAATGAGACATAATTACTTTTTCTATTGGTACTGAACTTAATAAGCTTACCCAACAGACAAGGGGTTAGCAGAGCGTTGAGTCTGCCAGTTAACTATACCTGTGTGACAGGCTCTTTCTAAAATATCTCCTAGATAATTTCTAGATATCTCCTACTAATGCCCTGATTCAGAAGATAAAGGAGACTGTTAAAATTAAGGATATTATAAACGAAAGTACCAACAGGTTGCTTATGGTTGACGTCGGTTGCCACTTCGAGGTCGTCGTCCTTCATCAACCGGTACTTGCGCTCCAGGTAGCCCTCGTACAGAGACGCGAAGAACATCAGGATTCCCACCAAGGTCACCACCGTTCTGCAACAAGACACCGTTATTACAAACAATATTCACAATTGTACAGAAACTTGTATTTCAAACCTTATCTCGTACTAGCATCCGCCCGCAACTTCGTTTGCGTAGAATTCGGAATTCACGCCGTTCAAAAATATGTTGCTTCAATAATGTGGTTAATGTAATTGGTTTATTTATATATGTATAGAAATATAGATTAGGTAGGCTTAATACATTCGTGTCTGTGAAACCATGGAAATACACACAAAATTTCAACCCAATCGGTCAAGCCGTTTAGTAGTTGACATACCGACAGCAGCGCCACCTACCGGGTCCAATTTTATTTTTAAAATAATCCAGAAAACCATCGAAATACCCATATCAAATTTCAACTCAATCGGTTTAGCGGTTTAGAAGTTATGTGAAAAAGATAAGTACGGAAGGATAATTCATACTACCCGTTGTCATATTACCCGTTTTCCCGTAGGAATGAAGCATTTTCCCGTATTGGTCCAGTAGTTTCGGAGCCTATTCAATACAAACAAACAATCAAATCTTTCCTCTTTATAATATTAGTGTAGATATTCAAAGTTCAAAGAGCTTCCTGTTTCTAAATGTTTTGTAGGTAGTTGAAGTTTATTTCTCACAAATTCTTTAATGACATTGTTAGAGGTACAACTCTCAACATGATTTAAAATTGAGCAGCTTCCAAACACTTGTTATCATGCAAGCATGGCGACGGCCAGGAGAGGCTTTAACGAGAGTTTTGGCACTCGTTCAGAACCTTATTTAACAACTGGTATTTTGGCAAACTCACACTTTGGCCAAAAACAGCTAGCAACTTCGCATTCAAATAAGGAATACCTAAACTTTATTTTTTTATTAATTTTTATTCATGACTATAACATACAGGTCTTTCAGTCGAATACATAGATGATTTTTAACTTAGATGGAATAAAAATTATAAGCAGGGGCCCGTGGCTAAATAATAACAGCCGCACAGGACGATCGGACGACGGTCTGTGGATGGGTGACCATCTTTACATACCGAGACTCCTTCGCCGTTGGTCCCGGATGTCATTTGTAGATCTTTGACAGTCGTTACGGGTAGTCAGAAGCCCGAAAGTCTGACAACCAGTCTTACCTAGGGGTCTCGTATTACCCAGTATCTGGGTTGTGGAGGTCAGATAGGCAGTCGCTCCATGTAAAATACTGGTATTCAGCTGCATCCGGTTAGACTGGAAGCCGACCCCAACATAGTTGGAAAAAGGCTAGGCAGATGATGAATAAAAACTATAAGGCTAGGGTGTACAGTGCATAAAAACTGTACTTAATTTATTTTAATCAGTTTTATTCATGACTATAGATTTTTTTATTATTTATTTTTTGGACTTTTATACTAGGTACATGTATATATTATGTCAGTCCGATTATCCAGTTATAATCATTACATCATTTACTTATTAAATTCTTACGAAGATAAAAGTCTGAACAAAAGACAAACTCCTTCACTATTAGGGTTTGAGAGTATGATATTCATTAGGGTGGTCCTTATTTTTCGACTTTTAAATTATCCCCGGGGCACTTTCTCATTTGATTATATACTTCTAAATATGAAATAAGTTTTTTTTGTTTTTTTTTTTTGTTAAGATTTAGAGGTCGCTACCAGCTGTCAAAATTTTTACAAAAAGCATTGAAAAACATCTTAAATGATGGTTTCATTTAGGTGTTTATATCATATTTTCCGTGCAAGTAAAACTCGCATAGACAATCGCTTTTTATCCCTTCCTCCTCTCGACCTCTCTTCTGTACCGACGCGTCGAGATTTAGACCGTTCACACAATCAAAAAGATAAGACTTACGCGTGCGCACTAACATCATAATACGTTAAAAATTGGTTTGTGCGCATGCGTAATTGCGTAACCCTTGTATCTTAAAAATGAATGATTCAAATATCTACATAATATCCTAATTTATAATAAAAACAATAATTTTGTAATATTTTTTATGTCCTAACTATAAAAATAAAAGAATCTAACAAATACAGATTTCGAGTTTTTATTTAAAATTCAAACCTTGGTAGCGACCCCTAAATGTCATTTAAAAAATTCAAAAAAAATACTGAAATACTTTCTTATGGTATATAATCAAATTACGTGGTGCCCCGCGAAATTAAAGAAAACATTTTTTTTTCTTAGGAATAAGGACCACCCTAAATTCATAATTCCAACCTGTAATTTTTCCAGAAGTAATGTGTCGAATAATATGACCATAGATACAAGTCTTTCAGTCGAATACATAGATGGACTGTACTTGATTGCCCGCAATGCTGCCATTCCAATCTGCTGAAATTATTTTTAAGCCAAAATGATAATGGTCTACGTGTTTTCATAGACCTTTGTTTCTCCTTGTGGAATATAATAGAATTCTGCGTGGCTGAACAAACGTGATCGTAATAGCTGTTAGAACTGGGGTCGCATTGATCAACGGCTCATCTTCGTCTAAGACGTTTCAGCATCAGTCTTTGTAAAGGGGTTGTCGGAATAGCAAAACAGAAACTTAAAATAAGTATTAATTTTTTTGTTTGTTTTTCTTTTTTTTTCCTAGATTAAAACTATACAAAATAGTAATATTTTGACAATTAAAATACTAGCTTTGAAATAATATAAAATTATCAATAGAATTAGCATAACAAATATTATTAAAATCTCGATTATGATTGTAAAGGTAGGTAGGTATTTTTGGTCAATCCCTAGTATCAGGTGAGATGACACTGACAGCTCACTCTACGCTCACTTCACCTAAGTTTTCACAGTGAGATGGTTACAGAATCGCACTGCTGTACATTCTAAACCTACTATTTGTATACGACTGTAGGTCAAGACTAAAATACGTAATCCTGGGTTCATTAGGACAACATAATCGTCATGTCGTTAAGTTATATCTGACTAATCATTGCATAATCCTAAAACTACAAAATAATGTAGGTAATCATAAATAATGTACGTACCTACTCAAAATCCATTTAAATCAAAATTGCGTAAGACAGCAGTAAAAAAAATACACGATCACTTTGTAACGATAGCGAATGCAACACACTAGGTACTTACTAGGATGCTTCAAAGTTTATATTCAATATTTTGAAGTGAGACACTCTTTCAGTTAAAAATATTTGACGAATTGTTATTAAAATACGAGTTTTCGGAAATCGCGCCAAACGAACATATTTTCAGGCATTTGACAAAAGGGAGGTAAAGGTTTCTACGGATACTGTCTAGAAGAGGATATTTTATTTCATAAACAAAAGTGTGTACAGCCGTGCGATTCTGTAACCATCTCACCGTGAAAGCTTGCGTGAAGTGAGCGTGGAGTGAGCTGTCATTCGCTAAGGATTAACACTATTAAGTGCTCACTTCACTTATGATTTCACGGTGATATTTTTACAGAATCGACCGGCAGTAATAGTTGCGAAATACGTTTTACCTATCTATTAGTGTATTTTCATATTCTCTTAACTAACTATTTACACTAGGTACTACATTAAAAGACTAACTAACTAACTAGGTATATAAATAAATACAAAAACAAAAGGATATAAAGGCGTCGAAGTAAAAAAATAATATTTTTGTTAAATTCATATTGTGTATTCACACGTCTGTACTCACTGTGGTATTCAATTTAATAATTATATAATTTATGCATGCGTTTGGTTGGTTCCATTCGGAATTATTTAAATCCAGCCATGGCATAATTATTGAATTTTGTTGACGTGAATTTTATGTATGCGTAAAAATATTAGCTACCTAATACATAATGCTATTCCTTATTTTGTGATAAATTAAAAAGTTAGCTATTTGTATTAGTTAAGTAATTAAGATTAAATTACGTTGCCGCCTTTTCAAAAAAAAAAAAAACGTTCAATAGCAAGTCGGACTCGTGCACCCAGGATTCCGTACCATCATATATTAAATTCTCATCGGCGGTCACAGAATTTTAACACTGCGGAGTAGCATATTGCAGTTTTATGTCAGCGCCATCTCGTGACCGATAGTGGAACTAATGAAATTTTTGTTGATGTTTTCTGAAAACTATGCTGAAAGATTTAAAGACGTCGATTTATTTTTCCTGTAATCTTTACATTAAGTCATTCACAGAATAATTTCAGATTTTTCTCTGAGCAAACTTCGGAGATAAGGTGGGAACGGTATTTTTTTTACTATTATTATAAAACTATGCGGCCTAAAAAAAATGTTTGAGAATATGCAAACAGCGCTCTTTCATATGAATAGGTACCCCACATGCCCTAGTAGCGCCTTCGAATTTTTAAGACCCGCTTTCAGGCGCTGTTGCAAAAAAAAATTCTTTCTTATTTGCAAAATAGTTTGGCAAACGTCATCTAAAACTATTCCAAATTTGAAGTTGATAGCATTAGTAGTTCTTGAGACATCCAGCTGTGACAGACAGACTAAGTCGCACCATAAGGGTTCCTTTTTACCATTTTGGTACGGAACCCTAAAAAAGAAGTTAATTCGTCTCACCATTGATTAATGGAATCGTGCAAACTCGTTGATTTTATTTAAAAAAAAAACTGTTCTTATCTACGAGTCGTCTGTCTTTATCTATGGTCGATTTTCACTTTTATTTGGATTTGGAATTAATTAAAATTCCCTGGCAGAAAATAAGTAAATGTTTTCGGAGCTGTAAATCAACCTTAGATGGTGATGAGATAATGTGGCCCGGCTTTCATCAGTGATCTACATAATACGTCATACGCAGAATTAATTAGTTTTAGATAATAAACCTACTTGCCTCATTATTTGAAAATTAACCTTGTTAGTTAAGTTACGTATAAATGTAAATAGTTATCTAGATACATAGATAGATAAATAGGTATGTATAAAGGTAAATATTGACAGTATACCCGTAGCTAAGAAAGACAGTAACAACCAGACTAATGTTAATAATTTTAATTTACAAAACTTGATACTACAATTTGAATATTAAAAAAATAACACTGTTACTTCATAGTTTTAAGTTATAACTTCTGTCGGCAGTCCCCATAACTGCCTATGTTTTTAATGTTTTTTTTTATATGCCCATCGGGGTCTCCGTAGCTCAAGTACCTACAGTTTTAAGTTATTAAGACAAGTAAATCATCAGGCTCTCGACAGCTTGAATGATTTTGGGGGTCATGACCCCCATGACCCCCCTTCAGAGCGCGGCTAAACGCACAAGGGACCTTGCAAAACTGCAGACTACTATTGTTTATATACTAAATGAAATAATCACTATCTCGCACAGCTGTGGTGTAAAATCAGCCTTATTAAGGTCCTAACGCACTAGCGGTTGGCCGCCTAGGCGGTCAGCCGCGCTAAGCGGTTGGACGGTTGGACCGCTCGAAGGCGCGTGGCCCATAAACAAAATGGATGCCATCGAGATAGCTTGTGTTATTTATTTTTACTCCGAAAACAACGAAAGAAAAATAAAAAAAATATACTGGAATCATCCTTTACTAGAAAAACGCAACGAATTTGGCCAGTTCGCAAGTTGTTTTCAAGAACTGAAGAAGCACCAAGATAAATTTTTCGCCTATGTTAGAATGAGTGTTTCGTCATTTCAAGAATTACTAACAGTTTTATATGACACCATCAAAGGACAAGATACTAAATTTCGTGATTGTATCCAACCCAAAGAGAAATTAGTAATAACATTAAGGTAAGTATGTTAAATAAAAAAGTTTTAGTAGCTATTATGTTTTAATTTTAATCGCAATGTGGGTTCATAATTGAATAAAAAAAGTAGTAAACTATAACTATTACTGAGAATTATTATCATTATAAAGATCTAGTGCCATTATGCCGCCGCGGCGCCATGTGTAAGGCTGCGTTTCCACTGAAGTGGAGCTGGGCGGAGCAGAGCGGAGACGTGCAGGAATCGTCCAATCACAGACGAGACAAGTGGCGGGATGAGGATTTCAACCATTGTGATTGGTCGATTCCTGCACGTCTCCGCTCCGCTCAGCCCAGCTACGCTTCCGTGGAAACGCACCCTAATGGCCCTTACTAAAGCGTAGTTTGATTGAACAATCAACAACAACTTACAGCAATATTTGCAGCTTAGGGTCAGCGAAGAGGTCGTAGTCTCCAGGTACAGGTCGCACGTTGAGGGTGGTGAAGGAGGCAGCCAGGCCGGCGGTCGACGCCTGCGCGGCGGCAGCGCCTTCAGCGGCGCCTAGCAGCAAGGTGACGGCGCTTTTGTCGCAGGATGCGGGCACGCACTCGCCGACAAGCATCAGTCTGCTCTGCATTTGGAAAAGAAGGAAATTAGTGGAAGAAATTGTTAAAATAAAAGGTAATCTTAATAATTACGTTGCATTGAAACACATTGCCGTTGTTCCGGGGCCAGCCGTTCCATTCTGTAAAAATCTCACCGTAAAATCACAGCACACTCCACGCTCACTTCACCCAAGCTTTCACGGTGAGATGGTTACAGAATCGCACTTCTGATCTCTCCTGATCCTATGAGAGTGAAAGAAGAGGGAGCGAACCTGTGTTTGCGCACACTTGTGCACTATAATATTGCCTGCGTACCTGGCTAATCTCCGTAAAGTTTGGCCGCCGTGACAGAAACTCGGTCGGGAGAAAAAAATATTGCTTGGCGGTCATTAATATTCCGTTCGAGAGCGAAAACTCCTGAAGCGTTTTATTATTAAACCAACAGAAGGGGGATTAATTACGTGCAAGCACTAAAGCCTCAACATCAGTCGAGTTAGTTAAAAAGTTAGGCAAAAGAAGAAATAACTGAAACGACTTTGTTTTTCTTTCAACATGCGGCATAAAACTTGTAAACAACATCAAAACCGGTCAATGAAGCAGTTGCCGGAACACCAATTAAAAACAAAATGAAAGTTTTGAAAGGTTTTGGTTTATTATATGCCTGGGCTAAATCAATTGCTTTAGCAAATAGGAGCCAGTGTTGCCCTGATAAAGTTAATTTTTTTTTGTATTCAACTTATTCGGTAAAAAAAAATGTTGCAGTGCTTCTCAGAATTGCACCATTTTTGTTTTGTTTGAGGAAGTTTTGATGTAATACCGTGTCATACCGTAGCATAGCGCTTTCAAGTGCGAAAACTTGAGATTTTCGTATCAAGTTTGTTTATCAAATAAAATCTGAGGAATAAATAATACAATAGATCTGTATGCTATTTTGTGCACTAAACTTTCATCTAAATAGTTGGGGCCAGGGTTGCTCAATGCACTCCATTCATTAGTCGAGCAGATATCACCGGGTGACCTTTGCGTAAGCTCGCGATACGTAATCGAATGTCAGTCAACGTGACAAATGCTCTCACACGATGCGATGTATCGGATTACGACAGTCGGCTGTACGAGAACAGCCGACAGCTGGCTGTTCCCATCGCTTTTCTTCGTCTTTAAAGGCACTCCGTCACCGGGAGCATTCGCCTATAATGTAAGAATCCAAGATTGCACTGTAACAAGGCTTTGCAAGTAGACCGCAGGCCGTCAACTGCTTATAGGTAGTGTGAAGAGATAATTGAAACCAGCAGGATAGACAGAAATAAAATAAGTTTATTTGACCCAGGTTAAGTAAGTAGGTAAGGCACACAATATTCACACAGAAACAGAAAAAACTTAAAACAGTATTGTGTGTTTCACGGCTGCGGATATCTTATTACTTATAATTAAATATGTAGAAGAACACGGTCGCAAGTAAAGGTTACATTACGGGTGAGTGCTGAAGTGAGGGAGCGCCTTTAGACATTACGTATAAAAATGCTCCGGATTTTTCTTTTCAAGACTATTAGCTTTCCGGCAATGTTTTGTATAAGAATTTGAGACAATCCAACGGTGTAAAAGGTTTGTTTTCAACTTTGTTACTTTACACATATGTTAAATACGTTAAGCTGTAAAGTTTAAGATGTTTTTATGTGACGGTAAAGTAATGGGTTAGCAGGTTGTCTTTCCAGTTTTTGAAAACATGAAGGTGTATAAGCGTAAACGAGAATAAAGAAGTATGTAAGGATCGTCGCAGGTGGCGTTATGTAATTTCTACCCACTCCCAAGGGAAGAACCCGTGAGTTTATGTATGTATGTGTGAAGGTATCCTCGAATCGCTTTTAGCGTGGCAATAGCGGTCGTTACCCTTGCCCTAATATCTCTCCGTAGGAACCCAAACAATAAACTATGTATGTTTTTCGTTATTGGAACATATTGAAGATCACGACACATATTGATTCAGGACTTTAACGGACTTTATTTCAGTTTTTTGAAATAAAGAATTCTAGAAAATGTTGGTGGGTCAATGACCGCCATTGACAGACTAAAGTGATTCCGGGTATAGTTGAAAACATAACAATGATTTCAACTATTCCCGAATCACTAACAATGTGGTTCGATTGGGTTCAGTAAGCCCAGGTACTCACGGTTTTCGCGCTGCGATTTTTTTAGCGCACTGTATTTTCAACGCATTGCTTAGCGCCGAGAGTTGAAAATCCAACAGTGTATTTTTTCGACGCGCTGGGATGCGCTCTGTTGGATTCTCAGCGTTCAGCTCAACACCGAGAGTTGAAAATCCAGTGAGCGATAAAATCCCGCCGCGATATTTTTACGTCCGCGAACATGGGCTAATACGAAAATTAAAAGCTATGAACTAGCCGTCTATTTACTGTAAGCCATTTTAATAACTGGCCAGTGTCAAAATGACACAAAGTAGACTTTAATAGTTACCTGGATAATAGGTATAATGTTTTGACAGACTCTGACATTATGTGATTATTAGAATTATGGCCTGATGTTGCAACAAAATCCAATTTACCGTCGATTTTCACTGGAGTAGACTAATCATAATATACCTGCTGATTTTGTAAATATTTATACTAATCTACATACTAATAATACAGTGGAAGAGCTTGTGTTTCTTTCAACGCGCTAATCACTGGAACTACCAGTCGGATTTCAAAATGTATTTTTGTGCCCAATTCTTGAAGAAGGTTTCCGAGCAAAAAGAAAACAAGTCAGAAAGAAAGACCGATAAACGAGAACGATGTAAAAACGCGGGTAGGCGATGCGATGCAACGGGGTGGGTCGGGGGAACCAGAAATTTCACTAATATATTTTTCTGAATATAATTTACTAGCTCCACGGTTTCACCCGCATAAGTGTCGCCCCCGTGGGAATATCGGTATAAAAAGTATCATATGTGTTAATCCCAGTTATAAACTATCTGTGTACCAAATTTCATCCAAATCCGTTCAGCCGTTTGAGCGTGAAGAAGTAACATACATACAAACACACACACTCACAAACTTTCGCCTTTATAATATTGGTGTGATTGTAGACACAAAAATAATAAACAGCCGTGCGATTCTGTAACCATCTCACCGTGAAAGCTTGGGTGAATTGAGCGTGGAGTGAGCTGTCATTCGTTAGGGACTAACACTATTAAGTGCTCACTTCACTTATGATTTTACGGTGAGATTTTTACAGAATCGACCAGCTGACCTATGTACAAGCTTTAATTCCCTCATAATATACATTAGTGAAAATACGTTACGTGTCCAAGTTCCATATACAGTTGTAATAAATGTTGATTCATCCACGCCTCGCGCCTCCCGGGGGATGAAAACTTTCTGAACATCATTAATCTATAGAGTACTATTACTTTCTTATATACATTGGTAAAACCTACTGTAGATAGAGTTGAAATGAGCAAAAAATGTTTAAAGAATAATGAAAAATGAATGAATGATGATGTATTGAAAACCTACAGGTACAATTGCAAATCCAATCTAAGTCATAAATTAGAAAAGGGCTCACGAAGAGATGTTTTTAGGGTTCCGTACCTCAAAAGGAAATACGGAACCCGTGTAAGATCACTTCTTTGTCCGTCTTTCTGTCCGTCTATTAAGACCCTTTTTCTCAGGAACGCGTGAAGTTATAGAGTCGAAATTAATGTCTATCAAATACTCAAAGTTGCAGTCTCTTGAAGGAATGAAAAATCAGACTTCTAAGTCAACGCAATCAAAAGATACGGGCGTTTATGTTCCGAATCAAAACCTATAGACTTCCAGTTGACCTAGAATCATGAAATGTGTCAAAAAGCAATGTTATGTAGCACAAGTAAAGCGAAAATCCGAAAACCGTAAAGTCGTTACATACCTACAAATGTGTACGGAACCCTCGGTGCGCGAGTCCGTCTCGCACTTGACCAGTTTTATTTTTATTTTAAAGGAATATCTTCATTAGATAGTTCAGTCGACTGCACGTTAGTGCTAACACTTTGACCTTGAACTGGCCTAGCGTTGTACGGTGTTTCAATAGAATACGAGGCCAGGGATCTACTCCCTATTCACGACATCCGTTGTTTCGGCCGAAAATACAGGCATTTCCTTCTCGTAGTCATCACATACAGACATATAATTAGTTCTTGGCCAGAACTAAGGATGAATGACAACACGATTTGACAGTTGTCCCTAATCCCGACGTGTTTTGGCCCGCCCGAAAGTTTTTATTATGTCACTTGTTTTGACGGATCAACTACTTTTGGACAGGCCCGTGGACTCATGGCCAAACCCAATTACCTATCTCCAACAGTTTTGGCATACTGGAGGTAGAAAAACCTATGTATCTCTGGTTTTAACGTCCCAATAGTCTATATCAGTA
This sequence comes from Eremobia ochroleuca, assembly GCA_949629135.1. Taxonomy (NCBI): domain Eukaryota; kingdom Metazoa; phylum Arthropoda; class Insecta; order Lepidoptera; family Noctuidae; genus Eremobia; species Eremobia ochroleuca. The sequence continues at coordinate 14,949,783 of OX451387.1, forward strand.
GCGATCTGTATGACTATATTATACTGACAGCTAATGTTGTTGTTGCCAGGGTCGCGGGTTGTTCGTAAGAGGTACCGTGGCCCTTGGCACAAGCAACTGAAGGAACACGGGTGGGTTTTAGTCAGTAAAAGTCTGACACGCCCTCCCGCTCCGCCCAGAGCGGGAGAAGTTATTTGATAATTTCCCACCCAAAAAAAAAAAGCTAAGGTTGTTGGGTTCGGTCGTTACAGAGTATACCCCTGGTTACACTGGTTTTATTACCACTGTCGTAGTGCAGCCGCCTGTAACTACTTCCTCTTTAAATATTGGTACTCCTATCTCAAGCGGACATCAGTTTTTAGGGTTCCGTACCAAAATGTTAAAAAGGAACCCTTATGGTGCGACTCAGTCTCTCTTTCTGTCTGTCCGTGTGTCACAGCTGGATATCTCTAGAACTACTAATGCTATCAACTTGAAATTTGGAATACATAGTTTTAGATTACGTTTGCCCAACTATTTTGCAAATAAGAAAAGAAAAAAAATACATTTTGAAATGTGTCTTAAAAATTCCAAGTGGGGCTACTAGGACATGTGGGGTATCATAATTATGAAAGAGGGCTGTTTGCGCATCACCAAATATTTTTCAAGCCGCGTAGTTTTCGACTTTTGATGAAATATGTAAAAAAATATATTCTTATATCCGAAGTTTGCATAGAGAAAAATCTGCAATCATTCTATGTGATAGTAGTTTATGTAAAGATTACAGGAAAAATAAAACGTCTCTAAATAGCAGTTTTTTTTTCAGAAATCACCAACAAAAATTACATTAGTTCCACTATCGGTCAAGAGATGGCGCTAACCTAAAGCTGCAATATTCTACACCGCAGTGTTAAAATTCTTCTATGGATATAGGACTTGCCGATGAAAATTTAATATATACGTAGGTAGGTACTAGGTTGGTACGGAACCCTCGGTGTGGCAGTCCGACTCGCTCTTATCCGGTTTTTTTAGTACTTACCTAAGTATCTACGTTACCTATCGAAAGTAGTTCAAGTTAACGTTTATTATGGTCATATAAATTCATATCATGGCTGTAAGGTTCGTTGCCTTCATCTAACGAAGGCGAATTGGCCCGAATTTAGTGGGTTTGGGAAAAACCTCCAATGCCTTGCAGCTATCGTTAGAGTAGATTGTGGCGGATGTTCTATCTTATTTAATATGGCATTTAAACATGACGTTTTCCATCAAACGCCACTATAATAAACGAAACACTGGTAATACTAATGCATATGAGTATTTTAAAACGATGAAATACCTAAATCCGTGCATCGAAATTCCCAGCAGTGCGATTCTGTAACCATCTCACCGTGAAAACTTAGGTGAAGTGAGCGTAGGTATATCATCGGCCCATCTGACACTAGGTATTGAACAAGAATACATTTACAATCATAATCGAGATTTTAATAATATATTTTATGCTAATTCTGTTGATCATTTTATATAATTTCAAAGCTAGTATTATAATTTTCAAAACATTACTATTTTGTGGGCTTTTAATGTAGGAAAAAAAAAAGAAACTACTCCATATACAACGTGTAACGTTAAATGCGCAAAACCTGAAAATAGTTTGATCAGAATAACGAGCAGAAGTAATTGAACCACTTTTTAATATAGGTCACATTTTTCAAAAAATCTTCATTAAAAACGTTGCCGTGTCTATTTATTAATACTTCAAGCAAGCCAATGTCAGCGCGGCGCAGCGGCCGGGTGACGACTCCTCCCTCGGTAAAGCGTCGTCGCAGATGCAAGAAACGAACAGAATGGCCCGTAAAACTAAAACAGCACATAAAACCTTTACAATTTTTTTAATGACTTATTTTCTCTTTGAAATAGGTCAATTAAATTAAAAATCAGTTGGGGTGTCTGAGGTTTTGCGCATTTAACGTTACACGTTGTATAAGGACTAGTCTCGGAAAAAAAAAACAAAATTGATATTCTGACTACGTTTCTGTTTTGCTATTTTATTTTAAACCCCCACAAAAAACAATAATGTTTTGACACCTAAATTACTAGTTTTTAAATTATTTAAAAATGATCAATTTATTAAAATCTCGATTATGATTATAAATGTTTACATAGTCAATCCTTAGCATCAGTGGGATGACACTAACAGCTCACTCCACGGAAGTTTTCATGGTGAGATTTTTACAGAATCGACATGCAGAAATAAATAGTAGTGACTATGGGTTTTACAAATAAGCCGACTAGCTATAGTGAATGGATAATAAGAACTTTACTGTTTTTTTTTGTCGACTGTGAACGTCATTAATTAGATACTTACTTTTACGATGTTGTTTAGTCTTCCAGACACGTTTCCGGATGACAGCGATGCGGACGAGTACTTCTACGCCTAAATGTCCGTTTGTTTTTGTAATTATTTATGTAGTTAGTTAGTCTTTTAATTTAGTACCTAGTGTAAATAATTATCTATACGAGTACATACAGAAATAAATAATTATGTATATATTATCTTATTGACGTCCCCGCCCAGTATAACTTGATAAATTAATTATTATAATTTAGTAAATATATCATGATGATTATATGCGTGAATTGTCTTTCGATCAACATACGTCGTCATGTAGAGGAGTAATTCTGCTAAAATAAGACAATAAATTTTCATGGCTATGAGAGCTTGTAGACTAATACAAGTACTTGTCATATTATTTCATTACCTTTTCATAGAAGCTGGTGGTTTCTCCACAACACTGCAGGGAATAGGAACGTAGCAAATTAACTTGACTCTATAGACGAAGGTACTTGTGCCGCGAGGCAGTAAAACTTTTACATTAAATTTGCCTGACGTAAAGGTGAATTAGGGTGGGTTGTCCTGCACCCTAATTGCGTAACATATTATTACTCTCAATTTGAATCATTTTGAAGCATATTGATAATCCATTGCTCCATTTGTTTGAAAAATGGGTCTGCTCAACAACGTAAATAACGCAATGAATGTTGTTGAACTGTCAAAATGAAACTCATTGCTACTAATAGTGTGTTACGCAATTACCCTGCTGTTCTCTGGGAGAACTCCTGAAGCGTGGCGAAGGAGCGTGGTCGTTCTTTTCTTTAAGATGTGTAATAAGATCCTTCTAAAGGACTACAGACCCATTTCGCTCCTTAGCCACGTATATAAGTTATTTTCAAGAGTCGTCACGAATCGTCTAGCGCGAAGACTCGACGAGTTTCAGCCACCGGAGCAGGCCGGGTTTCGAGGAGGATTTAGCACCATAGACCACATCCATACTGTGCGACAAATTATACAGAAGTCCGAAGAGTATAATCGGCCCCTGTGGCTTGCCTTTGTGGACTTAGAGAAAGCTTTTGACTCTATCAAGCCCTGGTCTGTTTTGGAGTCTCTGCAGCGATGCCAAGTCGACTGGCGCCACATCCAAGTGCTAACATGTCTTTATAAAAACGCGACAATGACCGTCTAAACTCAGAACCAGCGAACTGAACTGATCCCCCTGCGTCAAGGAGTGAGACAAGGGGACGCAATTTCCCCGAAATTGTTCTCTAACGCATTAGAGGGTGAACTGGGAAGGACGCGGCATTAACATCAAAAGCGAGTACATCTTACGCTTGCGATTTGTAGATGACATCGTCATACTGCCTGAATCGGTGTAGGACTTGCAGCAGATGATGGACGTCCTAGTTGATTCTTCTGTACGCATTGGTCTCCCGATGAACTTGGGCAAACCCAGATTATGTTCAACGAACAAGTTACTCCGGTGTCCGGTACCCGAATCCGCAACAAGGTGATTCGGCAGGGAACCAAAGTTGTCGACATAGCTAGCACAGAATAAGCAAGCTGAAGTGCCAATGGGCCGGCCATATAAGCCGTAGAACCAATTTCCGTTGGGGTAGACGTGTTCTTGAGTGGAAACCGTGCTCGCTCGCGTGTGATCGCTAAACCTAAGGTGGGACGCCCTCAGGCTAGGTGGAGCGACGATCTTCGCAGGATGGCTGGTAGCAGCTGGATGAGAGTTTCCGAAAAACGAGTTGAATGGCGTGCAATAGGGGAGGCCTATGTCCAGCAGTGACTGATGATGATGATGTTTCACGTAAACTTAACGCACGCATATACGTCAAAAATGGTGCTAACTTTCGTCAAACCAAAAAAAGCGTTGTTTCAAATTAAGAAAAAAGTTGTTTCAAAGTGCCTAAACACACTATGCCGAAGTTACGCGACCGAAGTTCAGTCGTCAGTAATTCAAATAGCATTGCAGGCGTAATTGTGCTGAACTTCGGTCGCGTCACTTCGGCATAGTGTGTTTAGACACAAACGGTTGGTTAACGTAACATACGTACGTCAAATAATAACGATTACGTACTCGTAATTTTGTAATCGTAATTTGAGACAACGCTTTTTTAGTTTGACGATAGTTAGCGCCATTTTTGACGTATACGCGTGCGTCAAGTCGTACGTGAAACAACCCACCCTAAGCCCCGCATTACAAGGCTAGGGTGAGTTTTTGTGTGCTATTTATCTTGTTTGTGCCCACACCATAATAATAACGGGATTGAAGGACGACGCGTTTACGATAAATACTTGAAGTTTATTTATTGCTGTTTGTTTGGCTAGATTGTTATTGTGTTTTTGTCAATCATTTTTTATGACCTGAAGTTAGACTGTAGTAATGTAACTACCAACCTAATCTATACAAAAAATAAAATTGTAATGTCCAAATAACAGCGTTTTACTAAAAGCATATGAGTATATACGGTACTTAAAACCAAAAAAATATTTTTTATATGTCTGTTGGTTCCGGCTAATCTCCGAACCAGCTGGACCGATTTTGACGGGACTTTTACTGGCGGATAGCTGATACCATAAGGAGTGACTTTTTTTTTAGAATAAGATTTGGGGTTCAGCCCAAAAAACCCATGATATCCAATTGGTTTTCCGACTTTAGAAACTAACTACAGGACAGCTAGTTTCTAAAATAAAGTAGGTATTTAACTTGTAACAATTATAACATAAAGTGGGTATAAAACGAATATTTGCTCTGTGCATACGTCTGCATGATTAACCTCTAGAGGTAATAGAAATCACGTAATTCGGATTGAATTGTCATAAAAAAGCTGAGTCATCGAGGGAAAGTTTGAACTTCACGCAATCGTTCACATCTTACATCAAATAGAAAGAGGTGATAGCTGATTATGATATGAGTATAGAGAAGTTTTTATATACCGATATTTCATTAAAACATCTATTTTAAATGTATCATCATTTAGCTTTGTAAAAGTGACACACGACCATTTTCGACGTAACACAATCTGTGAACTCAATTAAATGTACAGACGCCAGCACATCAAGCTACTACAATCTGAAGAAGCCCGTGAAATTAAAACTTTCATACGTTTCTTGCATTTGCAGGTCAGGCATGTCGACTAGAATATGATAGAAGAAGATAAAGTTCCACAAATTTGAATTCCGCGGGCTAACACGGCGCTTCCCTCTTAAAGATTAAAATAAAACAGTTTTACTTTTATACGGCACTTCTTAAAAAGACTCAATTAAAAATCATTCATTTAGGTACCCTATCATCCAAGAGCAAGACAAGTAAGTATGTAAGAAATTGCTTTGATGCAAGAAAAATATGATTTCCTCAACAAATCGATCAGATAAATTTTCTACAAAAGCCACAGATAAATTAACACATATTTCAAATTACCTGCGGCAGATGATCGTTGTCCACCGTGAGGTTGATCTTGGCAACATAGAAGGTGGTGGGGAAGGGCGGCGTGTGCGCATAGTACTCGGTCAGCTGCAGGTCGCGACAGGCGTTCTGCGAGCCTAGCCAGTACTCGTTACCGAACAACACGTTAGGCGTGTAGTGGCCTGACGCGTCGAATACTGAAAACAGAGAAAAAATTGGTTAGGACAACATTCATAATCCTGCGGGGTAATAGAACACATAAAATGGCAATCGATCGCAATACCTGTCATTTTGACAGTTCAGCCACGTTCACTGCGTTCCTTACGTTGTTGAGCGGTAGTATTTTTCAATTGTATGAAGCAATGGATTAGGAATATCCTGTAAAACTATCGGAGTGTGATTGAAAATGTGTTACGCTACATTAAAATATCGATAGACATCCTATAAAAAGCGAACTTGTACGGACGACATTACAAACACACTGGAGAAGCTGACTAAACTAAACTAAAAAGTGCGTAGCGTAAAAAAATTGCGGAAAGTGCAGCGATTTGCGTCGGGCGAACCGAACGACGACGGCGCTGCCCGAACGTGTGCATTATTATGAAGTGACCTTGTACGAGCAGCATTCAATTATTTATTTATATAGTCGGGTTCGTAATGAAATAAAAACAATATTATAATAGTTATTATGTAAAAGAGGTTTATTTATTCAAGCAATAATGACAAAATAAGGTGCCTAACTAAATATGGATTAATTGCTCGATGAAGATAAGCATCGAATTAAAGCACAATATCTAATCATCGTGATTAAAACTCAAATAAAACTTTTAAATCGCAAAATTGTGTGTTCATGTCAGCAGTACCTACAGCGCTGCGGTTCTTACGATTACGAGCACCCTTATTAAAGAGCACGTCAGGTCAGGGTATATATGTTCTGTGCTAAAGAGTCGGCGACGAATAGTTTGAAGTGCGGGGTGAGGTGCGGTATCTGATATGAGCGTGGGGAAGGGAGTGTCACTTCTGTACGTAGTACTATTATATATTCTGTGACGTGGGCGTCATATCAAACACGAAAAAAAAAATACGCCTCTGGCCGTGTCATCAGTGAAAGTGTTGAAATCGACTTCCATTTACAAATGATAAATTAATCTATGGTAAATAGAGGAAAGTGGTTAAAATGCATAAAGGTATGGGCCAAGCATTTTTACCACTTTCCACTATTTACCATAGGTTTAGTGTCCGATCTCGTCTTTATCTCAAAACTAACGAAGATTTATGCTGTTATTGTGAACACTTAAGATTATGTGATAAGTTTCTTCACTTTGTACACCTACAGTCTGACATTATTTTACACTGTGTGCAACATAATGTTCTCAAACTATTTCCTGGGGTGCGTTTTAATGCTGTTTAATGTACAGGGCCAGCTTTGACGTATTTCAGAATATAATCCGCTACATAGTGTTTCATCATAATTCCCCACGCTCGCAAATTGTTTCAACACATTGTGTGATGTGGTATGGCAAGAAGGATAAACTTGAGCGTTAGTAAAAGAGTTAATTTTCTTCAGAATAATCAGTGTGACGTTTGTAAATGACAGGCTATTAACAGTCTACTTCGTCCTCTCGCTGAGGAAAAGCGCTGTGTAATATAAAACTATGGGGGTAGCAACATCTATATCTTCTACACACTGAAGACGAGGCGTTTAGATTTTGTACAGACGCCAGCACATCAAGCTACTACAATCTGTCAGATTTCTTTAATAGATTTTCAACTTTATCGCTAAAGCACAAGGTTCAAAGTTGATTGGGAAAATCTGACAGTTTCGGGTAGCTTGATGTGCTGGCGTCTGTACATTGATTATATTAACAAAAAAAAAAAAAAAAGTTGGGTGTTAAAGGAAAACCAACAGATGTCATTTCATCAATTTTTGGAATTTTTGTCTGTTTGCCGGTTTGTCTGTTTGGATGTGAGAGATTATCTATTTTAACAGGTTCCACCTTAAAAGTACGAAATCAATATGGTTAATTTTTATACTCAAATGTAGTGTAGAACTCGAAGTAATTAGTTTTTGTTACATCACAATCGCTTCACTCTATCAAAAGAAATAATCAATTTAAAATTTTCTAGAACAACTTTTCATTACGTAATCTGGAAACACGTACAGACATCTATTGGCGTGGCGTCTAGTGGCGTGACTAACGAAAACATATTATGATATAAATAACATTATTATGTGAATAATCACGTCATAAAGGTTTACCTTTATGACAAAATAACACAGACATTTATGTCTGTTTTATTTAAAAAAAGTAATAATTATATGATGTTCTAAAATTCGCTTTCCATTGATGGTTGATTAGTGGCGCTAATACATAGAATTTCAAATAAAAAGAGAGGATAATGTAAGATAATAATAATTGATGTGGTGTCTCAGTGATAAAGAATGCAATGTTGGTAGAGTCCAGCGGGTTTTTGAGCAAGCATATTCAGGGCGAAAAGTTGATAGCTGAGTAGATGTGGCAAGAGGAGAGAACACCGAAAATATATTTTAAAAGTTTCAGATAGGAGCCCCTTGGACAGGAGACTACTTTCAGATTTCAAAAAAGGGCCAAAAAATAAAATGATCTTCAGAGCCATTTGGCAATATTTCAACCCATATAGGGGTGGGGACGTGGATGATACTCTAAGTCGACATAGGCGCACTTATATAGTTCTCGTGAACCTTTTAATATTAACTTCAGCATAATCGGTGGAACATAAAATCTAGTCACAATTCATGAAGGATTGGAATACGGTAAGTATACGGGGAAGTGAGTAAAAGTGGAGAGGCATAGCACGGCACGCCAGCATCAACGATAATATTCGTCGAACCCTCGTGACCGCCGGCGTACCAGCGGTATTAGAACCAAATGGCTTGGTACGTGACGATGGGAAGAGACCAGACGGCATGACGTTGTTGCCTTGGAAGGTGGTTAGGCTTCTGGTGTCGATACCCTTGCGCCATCTCATGTTCTTAGCACGGCGGGCTGCGCTGGCGCTGCAACTGCAGCTTCTGAGATCCTCAAGCGGCGCAAATACTGCAATCTTATGGGTAACTACAGCTTTGAGCCCTTTGGGGTCGAAACACTCGGGTCATGGGGCCCGAGTGCCGAGTGCAAAGAAATTTCTCGCCGGCTGATCGACACTTCACGTGACCAGAGAGCTGGGTCGTTCTTTGGCCAAAGAATTAGCATTGCCGTTCAACGTGGCAATGCTGCCAGTCTTCTGGGCACGTTTCCGGATGACAGCGATGCGGACGAGTACTTCGACGCCTAAATGTCCGTTTGTTTTTGTAATTATTTATATAGTTAGTTAGTTAGTCTTTTAATTTAGTACCTAGTGTAAATAGTTTGTTAATACTTACATAAATAAAAGTTCAAGAATTCATCATAATTCTCCTGCCTTTGTCCCAGTAATATAATAATTAATGAACAGTCACAAATAGTGATGTTCTATTATTTCATGATAAAATCAATTTATCAAGCATAGATTGAGTAACATAATATCGAATTAAAGAGGTTCGACAGCTACGACGTCGTCGTAGCTCATTTAAAATATCCATCTCAACGACGAAACCCGTCCCTTTTGCTCTTCTAATAAGTCCACAGACTCCCGAATCATTTATAATGTGAGCTTATACCAAAGACAGGGTTCAAATTACGCCAAAGCAAAGAGAGTTAATTGTAATTTGATAATTTTAAACAGCCACCAACGTTGAATAATAAACCGGACTTAAGTAATAAAAAAAAAATACGCACGTATTATTATACTCGTAAAAAAAAGGAATATATTTTATTTTTCTAATTAATCTCCCCTTTTATTAACACATTTTTCCCAGCGCAGGGGATGTTTCTTGATGCCAGTATCGAAGAATGTAGTCGGTCGTGTCTTTAGCCAATTGCACACAAATGATTCCACTATCTGGTCAGTGTGAAAACGGCGTCCTCCACTTGATTTTTTTTTTGTGCCATTCCTACACTTGAGTTCTTGAAAGCGTATTCTTATCGAACTGTAGAGTCAATGGATGCAAAATTTCGGAAGGTTTTATGCCCTCCCGTGTTAAAAAAATTATGATAAGTCGTTGCTCAACAGACTTATATAACTCCTGGTCATACATGATGCTACTGGCGCGCAATAAACTAAAGTGAGCCGAAGCAGTATATCCCCCTCCCCTAGATGATCCCCCCTAACACATACAACAGCACCAAGCGCGTCACTTCACTCAGCAACCAGTAATAATAATAATAGGAATTGTTTCTGAATGAAAATTATCTTCATTTTCATATTTCTCTCATTTACTTCATTTTCATTTTACTTTTTACTCGAGTAACCTGTGGGTGAGCTATACCCGACCCCGCGGGTTCAATATAGCAATGCTTTCAGAATTTTGTTACGGCTATCGTGGCGCTGCAGTACCTCCGGTATGTTTGCAGATGCCCACACGGATGGCTTCAAGGCTATAATTCGTAAAAAATCGGCTTCTTTGCTGCAGAGTCTGCGGGATGCTAAGAATGGCATTCTGAAAGTCATTGCTGCTAGATTTGACTGCCCTATTCAAAAACACTGGGTAAGGGTAGTGAATGGTTGTATATAGTAGTCTACATAGATATAAGTACTAACAATACTAACATATTTGTAAGCTAATATTGTTGCTAATATATACTAACAACATATGGATTTAAATTATCTGCAATAAATTATTATTATATTAACAAACAGGGGAATGGAAACTAATTCTTTAGAGAACGCTTTTACTTTCTTCCAATAAAATCGTTGTTTTACTTTTATTTCCAGAATAGAATTAGACAAAGTCATTAAAATAAATAAATATCAAACAACGTTTTAGGTTTCTTCTTTCAATTCTTTCAATCTCGGCTCTGCTATAGAGATCTAGATAGAAAAAGCAAACTAAGATCTAGGTAATATTACCCAGCCTAGAAAAATTACCCATCACCTTATTTTTGTGAAAATACACGGAAAGAACGGCGGATAAGAGAAATCAAATTCAATTTGCAATAAATTAAGATCAACACTCCTCGTTTTCATTTTCATTTCAACTTAGCTGGTTTTTGTTCTTATATTAATATAACTTGTCTAAACAAAGGAGGAAAAACGGGAAAGTTATGATTTTTCAACAGGAAGTGAAGCGATCTCATCGAAGTTTTTATTTAAGACGATGTAATTCGCTTAATCCCAAGAATTAGGGGAAAAAGATTTTTTTTATAAATTCTTAATTCTGCCATTACGCGCGACTGACCTCAATAATAAAAAAAATATTACCTTTTTTCTGTCCTGCCCTTTTGTTTGTGTCCCAAAGGAATGTATTCATGCTCCCAGTTAAATAGAATTGAGAATAATGGAGCTAAAAATACCCGAAGGCTTTATTGTCTATACCAGAAAATGCCTTAATTAAATCCTGTAGTTATATAACTGATATCAAAGGAACATTTCAACAAATTCTGATCCGTAAATAGAATAAAGCTAAAGTTGAGCTCAGATAAATACGGTCGTTATACTTGGCTAATTTTGTTTTGAGTCTCGATTAGTTCCAGCTTCCGACAGAGTAGTGAGCCGGGCGGCCGGAAACCCGGCGTTCTGCAGCCTGATCCTGAGTTAGATCCCGGCCGCTGCAGAATTCCTCTGATTTATAGCCTTCACAGTTATTAATGCAGTGAAATATTGCCCTCACTAGATGAGCCCCGCAGGTGGTTCTATTATCTGCGCTTTAAGTGTATAAGATATAAGCTTCGGTGGTGAAGCGTCTCTTGTTAAAGGACTTTCGTGATGTCCACACATTTTCCGCGCAATATTTTAAAATTTTCGTTCGTGAACACTGTTGCCGGCTTCGTTCAAGGCAGACTACGAAGGCATTATTTTGTGTTATTTTATTAAACTAAAGCTATGTTTTCTGCTTTATACTGTTTTACTTTGAGGGTACAGTACCCGGCGGTCTAAAATTTCGATTCTATTACGGACACTTTTACGGCTACGGAAACTACAAATGTATCGCAGGTGCAGTAGCGGAGAACGTTAAATAAGATTCGTATGATGGCTATAAACAAGACTGGAGATACTTATATTAAGACATGCAAAGCCAATCCGATATCACACTTCTGGGTGAGATATTTTAATGAATATAGCGGTAACCAACTCTGTAATAAATTAGCTTGGAGAGTCATTGTTATAATGTAGAGCAAAGTTTGGAGTGACTCTATTATAACTAATAGTTATAACATAACCCTTATTTTAGTTTCTTGTGATACGTATGACGATGTTTAGTAACTAAAAGTTTGTGGTAGGTGTTTTTATTAAGTATAACTTGATATTGTGGTGTAGCGTGTGAAGCGCTCTGTGATCGGAATCGTTAATATTTATTGGAACTCTACCTGAGTATGTAAATAATTATATTCTTTCTTTCTTTTCTTTTTTTAAATATTAACTACACTCTCAACATGAAAATAAATGTCGATCGCAGCTGTCATTTTAGTATAGATAAAAAAAAAATGAGTTTTCGATTATCAAAATTACAAAAGACAGTCCCCCAAAACGCTCGCCCTTCACCACTTCCTAGTGCTTTCGCCGGAGAGAAGAAGCGCAACGTACTCCCCAGCAGCACAGCTGTCTGTTCAGTTAGAAAATACTTGAATGAATACAATACAAGGTATGCAAAGTAATTAACATTACAAGACACAGAACACAAAATTAAATTATTTGCTATTATGTCAGCTAGCCACGCCAATTAATAATCAGAATTGATGTACTCACCGACTCTTACTACGAACATAAGTATATGAAAAAAAAGTAGAAGAATCAAGAAAAAATAGAGAAAAGAAGTAGGTATTATCAAAGATTAGGGTTTGATACCTTCTAGTCTAATGGATTGTTCTGTGGACGGCACAATCACGAAATATTTCATGTAAGGGCCAACAATTATTCGAAAAAATTTTTTGGTTTCTATCGTGAATGTGGCGTCCAATTTATCAAAGTCACAAAGAAAATAAAACTCATCGAACTTACTTTTTTATTGACAACTAAGGGCGAACAGTTTTCTGAAAGGTTTCGATATCTAACGAGATACTGTTTGTTATCAAACTCGATTCCTGGAAACCATCCTTTATGTCTCAACGGGGTCATAAAGGGTTTTTAACCGTAACCGTTTAAGTGATAATCACGGTCACATAACCCCTTAAATTGACACTAGCCACTCTAGTGATTGGGTATATAAAAATACTTTCTGTCACCGAGGGCCGCTGTTATTGTAACTACAATTACCTATTAAACAAATTACACGAGGTTGTACAGACTGTGAATATTACAACATACATGTATATTCAATTAAGTATCCCAATATTGATTACTTTGTAAATTGATACCAAAGTTTGAACTGAGATATCTGTGGGTTGACACAGATAACCACAGGAGTCGTAACAAGCCAGGCGTTTTCCATATCCGGCATTAGAACTACAGCCTACAACAATATTAGATCGTATTCGAGTATGTCATATCTGGATAAACCTGCACACTGCTCGATCTATTTGCTTCATCGTTGGAGTTAATTAAGAATCCAATATAGACGATACAGACCATGGAATTGTATCCAATTAACATTAAGTCAAAGCCTACCTCTCTGTCCCCTTTATTTAAAAGAGTAAAAAGGCACCTGAATAATTTATATCATTTGAATTAGTTACTTTAGGTACGTTATCTCGTTTATTTTCAGTTGAATTTGCGCAGCGATCATTACATTTCTATACCAGAGACAAAATAAATGGATACTAAAACGAATAACAAAAAGTGTTTTGGACTTTTTGGAATAGTTGAATGACAGAAAGAAAGATGGCAGCGAGCCATCCTGGTAACGGTTCCGCTGGAACCTTTTGAAGTACAATACTCCGAATAGCATGAATTTCATGTTTGCATTAGAATCTGTTTCTCCGTGAATACCTAAACGGCCTCAGGTCCTTTTTGCGGTCGAATTCCGTATGGTCCATCTGGCAAGCAGCGGCAGACCTTAAAATCGTGAATACATTTGTCTCATAAAAAGGTCGCATGCTACTTATTTAAGGAACCCTTGTCAGTGTCTGAAAAATAGAATATAGAAATTTTACAAAGGGTGACACAATGGGCGGTCGTATCGCTAAGAGCGATCTTTTAAAGACAACCTTTGGATGGATTAAAAAGGGGAAGGGGAGACAAATACTGTAAGTAGTCTGTCGTGTATCATTTACATAATACAATGAATACATCCATAAAGTATGTTATACTAATCTTAATAAGTACATAATTATATGTAAATATAGTTTTTAGTTGTTATATTCACACATCTAGTTTGTCACATGCTATTTCACCAAACCTAGTTAATCTACGTTAGACAAAAATTGTTCGCTAAGTTTGCTTGGATGTTACTCAAACTACTTTTACAGTTGGATTAATTTATGAATAACGTTGCTGGTTGCGTGATTACTCAAGTGTTTTTATAAAATACCTGTACTTAAATATTAAGCATTGCGGAATTGTTTATTATCCTGAAGAAATAAAATAAAAATAAAATAAAATAAAAATATAATAATAATAATAGACATGAAACAGGAGCAAAGAAAATATAATGATGGTGTTTAAGGAGAGAGGAAGTGTTTTTTATCATAATTTTAAAAGTGGGCAAAGTTGAGCACGCCTTACTGACACGGGCAAGTCATTCCATAACCGTACTGCTTGAACAATAAAAGATTTATCATAGAAACTGGTGGAATGCATCGGCATCTCTAGTCTCAGGTTTTCCGATGCCCATGAAACATTCACATTTAGTGGGGAAACAAGGAAAACAGGGTCTTTGGTTTGAAGGTTTCCTTGTGTATATTTTTGTTTCCCAAGCCTGTAATTAACGCCGTGCGTGGATGCGTCGCCGACCGTCACCGTCACTGAGCCGCGGTCGGCGCGGGCGCTGCGGCTGCGCGTTGTATGCACCTGCAGTCACGGTCGGACAACGTCCTACTTTGCGGTCAATTCTGCACTTACTTGAATATTTTTGTCATACTTATTACGTAAGTAATGAAACATCTCGCGCGCTAGTTGATATCTTTGTAAAACTTCCGTGCGATGGCGACGACGTGGCGTAAAAATGTTTTAATAAATTATATTTCGGCGTTGTGACTTCATAAACACATGAATTATACTAGGAATAGAGAGATTCCATGGAAATATAAGATCCACTTCATTTGTATATAAATGACATCAGCGTGCATGACAATATTAAAACATAGTGGAGCTTTCTAAAAGCTTTTCGGTTTCCCACAGGCAATCAAACAGAAAATACGGAAATGTGAGTCCAATAGTAGCATACACGGAATAAACTAGGAATGTGGCTTTAAATTTTGCAGCATTGAGATAGTTTTTGATTTAAAAGAGTGTCCGTAGAGTTTTTTTGCCCGTTCTTCTCCATAGGTATCTACTACGTTTTGGAATGGGCAACTAGCTTCATCTTTCTGACTGACCGACCCCTTGGCAATTCAAAAGTGCCTGTAATTGGTATGTTTTAAATAAATGCTTTGAAATGACTCGAGCTGAGGCTTAAAATACTTTGATTCATGGATATGTCTCCCCTATTAGTAACCCAGTTTCCAGATCAGCAGAAAAATATAATCATTAATTGCGAACATGTTTTGTTATGTTATGCCTGAATACAATATAATAATATCTGAAAACAATGCTGTTGCAGCAAGAATTCGAAAATAACGCTTCGCGAACAACTGATACTTTGTAGCAACGTGAATTGATATTTTGATTATGTTGTTATTTATTACTTTGTGGCATTTCTCTGTTTTGCAAAATATCCAAGTGTTGACAAATCGGTGCAAAAACGGTTTACTCCAACAACAATAACAACAAATATTTTGAAAGACGGGCAAGGTATTTGTAAGTGAGAGTGACTTGTGGGGTTATTTAAATCACACCGTGTTAGAGCGGTGATGATTATGTAAAGTGATACTTCGTTTGTAAACTTGACATTAAGGTATCATCACAAACACACATTTATAGAACTTGTGATATGGGAACATAGTCGTGAATGCAAGCATTGGCCACGTTCGTTGCAAAACCACGAATATTCATTCACTGGAGACCAATAAATATTGCCGCAACGAAAATAAAGTTGGCCAATAACTCGCTCATTCTTTCTAGGGACCTACAAACATCATTTTGTCCATACATCCGTTCCACTTGCCCGCATGCCGCCATTAAATATTTCATTACAAAGGATTGACGCTAACGTGTGGTGAAATATTGGGCAAAATCCTGTTAATTGACCGATTGGTTTACACCATTCGGTCGCTGTGTGGTCGTGGTGAGGCAATCGCCGGCACTACAGACGGTAATGCGTGGTGGATGCACGCAGTCATTTCGTGTCAACATCTTCAGAATAACGAATGTTTGTTAGCTTGGCACAGGTTATTAAAGCTTAAGACAGAACCAAGAAACCCACAAAATGTTAAATGAATAATATTGTTATTTATTTAACACTTTGTGGGTTTCTTTTCTGAGATCTAACAATATTGACAAAATGTGTGTGAAGGCAACTAGCAAAGTTCTAGGTATTTTGGGGCAATTCTTTAAAAATGCTGTATAGCAGTAAATCGAGGGTTTACCTTATTTTCCAATCCAGCTCCATTTTCTTGCCTGAAAGTCAATATAGGTTCTGAGAAAACCATTATTTTGGCTTGTTTAGCAAGCCAGTACAAAACCATTTATCTCAGCCAGAACATGTCGTTGAGATAGAACGCTGTAAGCCGGGGCGTACGCGACATTATCAAATTATGGATGGCTTGTAACGCTATTAGACTGTACAATGTACCCATCTACGTAAGTTATGGAGAGCTAAATCGATTCCGCCATACTAATTATACATCGTGGTTGCTAGCGCTTCCATTGATTGATATCTATTAATATCTTAAAGCGATTCAATAAGATAGCACTCAATGGACAGGCATTACTCCTGACCATATTAGATCACGCTTTGATTAATTTTTAAATGGCACTCAGGGTAGAGCCGCTCCACGTAAGCCTCGACAAAAAGTAGCTAAATATAGAATGTCGACTAAAAGTTTCGTGCTTCAATTAGAGTGTAAAAAGTCGAAGTTGCGTGTCAATGAGGTTACCTCATCAACACTAACTTTGCCGGCTCTGTATAAATAATGTTATACTCATTACTTACGTTTTTGATGTTAAAATTTCGATACCATTTCTCAACCGGACCTTGCTTAAGATATTCGTCAGAAAATAACAGTGTCAATTTTCCTCATGCAAAAAGCAATTCATTTCATAATATAGCATAGCTAAACCGCTCGGAGTGGTAAGCAGAGCATAATCGCTTGGTCACAGTTTACCGAAGAGAAGAGATAAGGCAGTCGGTGCTACTGCATCCGACACAGTATGTACTCTAAGTACTTAGTTACTTTATAGCATTTATTGAGTTCAGTTCAAACTCAAATTCAAAGCATTTATTTAAATTAAACCATTTATAGGCGCTTTTGAATTGTCAAGGAGTCAGTCAGTCAGAAAATATGAAGCTAGTTGCCCATTCCAAAACGTACCTCTCGAGAAGAACGGGTATGAAACTCCATGGACACTCTTTTAAAATATATTGTTACAAAAATTTTAGTTACTTCATTAACGTTGAATTTCAGTTCCAATCCCTAATAATCGTTGCGAGCGAAAAGCAATCACAATCTGGTTCGAACCGAAATATCGACACTGAACTACTCGTAGTTTTCCCAAAAAACACGCGGAGAAACACTAACACGGAAACAGACGTTTCATTAGTGATCAAAGAGAAATTCACTGACGCCTCATTTGAAACGCGAAGAGCAAATACAATAATCGTAACATTAACATAAAATACAAATATAGCCGTTACCCAGCTGATGGAATGAGATTTACGCAGATATTATGTCACCGCAAGCGTGGCATGTTTAACAAGACCCGTCGATACGCCGCAGCGGTGCGTGTGAGTGAAATGAATCGCTTACTTTCACGGGTTACTTATGAAATTTGCGATTTACAAGTTATGAGGCGTATTTTGCGCAAGAGTTTGGCTTCGCGCGGCCGCAGCGCTGCCGGCTGCGCGCGCACCTTACGTCACAAGCCGATGAGCACACGTTTCTCAATAGCATCACTTGCTGAAGCTCGTCTCTATAATAAAGAATAATTTCTATTCTTTGTCTTTTAATTAAATTATTACATAATATTACTATGCCTACTACACTGAATTATGTGAGTAATTTCCTACGCTCTAGTTGCGTATTCAAATCCATCCTATTAGTTTGGTTCCTATTAATATTATACAATGGCCGCCTAACCTCATAATGACTAGATGAGAATCTGCAAATTGACTTAGGACTATCTCTGGCCTGGTTTTAAGTTACAAACAACCACACATCATTATAATTTATGTGCTAAACCTCTATTTATATCAACTATTTGTTAATGCTAAATGAATACGTTTACTGTTACAATTCCACCGATTGTTCGTGAACAGAACCGGTTACATTGCAACATGCGTCAGCTTGAACCAAAACATTCGCCGACTTACCACTGAGTGTTAAACCAGCTGTACCAGTGTACCGAAGTATAGGCTACTAACAACTAAGTTCAATTGGAAAATGAACAAGCTTTTCAGGGCAGTAGTATATTGCAAGCTTTTAATCCAGACACTTAGCCCAAAAGCAGTCGAACAAAAAAATAGCAGTAATATGTGAAACAAAAGTAAACAAAACTAGCTTTTGACTTCGGCTGCGTCCAGGTAGGGGTCAGAAACTATCTCAGGGTTGGTTCCAGGATGAAAGGTATTTTTTGTCCCAAACCACGTCAGCTCAGGTCTACCTGTGTGCCAAATTTCATCAAAATCTGTTCAACCATTAAAGTAGGAGTAGTACATTCAAGAGCCCAAAAAATATTCCAACAAAATAATTATGGTGATATGTTAAAAACAAAAGTGTATTTAAAATTAAACGAATGTTGCTGAAAATAACAGATAAAGCGACTTAGAGAATGAAGGAATTAACGAACTATACGGATATATACACAGAGGTGAGGCACGTGATGGAAGAGTTTGCATTATTCAGGCATTAACAGGCTGTTCCCTTTGTGTCTGGCGTATAACTCCACGCGAGAGAAATGTTGGCATTCAATAATACCTCTAATTAAACATGAGCGCTTTGTGGTTTCGCTGTACAGGAGTCGGTTTATCAGTGTTTGCTACCTCAACTGCTAACATTTCATGTATCTTTATTAAATTACTTAACTTGTATTGGTATTTTAAATCTCACAGATACAGACCCTGTAGTCAAATGAAAGTAAGTAGTAAAACTTCACATACGTTATGGATATCTGACGTCACATCTGTGAAGTTTTACCAATTAATTTAAATTAATTTGACTCTGTACAGGACTCCCGTGGACAAAATTAAAGCAGTATTTCAGAATATTAGGCCGAGATCTATAAGCGTGGTTTAACTCGAGCTTTAGATAAGTTCCCTTCTCTATGTTGCACTTATAGTTTGACAGTTGTGCGACGTGACAAGAATAACGCGTAGAATAAGTACATTCTAATCACGTGCAAAGTACGTGCTAAGCTAAGCATCTCGTGCTTAGATCTTTTATCACAATTGTTTCGTAAATTATGTTTTAAGTAAATTCAATTCTGAATACAATTTTTGCAGGCCGGTTCCACGTGGAAGAAACTCGGTGGCGCATCAAGTTGAACCGCGGGAGAGATGCAGGGGCACGCCGCGCTACATCTAGCAAACATGATCATCTCGACGAAATATGCGCCAAGTAGGTCGCTCTTATAATTTCATTCATAACTGGATGCCTACGTAAACTAGTTCGTGTATTATGTAAGTAATATAACCCGCAAGTCCGCACTTCTGTGGACAGTAGAGAAACTTATTCTCACTGTAACATTAATAAGCTGATCGTAGTTCAGCAAGTTTAAGCGGATATATTTAGGTAGGTTAAATATGTTGTAAGCAGATATCGACTTAATACAGTACTCTAATTGCGTAAAATACTTTCAATCAAAATTTGAATCATTTTGAAGGATGTTGCTAATCCATTGCTTCATATGTTCGAAAAATGTGTCTGCTCAACAACGTAAATAACGCATGAATGTTGTTAAACTGTCAAAATGAAAGCCTTAGTGTGTTCACGCAATGAACCCGCTGGAAAATGGGATGCCATATCAATGAATTTTTGATTTCACCTCATGCAATAGAAGTTTATCGTAGACGTAACATAACAATTATTAAAAAAAACGAAAGGAAGTCTTATGTTAATTGTAATCCAAGCACTTGTACTTGTGTAATGTTTATTTCGTAAATATATTACTAATTGAGAGTCGTCTATTATTGCGATCTGTATAAATATTGACGGATATTGTGTACTAGATCTGTAGGTTTATGCCGAGAAGGCCGGCGTGAAATTAGAAAGGGCATAACGGATCTGTGTATTCGGACGTATGGAATCAATTTCAACGAGAGAATGACGAAACTAACTATTACGAAATACAAGAAACGCCTGGGAAAACGTAACATATTACAGATGTATTGAAAGAATTTTCTGAAAAATAGATTTAGAATTTCGAACTTATCGTATTTTATCAACAAAAGGATACTACTAGCGGCCTGCCCCAGCTTCGCACGGGTGCAATGTTTTTTTTTTTCGAGTTTCCGTAATTTTCTTTAATACAAACCTTGTCCTGGCAATACCGAACACAACAAAAAACTGGAATAATTCAATTTGGTGCAGTCATTCGGAAGTTATGCGCGTACAGACATTTCGGCGACTTTGTTTTATACTATGTAATGATACTAATCTTCAAATTCTTTAATAACAAACCCCTTGAAATCCGACTGAAAATACCTATTGCTAATTCTAATTATAATTATCTTGGTAAGATTTCTGGCTTACCTTAGGCACTGTTTTTTTTAAATGCCTGTTTATTAAATTAATGTTTAACCTTAATATATTTTTATAAGATAACCCAGTTAACGGAATGCCGTAATTACAGAAACAATTAAACTTGAATGCCGTAATTACAGAAATAATTAAAAACTCATTGTCTCTCGCGTGGATCCACGTTCCGAATAGGAAGGGTGAACAGACAAACAGAGCGACTTGGATAAAAGATATTGTAAGCCTTAGGTCTGCAGAGTAATTTAGTTACCTCCAATCTAGAAAATTCCGCGTTACCTACGTACTCAAATAACTACGAATGTTTGAACACAATTGCGTCTATGTGACGCCATATGGCAATCCTAATTTTTTGGTCCAGAACAATCAGTGAAGGAATCTGAAGCTCGCACTGAACAAATAACATTTGCTGTCCGAGCTCAGGTGAAGTTTGTTTACATTTGCCGGTGAATTTTCAAACTTCTACTAGTTCTAGTACCTAACTACCTTAAGCTTGATTTCAGCAAACTGAAAACAGTTTTCAAGTAACGTGCCTACCTATTCTGTAAATATTATAACATATATACATAAAACCATGCTCTTTTTCTCATGGAGGTAGGTACGCCCTCCAGAACGGCTGCAGCTGCTACGATCATCAAATACTTCTTTTGTTTCGTTTACCTTCATACATAATGTGGTCATACAAGCACGCCGAGTACTGCGACCCTGACCTTTCTGAAGAACATCACCAATAAGGTCGGTATATGTCCTTCTAGGGCGTCCCCACCCGGCATTTTTATTCCCATCTTTTCATTCATATTTTCATCGTTTTTTTTTTGAAGTGAAAACTTCTTTAGCGGCGTTGTACACTTTTTTGTAACGGGAAAAAAATGTTAAACTCGGGTCAGGACACGTGACCTGATCGAAAATTCGTAAGACGGATGGAGAATAGACAGCCGGCGCGGCGTAGGAGAGGAAGTATCCCCCTCTCTTTCTACGTTGCGGTTGTCATGTTTGTGTACGATAGCGCAATAAATAAATATTGTATTCTACCACATAATTGATAGTATTTTTATACTGATAATTAAAGCATTTCGTGCAAAATTATTCCCTAACCATTCCAAAATATCAAAAATGCACAACGTTAATATTCAAGTTTTCACTTCTGCCGGCACTCCCGAAGTGCAACCCGTCTTTTTTTTTTTTTTTAGTCGCCTTTCATTCACCCTCTCAACATGGTCAAACCATCTAAGCCTACCCTTTTAAATTCTTTGTCACTACATCTTCTTTTAAACAGCTACGTTGTCTCATCAAATCATTCCTCTATCTATAATTCATAGTTACACCACACATGTGTACAGACGCCAGCACATCAAGCTACCCGAAACTGTAAAATTTTCCCAATCAACTTTGAACCTTATACTTTGGCGATAAAGTTGAAAATCTATTAAAGAAATATGACATATTGTAGTAGCTTGATGTGCTGGCGACTGTACTTTGCAAGGAACGCATTTCCACAGCATTTATTCTGCTTGCATGTCTCTTTGGCCATAACTAGCATTCACTACCATACATAAGTGTAATCATCAGCACATCATTGTGAACAGCCAGTTAAGAGTCCTCTTACATTTCGGTACTGAGTGCGTATCTTTTTTTTTATAAATGGCATCTCACAGTTCAACCTATGAGGTTGTCGTCTGCTTAACCGGGCTTGCCTGTGGATGCCTCAATAAATTAAGGCCTCCAGCCAGGGCGAGCGCGCATCGCCGGCGAAGTGACTGTGAAACATATAGTACTTTTATTTTATTTATTAAAAAAAAAACAAAGTATGAAAATTTTTTTTTAGTTGATATTGTTTAAGCAATTATATTATTGGAGACTATTCGTGTATTAATACTACGTGAATATGATGTAGAAGTTCGGAGATATTTAGACTTGTTTCTAATTACCTAATTATCTAATATTTGCAAAGTACAAAAGAAAACGAAAGACACAAAATTAAAGTTACCAAAATTGCCTCAGATATAACTTAAAAAAAAATGCAAATGATGACCATTAAAATAAATGAATATTTAAATAAGCCGTTCAATTACAAGTTGTTTACGTTCAAAGTTTTCTCGTATCTGGCACAAAGGGACGTAAATTAAAAAACTCATCTTCTTTTATAGCGGAGTGTCCTCTGGCGGAGTTAGTAGGTAAACAATTGCGAAATAAAGGTGAGTATAGGCCGTGAACCGGCGAGAAGGGTTGCGTCACATGTACCTATGTACCAAGCACGATACTACGACAAAGGTTGGCGGTAAATAAATTACACATCGGGACGTTGCCGCCTGAAACCGCACAACTTCAAACAGGAAGCTTCGTACGAACATGCTTGGTAAACATGTACGTGCCTCGGAATCATTAATTGGACGTAGCACGATTTAATGCTCTAATTTGAATGACAAGTTAATTGCTTTACAACCTTACGTTGACGACAATTTTTAGCTAAATATGCACACTATAACAGACATATTGCTTAGTTAAATCCTGCCAGCTGTCTTTGTAAAGCAATAAAATACTATAGTCTGTTGTTTTCTCTGCCGTCGCCCGCGTGTTCAATCACAAATGCCAATCGTCGCTTATCTTACTAACTGACGTAACTAACTTTGAGGTGACTCTTCAGGACAAGCTTTTTGCGGTTTCGCACTATATTTGTTGAATTGTAACTCTCATAATAAGCGACTGATCAAAACAAAATTGCATGAATTATATTATTATTTGGTTATTCTTCCTATATATATATTATAAGATAAAAAAATATAAACATTTAAATACAGATACGTCTGTTAGAAAGATAAGCGACGATATTATAACAATTGTGTTCGCGGTGACAGCAAGCTTGCACCTCGCGGCCAGCGCGCGGACTTCGAGCTTGCACCTCGCGGCCGGCGCGCGGACTGCGAGCTTGCACCTCGCGGCCGGCGCGCGGACTGCGAGCTTGCACCTCGCGGCAGGCGCGCGTACTGCAAGCTTGCACCTCGCGGCCGGCACGCGGACTGCGAGCTTGCACCTCGCGGCAGGCGCGCGTACTGCAAGCTTGCACCTCGCGGCCGGCACGCGGACTGCGAGCTTGCAGCTCGCGGACGACGCGTAGTTAGTGCTGGCGGCTAGCCATAGCCTAAATTCAAGGCGACGCCCTGCTGCAGCTGTGCATTTGCGGTGCCGGTATAATGTGTTTTACTGTGTTTTAGGATCAGTTGGAATTTAATAAGAATTGCCACATAGGAACGTTTTCGTAAACCTTCTATGAGCATTAACACTGGTTTACTTGATGTTCCATATCGCAAGTAATTAGGTACTAATTATTCTCACGTTTGTGTCAAAGTAGTACTTCTGTATGATAAAGTTAGTCATCCTACAAATTGTTAAGTCGAATGTACAAACAATGAACATTAAACAAACACTGAAATGAATCCATGAAAACTTATGTTAAAAGATAATTTAACTTTACGCTCAACTGCGAAGCAAAGCGTGTTTACTAGGCACTAAAACAATGAATAGATTCGCCTAGTATTTGTTTCTTATATTAACTCAAGGTAAGCATCTATGTTCGGTTTTATGAAGGGGTTGTTATGTTTGTAACATTTACTGTGGGAGGTAATTGCTTCAACAAATTGGTAGATATAAAACAATGCCTACGTCTCTCACGAAACGTGTCCTGGTTTTACTGATCAATAGTGCTATTCTATGTATAAAAATCTCACCGTGAGAACTTAGGTGAAGTGAGCGTGAAGTGAGATTCAGTAGACTAATGCTAGGGATTAACACTATTGACTGCTCACTTTAAGCTATGATTTCACGGTGAGATTTTTACAGAATCGACCGACTGTTAAACGAAAAGCGTTAATTTGAATTCCACTTATGTGGATTGCACCCATTCTATTTCGAGAACAATAAAATACTTATAAACTTTTATTTTACTTACTTGGAAGAACAACACAACAAACAACAACACAACAACAACAACAACACGCAACGCACTACAATTACGCGTTATACAGGGTGGCAGGGCCATCGACGTGCAAACTGTAACTATGAATTTAGCAAATGATTCTAGAGCCTGCATAGACATTTTTCGTAGTTTTTCGAAAAAATAATCTACTGTTTCATAGAGAAACGCAAGTGTTTTTAACTAACCGAAAAAAAAATTAAACGTAGGGGTGTTCAGAATCATATCCATGATATCACGTTGCGCGTCGATCTTCCTGCCACATGTATATTCCAAATAAATACAACATAAGGGGTGATCCCTTTCCAACCTAGTTAAAATGATCTTGAGTTTCGACTTTATAAAATTCTGAGCAAAAATGTAAACAACTGTAACGATAGATCGACGCCAGTTGCGTCCACTGGCGTCGATCTATCGTGATTCTATCTAAGATTGAGACAAAAATAGTTTAGCACTCTGCGCGTACATTTCGTAGTGCCAGTTCGTTGAAACCTGGATATTCACGATCGTTAAACTAGAAATTATTCCTGAATCTAGAAATTATTCAAGTATGTGAGGGTCTGACTGCTGAAGACCAGCTTGCATGAGATTTTTTTTAGTATTTTTCCAGGACCTCGGAACACTTTCCAAACGATTACTGAGTTCTTACCGATCTATGCGAGTTTTTTTACTCCCGGTTGCAAAGGGTACCCGGTTACAAACACTAAAAAAATATATATATTTTTATGAAAATAAACACATCCCTGACATGATCCTAGATATAATAAAACTGTTGAAATCTTATTTACGCGATCCAGTCAAAACTAAATAAAGTAAGACTGACACCTTTCAATACACTTTTCGAATCCCTGATCTCTGTAGTCCAATGTTTTATGTCTCTCCTTGTCCAATAGCAGCCTGGGATTGTACTTTATGAATATTTCAAATATTAGGGACACATTTATGATGTCGAGAGACATTCCCATGATAATCGTCTATCAAAGTTCCAAAGCGTCCAAAGACGGACTTGAGTAAGGTAAGATTAATGTGAAACTATTGGCATTTTTTTTTTATATTCTTCCCGTGCCGCTCATCTTAAATTGAAAGAATTTGGCCAAAACGACTACATTTTACAAAAGCTCCTCCTGGTACCGATCTCTTAACACAATCTATTAATCATTGCATGCTCGTAACCTCCGTAAGTCTGACCTAGGGGTATCGTATTACCCAGTAACTGGGTTGTGGTGGTCAGATAGGCAGTCGCTCCATGTAGAATACTGGTATTCAGCTGCATCCGGTTAGACTGGAAGCCGACCGCAACATAGTTGGGAAAAGGCTAGGCAGATGATGATGCTCGTAACCTCCGAAGGCAGCTCCTAGTCAAAACGTGCGAGCTCCTCCTCCTGAACTCGGCTTTATACGCGGTTTTTGCTGCATACATTTTCATTATTAGATGGTAGGTACATTTCGCCTTTCATTCGCTGAAATGCCTTCAAAGTCTTCTGCCCTTGAAGACTAAAATTTCTTTGGCACAAACACTTATTCAGCCGATTATAGATTACTAGCTGCGCCCCGCGGTTTCACCCGCATAAGTCGCGATCCCGTAGGAATATCGGGATAAAAAGTATTCTATGTGCTAATCCTGGTTAGAAACTATCTGTGTGCCAAATTTCAACAAACTCACAAACTTTCGCCTTTATAATATTAGTGTGATGCCGACGCCTGCTACCTGGACGCTACTGAGGAGCTATTAAACAAGCTTGAGCGCTTGCAAAACCTGTGCATTTGCTTTGTTTTCGGTCTTCGAAAATATGACAATGTCTCCCACCTTCGCAAGGAACTCAAGTGGCTCCCAATCCGCCTTTGCAGGAATACTCGGGTTTTATGTCTCCTCTTCAATATCTTACACAACCCGTCTTATCCTTCCTACGTACGTGAGCGTTTTTCTTACGCTCGCTCTAGCGCCATACCGTGTAGATCACACCTAAGACCCCCCTTAAATCTCATAATCACTGAACAAACTACTATTCTTATTCCTTCTCTTTCAATGTTGTAAGATTGTGGAACTCACTTCCGCCTAGCATTCGTGATTTAAAAACCATTTCTCCATTTAAATGTCGATTAAAAGAGCATTACCTTTGTTAGTTTTAGACTTCACACATTCATATTTTTCTCTTCGTGTTCTCACACACTATTATCTACATTTCTTTTTTACTTCTCCTTTCTCAGGTCTGCTGGAAGAAATTTCTTAAGAAATAAGCAGTATCTTTGTACTCAAATTATAATGATGTCATATCCATTTGTATTTTACTGTGTTTACATAAATAATAAAATAAATAAATTAATTAATAGGCATGGTACCTATGAAATTGCCGTTTTGTATGAAAAAATTTAAACGAATTTTTTTCATGTATTTTTTATTTGTATTAATCGAAGTAATCACCCATGCAATCAATGCATCTTTGCCAAAGCAGTGGCAGTTTATTGATGCCCTTCTTAAAGAAATCAGCTGGACGGGAGGCAACAAATTCTTCAAAGGCATTTTGTACTGCCTCTCGGGTATTGAATTTTTTTCCCGCCAAGAAGTTATCCAAATTCTGCAAAAAGTAGTAGTCTGTAGGCGCAAGGTCTGGTGAGTAGGGCCGATGACGGAGAGCTTCCAACCCCAGTTCTTGCAACTTGGAGACCGTCTGCTGTGCAGTATGAGGTCGCGCGTTGTCGTGCAGGAGCAGCGGAGACGAGCGATTGACCAATACTGGTTGAAGATGTGCCAGCTTCTCCATCATTGTGTTCAGTTCTTCACAGTACACATCTGCAGTAATGCTCACCCCGTTTGGTAAGAAGCTGTGATGAATCACACCGGCGCTAGACCACCAAACAGTGACCATCACTTTTCTAGGGGTAAGTTTTCGTTTAGAGCATTGTTTAGGTGCTGAACCAGGATCCAACCAACTTGCTGATCGCTTGCGGTTATCAAACAGAATCCATTTTTCATCGCAGGTAACAATGCGGTTCAAAATTCCTTCATTTGTGTGTCTGTTGAGCAGTGCAAGGCACCTCTCGACGCGTACTTCGCGCTGGTGATCATTGAGTTCGTGGGGCACCCATTTGTCAAGCTTTTTTACCTTGCCAATTTGACGCAAATGGACCAATACTGTTTTGACGCTAACGTCGAAAGCTGCTGCTAATTCAGCCGTAGATTGTGTATCATCAACTTCCACAATCGCCTTTAATTCGTCACTGTCGACCAAAGTCTTCGGACGACCGCGAGGTTCATTTTTCAGGTCGAAATTTCCAGAACGGAAGCGAGCAAACCAATAACAGGTGGTGCGTTGGTTTGTAGTGTTAGCTCCGTAAACGTCGTTGATGTTGCGTGCCGCTTGTGCCGCGTTGCTGCCACGACGGTACTCGTATTCCATAATTACTCGAATTTTTAACGTATCCATGATGACGAAAAAGATTGAAATGCGATGAAA
Organism: Eremobia ochroleuca; assembly: GCA_949629135.1. NCBI lineage: Eukaryota > Metazoa > Arthropoda > Insecta > Lepidoptera > Noctuidae > Eremobia > Eremobia ochroleuca. The sequence goes on from OX451387.1 coordinate 14,977,912, forward strand.
ATGTAACACTAATCAATAAACAAATGACTACTTTTGGAAACAAAATTCAATTTTTTTAAATAAAATTATTTTGAAATTAGAATTCTTAGCCAAACAAAAATTATTTTGATTTGAAATGGCCAGTACTGAAGAACGGCAATTTCATAGGTAAAGACCTAATATTAGCATCATAAAATAACAAGTTATCTCTTGCCTTATTAAGCTCAGATCTTAAAGCCGTACTATAACTGCAAAGATCAGCAAAACGGTAAAGAGCTGCGGGATGCATTAGTTTTACGTCCATATCAACTTTTTCACGGGATTTCTAAAAGGTTTTTCTCTAAATTCAGGTATATTTTCCCTTAGTTTCAGTAGAGCTTTGTTTCGTTGTCAATACAAACTGTCTTCAACGAGCAAAGTTTCAGGTGGGTGCGAGTTAACTTCACAATAAGTCAACTTTCCTGATTTATGGGGCCGAATGTTCGGAAAAGCGGTTTATTTTCAGCGAAAATTATCATATTCGTGTCTTACGAGTTAACAAAACTCGACAAGGTTTCATAAATCTTCCAAATGCTCGTTTTTGTTTCCTTTTCTTTTTTTTTTCTAATTGTGAAGTATGTTTGGGGTACTATAAAAAACGAATGGGGCCATTGCATTAATATTTATAGATCTCATGGTATCGGCTTCTGTCTTCACAAGAAACGGCATTTTGGTGACTTCTTATCGAGATGGAAATGAATAAGAACATATACAATCTATGAATAATTTACAATATATTTTTAATAATTTTTGGAGGGAAGGAGGGAAGGGAAGGAGGGAAGGGAAGGAGGGGCCTGTGGCTAAATAATAACAGCCGCACAGGTCGATCGATCAGGTTAAGCTACGCTTGCCGCGGTTGGTCTGTGGATGGGTGACCATCTTTACATACCGAGACCCCTCCGTGCCTCGGAAAGCACGTTAAGCCGTTGGTCCCGGCTGTCATTCGTAGGTCTTTGACAGTCGTTACGGGTAGTCAGAAGCCCGAAAGTCTGACAATCAGTCTTACCTAGGGGTATCGTATTACCCAGTAACTGGGTTGTGGAGGTCAGATAGGCAGTCGCTCCATGTAAAATACTGGTATTCAGCTGCATCCGGTTAGACTGGAAGCCGACCCCAACATAGTTGGGAAAAGGCTAGGCAGATGATGATATTTTCAATAATTTTTATATAGTTAATGATTCCTTCCCCATTGGGTTAGTGATGTGATTAAGGTTTGCGTGTAAGCTGTTAGGTTAAAAATTAATGTGAAAGATTGCATTGGGAGTTATATGTTCGAGCCGTTTGGGGTTGAAACACTAGGGCCATGGGGTCCGAGTGCCCACTTGGTTTTTCGAGATATCGCCAAGCGGTTAGTCGACTCTTCACGTTACCTGAAGGCTGGCCTATTTCTTGGCCAAAGCATCGCTATACAACGTGGCAATGCTGCCAGCCTCATGAGCACTGTTCCTGTTGACAGCGACGCGGACGAATTTTTTGATGCCCTATGATTCTTTTGCTTATTTTTTCATACACATGTACATATTATTATTTCAAATGCTAGGTTATATTTTGTAAATAAGATAGATAATCTTGTCAAAATATAAGTTTGAATTTGTCAATCTTAGTGCAGTTTTGTTGCAATTCAGTAAGATGCAAATCACGTAATTTGTAGGTAAAACGGTATACGGCATGGCGCCAAGAACTTGATTGCCCTGTGTTTCCCGATTTACCGCCCTACCGATTGTGAAATAGGGTAATTTATAGGGACACGTTTATTTACTCAGATCCGTATTGCGCATTGTTCAACAGTAGAATTACACAATCAAACAACCGTGTTGAATAAATGAGATGTTCGCAGTCAGACCACACAATGAGCATTATTTCCAGATAGTTGTACATTTGTGCGGGTGGGCGCGCTGCATCACCACGGCTATTCATTTGTCTGAGCACACTCATTTAACTTCATTTACCGCGGTCCACTTCCCTAAAATCTTTCTCCACTATATGTAATGTGACGTAATCGATTCCCCCATTTCCCGCTTTTGTTTTACATTGTATAATCGGGTAAATTCGCTGAAGGGAGCATGGGAAAGGGTGCATGGTGCATGAGAGCAAGGGAGATGGGGAATGCAGATTTAAATTCGCGAGTAGAGTGTTCTTTATTTAAATAAATTCGTTCAACGTCAGCCAATCAATTTATAGTGGTTTACACATTGCTGTACTTTGTAAAAAACGTTTATTAGAATCGCAACTTTTACGATGATACGCGATGGCCATACGCGATGGACGTGGGTGATTTTCTGTCAGAAATAATGTCTGTTGAGGCATGTCGCTGCAGACCAGAGATAACCCGAGTTTTACACGTTATTTAACGCCTTCTTAACTGTAGCAATAGACGTACTTAAATCTCAACTCCCTAGACGCTGGCTTGTCTTGTCTTACGAAAGTAAAGAATTTATTGGAATTAGTTACCGCAAGGAACTAGCAACGTCACGAACTGACCGAATGATTGGAACCCAAAGATTCTCTGTGAATGATTGGCAGTCGATTAACAGTCCTGGCTCTGAGTGACGTCTCTGTTTCCCCTCAAGCGAGTTCCGTAGTTACTTGGACGCTTCACTGTTTAACTAATGTTCTGTTACAATCGCAGACACAATCAAAGTTACATCAATCTTATCGAGTTTTCAGAGATTTTATGTACCTACGTTTGTCTTGATTACTTATACTTATCTACCAACTTATTATTACTAGTCTTTTAATTAGGAAGGTACCCATATTTTTCACACCACCTGCTCGCTAACGTCAAATTACCTAAACAAACCTAACCTAAAGCAAGTCATTTAAGCCCTATGCTCTAGCCGGGCATTAATATTGTACTGAATTTCATTATGAGCCGCTGGTCATTAATGGGATTTGAATTGGAAACGTCAACTGAGAGAATCATATGGAAATATTTAACAAAAAAAAAGCAGATTGTTCTTAAATTGAAAATCTTCTTAACAAATTTTTTACACCTTTGTATCCCGCTTATGCGTACGAAGTTTCATTAAAATCGGTTCATTCATTTCGAAAAACAAGCGCTTGAAAGTTTTTATGTTTCTACAAATTTCACATGGGAATGATGTAGGGCAATATTTAAATTAAAACGCCGCCCGTAACAGCTGTAGGTAAGCTCTGGAATTAAATGATTCCACTGCTTATATCTGACAATACAATTAAAGTACACACCTTTGTTCTGTTATGGTTTTTCCATACTCATTACTTGAAAGCTCAACTGGGTAAGCCCATAGATATACTGAAGAGATATTTACCTACAAGTGGTAACAAATTTCAGTAATACTGGTTAGATGCATAATAGAGAGAACTTAACCGGTTGAATGCCGTAATTACTGAAACAATTAAAAACCCATTGTGTCTCATCACGTTCGAATATCGTACTAAGGGTTAAAAGCTGTATTAAAGCAGTCGAAAGTACAAGTAGAAAAAACAATATATCCCTTGAGCTTAATAAGTTTCGAAACAGATGATGAATCATTCGGTGCGAGCGAAAGTTTGTTTGCTCTATTACCTTCGAGATGAGATACAAGACGAATGAAGCCAGTCGAGGGTGTGATGTGAAACCATAGAGCTGTGATAAATGATATTCGAATCAAACAGTGACCGTGACGAGAAGATATGATTCTCATTTCGGTCACGTTCAGTGAAGATTCAAGAGGCCGGAGGATATTTTACGACTCACGGGTTACGAAGGGTGGCTGGGAATGGCAGCGCGGGAAAATTATCTCACAGCTCAGGGTAATAATCTATTGAACACAAGGAAATGGAGCATAAGTTCTTCCATGCCATTCAAGCGGGCACCCTTGACGATAAAAAATATTCCCATCAAAAATCCAATAAACATTCGCCGTCTGTTTAATATTAATACATTTTAGATTTATTCCAGAATACATTTATGCATGATTGGTGAGGATGAACGGACAGTAATGATCGGATGTGATGCGAATGAAAACATCGCGCCTGCGCCTAGGCGCGACGTTTACCCGAATTATCCCGAATCACAGCAGCCTCTGATATCTAGGTATCGGAGGCTAAGACGACCCACTGACCGGAGGCTGCTCTGATTCAGGATAATTCGACGTACCTGCTTACTATAAACATAAAACTCTGACGTTTCCTGATATATTCTGTCAGAAAGGTCCTTATCGCAGAATTAAAACAGGCCTCAGTGAAGGAGATTATCCCCTATTACTTTCGGATTTAGCGCTGCCATTAGCAAATTGTGGCTGCAATTAAGGGATTTTGGAAATGGTTCTATTATAAATCTGTGATAATACGCATATATTGATGAGAAAATAGACTGAAAACCTCTTCCCTTAAATAACTTACTGAGAGATTATTCAGAACATTTACGAGAACAATGCATGTGTGCATATTTCACCTTGCCCAAAATATTTAAAAGTGTAATTTCGGCGCTGGCATTTCGTATGAAACTTGTAAGGTATGCAGTCTGCGACCTAGTTGGAGCATGATAGAGGCGCGGGCGGCGGGTGCTGCGCGCTTCCAGCTGCTTTCTTTACGACTCTTATCTGACGCTTATGCAACTCAAGTGATACCTGCGACTGCCGAGATATCCGCAGCCATTATAAATCAAGTAAGTAGAAGCTATTAACGTTCATAGAGCAATTTCTCTTAATCGGTTAGGTTATTAGATAATTTATGGTTGTAATGATTATTATTTATATTTAAAATATTTATTCCTCAATTTTCATGATTGCATCTACTACTGTTTGTCTCTGCATCACCCAAAGGTTGACTGGTAGAAAATTCCTATGGCATTAAGTCCGCCTCTGTACATTTATGTGCTTGAAGTAGGTATTAAATAAATAATAAATAAATGATTTACCATTACAATTCATATCTTATAACAAGTGATAGAACATAGTTTCGAAAAATAATTACCGCAGGAAAATTGCAAGCAATAATGGAAAAAAACACAATTTCCAATTTGATTGACTTACTTTTCGAGGCCCATAGTTGTCCGTCGTTGAGTGCCGTCAGATATGTCCTCAGATCTGTTTCACAGTTCAGAGGCAAGGCCAAGCTGCCGTTGCTGATGTACTGCATCCAGTTGTGGTGGTCCAGCAGGGACTTCATCCACGCCATGCGAGACGCCCCTGAAGCACTCGAAGTGTTCACATTCGCACCCACAACACTCACTAACACTAGTATCGTCGCAACAAACATCGTTCTTGAATCAAATGTTTTTACGCACATCTTAAAATTATCACACAAGCATTCCGTTCAACACTGCGCTTGAATATATTAATCACACATTCACCATACTGCAGTAATACCTGAAACAATAAAACGAATTTATGAATGAAAATTTCAGCAATTGTAAAATATTCGCGCTTCATTTTAGCGTTCTGAAAATGATTTTTTTTTTACATTGCATAATCCCGAGGCTCTCTGCAGCACATTTAACAAACCCAGTTTAATTAAAACTCGGGTCATTTTCCAATACATTTTGGTATTGTTTAAATTTCCCGTGTATTCATTTTAATTTCCTCCATCCACGGAACATATTTTATTATTACAGCTGTTCCATACTACTATAACCATATCACTAGGATACAATAAAAGATGGAACACCTCCAGATAAAAAATGTACTAGTAATGTAATTGTGTGGATCCAACACCAATTTTTTTTTTTTTCAAAGAGCAGGCTCTCAAAAGAGTCTGTGAATAGCACAAAGAAACTTCCGAGTTGGCTTTAAGAAAAATGTCTCTCCTTTCGTACATTACTTTGATACCACCACCACTTCACTAATGATTCGCACCATTTTTCGCGCTGTCTAACAAAGTATAATTCTTCAACGACAAACAAGCCCCTTTTTATTGGACAAATACGAGGGCCGTCATAATTTTGTTTTCCGACCAAATTAAAATGTTGTCAACATTTTACAGCGAAATTGTGTTACACGGACATTTCCTGAATATTTAATATTGGCTCTCGCTGTTATTAAAGTTACTACGATCGGACTTGGATCGAATAAAGTGACGTTCATGGGCCTACCTACATAATTACAGATAGGTACACAAGGCAACGCGCCCTTTATTTTTGCTTACCAAGTCTACAAACAATATGCGTATAAGCGCAGGAGCTCTCGATACCGTCCGAGACAATGGCAAATTCGGAAGTGTGTGTGTGTGTGTGTGTGTGTGTGTGTGCGCGTGTGTGTGTTATATTCTGACGCTACTCGTCTTCACAAAATACTGAAACTACTTAAGTAAATTGTATTTAAAAGTCAGTCAGTTGTATTTAAAAAATAAAAACTTATTTATTTCAATGAAAAACCGGATTTTTTAGAATTTTGAAAGATATCGTAGCAATTGTCTGAAACTTCGCTTGATTATCGTAACGTAAAGCCGAATTTTCCGGAATAAGCATTTATAAAACCACTCGGTCTTACCTTGTATAACTGTGGGGTTCTGTTGGAACATGGCATTCCAAGTCCTAGCATTACATGTAGTACCTGCTATGAAGCCCCATACCTATAACCACGGCCTATGACCTACTCCCATAAAGGGGAAGCGCCAGGGTAGCCCGCAAAAATCAAATTTTCTTATCTCTTTCAGTTTCGACTTTACAAAATTCTGAGCAAAAATGTAAACAACTTTAGCGGACGCAACCGGCGTCGATCTATTGTGACTCTATACACGGTTACTTTTCAAAGACCAGCCAAATTTAAGGGTGTGGTTCAGACCAACAAATTGGACAATTTTGTTCATGGAACCAACATCGTTATCGCGAATAAAAATTTAACCGTCCCATACGTTTAGGTCGAGTAGGTATTGAAGTTTTCTATGGGACAGATGGTAAATTTTTCGCGGTTACGATATTGGTCACATGGAGAAAGTTGTTCAGTTTGATGGTCTGTACCACACCCTTAAATTTGGCTGGTCTTTGAAAACTAACCCTGTATAAGAATGAGACAAAAATAGTTTTGCAATCTACGCGCAGTTTTGTCCTGCCAGTTCGTTGAAGCTCGGATGAGGGATGGCTGCGTTTTTTAATCCCGGTGCCTCCGCACATATAGTCACGATTGTGCGACTAGCAAATTATTCCTGAACCTCACGTATGTGAGTGCCTGACTGCTGAAGACCAGGTTGCATAAGATTTTTTCAGTTTTTGTTCCAGGTCCTCTGAACACTTTCCAAACGATTACTAAGTTTTTACTGGTTTATGCGAGTTTTTTTTTTACTCCCGGTTGCAAAGGGTTATACATCTTTCATGAAACATTATATGAACTTTGAGGGTTGTATTGATGATTTTTATGATTATAATTCTTTAAAGTCATATTAGTTACGCTCGCGAATTGTATTTTAATCAACATACAACATAAAACTGACCTGCAAATTGCTAAAAACTTAAGACAATTTTAAATTCGCGGGCTATATTGCGCATCCCCCTTAATGGCAAGGGATTAGTTGCAATTGGCGATGGCGACGGTTTCAACAAAATTAATTCTTGAAACAAGCGTTTATTACGTACTATGTCAGATATAAAATCACGGATATTTCATCACGTTCTGTTATTATACAATATTTTCCTGACAGGGTTGTCTTCACAAAAATGTCATAATAAAGACAAGGGTCGACCAAACAAGAGGACAATGGAGTTTGAACAATCGCAGTGCGTTGATTAACAACACAAAAGCGAGCCATACCGAAGGCAATTAGAGTCTATTGAAGATGCTTTTTTGCATAAACATGGAGTCTGCTGGTGAATACGTAATTGAGGTTTGAGTGGTCTACGTGCGTCCTCTTTGAGTGGAGAAACAAACAATTCGGTTTGTTATAGTTTCCAAATTAACCGTTTGGTGAATTTCTTGGGTGAATTCTTTGTTTTCTTGTCATTTCCATTTTAAAATATACCTGGCACAACAATTTTCCTGAGTTCTTCCGCCAATTTATAATAAAATTAGTTTGGTGACGCATTTACGTTATTGCACATGCTTGCATATTCTTTATGAACTTGCAGTTTTTCAGTGCGGCTTACCAGTAGAAAACGAAAAGTTACGAAATGCTACCTACTCTATGCCAACAGAATTCCTTGAGCAGGTACTTTTGGTATTTATGGACCATCAATCAACCCGTTACTGCTTGACGGATATATTTTAATCAAAACTTTGTAGTAAACACGTTTAATTCCACTGCGTATGGCTTGTTGCAATGTGTGAGTTTTCCTCACAAATTGCAACAAGCCTTTAAAGTGTAGTGTATAGTGTGAACCTTTATGGAGTGAACGTTCTCTGATTTTCTCAGATCACGTTCACACTATAAAGGTCACTGAGCACAAAACTCAAGCATTACTTAAAGCTCTTTTATAGCCATTTATTGGTTGAAACTAGTTGTGTTATGTAAGGTTCTGTAATACGGCCCTAAATATCGGTTCTTTCATACGTTTGCGGTCAAAAATATCTGAATAAATAAACTTATTTCGTTTAGAACTTTAGAGACAGTGGTCACTGCGACCATTTCGATTTTTACAGTTTTTCAGTGACCCGGAATAAAAAAAAACAATCCTTTTTTTATCGCATGCGGTTTCAGCGTTTGCTGTAAACACACACATAAATAGGTTTTCATTCACTACGGAGAACTGCACAAGGGATACATTTCGGTAAGCTGCTATGTATGAATGAATGAATGCTTGAATGAATGAACGAATGTTTGAACAATTAATTAACATGACACCAAATAAACAAATAAGGCTTCTAATTAACAAAAGAACATAACAATACTGTGGCCGCAACAAGAATATTATGAAATTACGTGGATGTAAAGTTAAAGTTTAAAACGAGTTATTCGAAATCTCATGCGATCTTAAGGGCTTAAGCAATTGTGCAAACAAACAAAACGTTTCCATACGATTTTGTATCTATTTTAATTCAAACCTCGTTAAGCAATAAATCACTTGCAGCCTGTCCATCTAAATAAAGTTGCTGTAACAGTTCAGTGAGCATCGCCACACATTCATGATTGTTGCTCGCGTTTTGATATCGGTTAGTTTATGCAATGAATTGTGCAACGCGCACAAACTACTAATTTGATGAGCGATAGCATTTCCCCTAATTATTGATTATTTATTATTAGTTTAAGGTTTTAATATTAAACCTTTTCTGTGATACTACCTCTTAATATACCACCTACTAAAAAATGGACAACGTAGGTAATTCCATTCGTTTTGGTCCGCATAAAACTACTCCAAATACCTGCCTACAAAATATAATTAAATGAAAAGGTAGTAAGAAATACCTAATCAAATTCTACGTAAATCAGAAAAGCAGACCACCGAACCCTACCTAAAATCCGAGCTGAAAACGAAAGATTTAAAATTAAAATCCACTATCTTAGAATTTATAAGCAGCTTCGAATATCGGATGTAACACGGCATGTACGAGGAAAATTAATGTGAACCGAGCGAAAGGTCTCAGCTTAAACCATTTCATTTCTGACTGTTTCTTTTTACCCAACAATTATTTTTAAGCAGATTGTATATCTGACCATGGCCTACTGTAGCAACACCTACAAAACAGACAGGTGTTCTTTCCTCCACCGTAATAACAAGCAGCACCCAGCCGTAGTAAGCAATACGTAACTACTTAGTTACATAAACTCACATAATAGAGGTGTGTACTATCGCTAATTCATTTAAACTATGGGAACAGAATAATTTTGTGGTCATTCGCGTGATTGCGGCTTATCGCAAGTGCGTGACTCTGATGCAGAGATGACCTAGATAGCTGGATGGCGCGCTTTCCGCGTCAGGAGTAGCTTGTCTGTGGTCCGCAACACCACAGTCGGCGGACGTCACCACAACTCATTCTACACAATTGAATAATGCGCTGACGGGATAATGGCGCCGATTCCCTTCTTCACAAAAGAAACTAAATTTAAGTTCAATGCATCTTTTTCTTTCTATTTCATTAAGAAAAGGACAGCAGATAAATATTAGTTTAGTCCTGTCAAATTGGTCAGCACCTGACGTAAATTGACATATTTTTAGTACCTAGCTAATTTTTTAATCATGTCTAAACTTGTCTATGGAGTGTCTTAATTTGACAAGAAAGAAAAGGACAGAATATAAGTATTAGTTTAGATATTTATATTCTGTCCTTTTCTTAATGAAATGGAAAGAAAAAGATGCACTGAACTTAAACTTAGTTTAGTTCGTGAAAAGGGAGCCGGCACCAATGTCTGGAATTTATGCTAACCAATTGATCAACCAATTTTGCATTTCGATTGCTGCCGATTGGATTGTTCCTCTTTCAGCTTTTATTTAAGCCTGCATTAAAGAATCGAATGTATAGACATTTTATTCCGAACATCACAATGCAGAAGTAACTCGACCTAATAGATACAGCAGGCCTGTACCATTAGAGAAAGTTACGGCAAATTCCCTAAAATTTACACAATTCAAACTTTGAATTGGATGACAAAAAGTGACAAAGTTTCAACTAGTCCCATACTTGTCCCGTCCAATATGAGAAGTTTTTAAGGAAACAAAACCTTCTCACCCAATTTGTTACCATAGCAGGGCGTCACCATTACCGAGGTGTAAACATTGTTCAGTTATGTGATAATAGACACATCTGAGAGCAGTTTATCTGTGTCCATTACACAATACCCTTGAGCCGTGGTCGTGCTGAGCCAAGTGATATAAAAAGCCGGTGAAAATGGTCTACACTCAGAGGGGCCACTTAGCAAACGACTCTAACAAATAACATATCCTCAAACGCCTCTTTCTTACCGCAAAACTATGTGTTGTAATGAAGCTTACACTAACACTTTCAGCGAAACACTATAACGTCTCGAATAGATTTAGGTGATTAGTTAGTTTATAGCCAAAAAGAAAAAAAAAATTCAGTAACTTTGTTTTCTTTATTGATTGATCAGATCTTTTAAAGTCAGTTAATTGAATATTTTTGTTGGCTACTTACACAGACAATCGATACGTCCAAAGCGATACTGATTGGCCATCGATTGTTGGTACCGTCAGCGAAGTGGAAATAATTTCAAATAACAAACGTTACGTCACATTTGAAGCTCGTGTTTCGCACGACTTTCATTGTTGTTTGGAACAACATTAATAAACCAATCATACGCCCGCAGCCGTGCTACCGAGCTTGCGCTTAAATTCAAATAACTAAGGGTGAATTTCACCAATCAAACTGAACGTGATCAGCACTCTAAACTGCGATTAAGAGCTGTCAGTGTCATCGTTGTTGTGGAATATTGTCAGCAACCGCTCTTGAACGCGATTTAGATGTGCTGATCCCGTTTAGTTTAATTGGTGAAATGCACCCTATTAACGGTGTTTGAAGTAGGTAATCAATTGATTTTTAGATTAATGAAAATAAAAGAATGTCGTATCCCTTTTTCCTTTTTCCCGGCACGCGTTATTTGATACTGATCAATCAATATCATCAAGCCAGTCCTTTTGCCGAGCTTATTGGGGTCGGCTCCCAAAGTAAATAGATGCGGCCAAATATCAATATTTTTATCTGATTGATCGAGGAATAAGTGAATATTGTACGGACGTGGAAGTGGGACATAATACAGAAGGGTTTTTATGTTATCGTCTCAATATTATCTAATCGACGTTTCTTAAACTTGTTTTGGTAGCGCAGCTAGGTAGACAGGATGGCATCAGTGACATCGACGCGCAACGTGTACCATGGACTCAGCAGCAGTGCGATTCTGTAAACATCTCACCGTGAAAACTCAGGTGAAGTGAGCGTAGAGTGAGCTGTCAATGTGATCCCACCTGATAGGTACTAGGGATTGAGCAAGAATACATTTACAATCATAATCGAGATTTTAATAATATGTTTTATGCTAATTCTATTGATCATTTTATATAATTTCAAAGCTAGTGTTTTATTTGACAAAACATTACTATTTTGTGGGGTTTTAATCTAGTAAAAAAAAAGAAAGAAACAACAAAAGTGATATTGTGACTAAGTTTCTGTTTTGCTATTTCATTTTAAAACCCCACGAAATATTAATAAAATCTATATATAATATTAATAAAATATTATTAAAATCTCGATTATGATTGTTAATGTTTGCTTGGTCAATCCCTGACATCAGTGGGATGACACTGACAGCTCACTCCACGCAAGTTTTCACGGTGATATTTTTACAGAATCGACCGGCAGTACATAATATGATTCTGAACCCAAGCGTCAAAAAAAAAGTGACACTTTACGGATTTTGGTCTTAAGTATAATGTTTTCTGTTTGCATTGATGTCAGCTATCGATGATGATGTATAAGGTCTCATGCGTGGCCGCCATTTTCACAATGGCGCGACAGTAGATATACCAGGCTTCATATAAAAATCTTCAAACACTTTTCTACGTCTAGAATCATGTGCTGAATTCATATCATACACACTTCGTTTTTATTAACATCTAAACCTTACATAATTTCGTGTAACATTAAATCATCGCCCACCATCGTCTTTGTGCTCGGATGAAATAAGCTTCTCAATTAAAACAAATCCGACAACTGCATCCATAAATCATAATACAATAGTTAACTCACGTAATAAATGGTTCTACCTCAAGGGAAGGAAGGAATCATAATGATTAACTAGGTACAGAAAGATAGAACAACAATAATAATGCTGTCATACCAAAAAGGGTCCAAAAAGGTCTTGTACAACATCGAGGATCGACGTGACTGATTTCTTAAGCAGAGAAAGGTCTCATCTCATTAAGGTGGTTTTACACCGGCGAGGCGAGACGTGGATGGGATGGGCGAAAATTGAAATTTGTACGGCAAAATTTCTATCCAGGCCCTGCCCATCTTTGGTGTAGGTAAAAGATCTAGCGCGAATCGAAATATTTGTTAGTACAATATTTAAATTTATTGCTATTAGAATAGAGTATTTATTTACTTTGTAAAAGGATATACAAATCTCGCACCGGCCATCGAGGACCCGCATGGTCTCTCTGTCAGGCGCTGACTCGCGATACCTCGCGCTGGCACACGCTAGCACGTACCGGCTCGCTCCGACCATCGCGAGACATCGCTGCATACTATACTCTCACAAAAAGTAATAGGCGCGCGAGATACGGCTGGCCGGGCGCGGGCGGCGCGTGATAGCGATGTCCAGCGTGTGACATCGCGAGACGGCGCGGTATAGCGATGGACATCTTTCGGTGTAAAAGGGTAAGCGTGATTTCTATTCTCGCACATCCCATCCACGCCTCGCCTCGCCGGTGTAAAACCATCTTTACTCTAGGTATATCTGACGCGTGATATCCGCCAGTGAGGCGCTTAATCGGCAGTTGACTACGAAACTACAAATGGAACAGATTAAGCGTGTACGTAATATTTTTTTCGTACCACTTGCTCAAAAATGTGACATTCTATGCCACAAAAAGCGAACATAACAATAGTCATTTTTAATATGTTAAAAACAGGGAAAGAAAATTGTACTGAATTTCATTCATCCTCCAGGGAGAGAATGTGATTTAAATTTGGAATACTTACCGAAATTTATACTGAACTACATCTGTGTTTACACCATTGAGTTTGTATATAAAGCATTATAGTATTTTTGAAAAAGGAATACGCATTTATTATGCAGTTATGATTAAATAAAATTACGAAAACCGACGAGGCCGTATGAGCTTGATGCCTTTGCAAAAAATAAAAAAATAAATCAAATCAACTCATCAACAATAAATGTACCAGACAAAAATGAATTTTTGGCTCTAGGAGATGCCGGTTTCCTCACGATGTTTTCCTTCACCGTTTTGAGAGCAGTGGTGATGAAATTAAATACACAAATAAAAGTACCTGCCGGGGTTTGAACTCACGATATACATACAACTCGTAAGTCGGGGCCGATCTTGACTGACTGAGGGCTCTTTCCCACGTCAAGATCCCGTTTTTTGCAGGTATGGTTTTTTGCAGGATCCCGTACGTGTTTAAATATAGGTACATATTCACACAAGCATCCTGTTTGCAGTATCCGGAAAACAGAATGCTTGTGTGAATATTAAAATGTTACCGGATGGTCCGGTGAGATGTTACAAAATCTTTTTAATAATTTGGAATCCAAAGAAGCTACCTATGTTATGAAAATATGAATATTTAACGAAACGGAGCTTTCTTTATGCTTGTTTTCCTTTTAGATTTCCGACGACGATTCAGTGGGTGAGTGAGTATCTATATACGGGTGAGTGTGTATATATGTGAGTATCTATATAGATTGCGATGGTAATCGGTGTGTATTGTGCCTTCTTTGAGTGAAAGAACCTAAATTACCTGTCAAAAGTGTTCGATTTTCCCTGTAATTTACATAGTGTTGCACTTGTTATCCTTTGCTTGTTTTTTAGAAAATTAAGAGTTAAGCCTTTTAAAAAAGAATGTTACCAAACTAATCTAAAAGCCTTTTAGATTAGTTTAGTAAAAACAAGCAAAGGATAACAAGGGCAACACTATGTAAATTACAGGGAAAATCGAACACTTTTGACAGGTAAGGATATAGCATACCGTAACTGACAATATGGTGCTATATGTACAGACGCCAGCACATCAAGCTACCCGAAACTGTCAGATTTTCCCAATCAACTTTGAACCTTATGCTTCAGCGCTAAAGTTGAAAATCTATTAAAGAAATCTGACAGATTGTAGTAGCTTGATGCGCTGGCGTCTGTACAATTAGATAGATCAAAGACGCCGCATACAAAGGTGCCCAACTTTTGAATTTCAATGACTGTACGGCCTTTGAAAGCGTTTGTTAGAACTTGACGAAGTACTCCTCTAGTTCTGTAGAATTTAAATTGCCTTTGTCAGATATGTGACCAGGCAGAGAAATGTAGGTCTATTGTGGTAGATTTTGCCAGTCATCTTTTATTTATAAATATAATGTACTGGCGACCCGCCCCTGCTTCGCACGACTTAACAGAATATCGAGATTTCCTTTTTAATATTAATGTATTATACACACAAATCTTCCGGAATAAAGTCTCTAAATGATATTGAAACCCGCATCAAAATCCGTTATTAAGTTTAGACGAACAAGTGTCACACAGACACGAAAAGCGACGTTAATTTAGAATATGTATATGTAGGTATTGCAAAAGAAATACAGTTTTTAACTTAACGATTTTCTAACAGAGCTGGTCCTGAAAGAAACCAGTTGTATAGAAAGGACCATCTTAAGCAGTTTAATCTTGAAACGATCATTAGAGGGGCTTGTGGCTAAGTAATAGCACCCGCACGGATCGATCGAACAGGTTAAGCTACGCTTGCCGCGGTTGTTCCGTGGATAGGTGACCATCTTCACATACCAAGACCTCTCCGTTCCTCGGAAAGCACATTAAGCCGTTGGTCCCGGCTGTCATTCGTGGATCTTTGACAGTCGTTACGTGTCGTCAGTAGCCTGAAAGTCCGACAACCAGCCTTACCAATGGGTATCGTATTACCCAGTAACTGGGTTGTGGAGGTCAGATAGACAGTCGCTCCATGTAAAATACTGGTATTCAGCTGCATCCGGTTAGACTGGAAGCCGACCACAACATAGTCGGGAAAAGGCTAGGCAGATGATGAATCGTGAAACCATGATTAGAACAAAGGGATCATAAAAGACGAATACTAAGATAAGTACAGATAGAGACGTATGGAAGAAAAAGACCCCAAATAATAGGAGCAAGGAGGTCGAAATAGAAATTGTTTTTATCCACATAACACACCCGGTAAAAAGCTTAAACACAAATAAAATGTCATAAGTGGCTTAAAATATGACCTACAGCGGTGCGATTCTGTAACAATCTCACCGTTAAAATTTAGGTAAAGTGAGCGTGGAGTGAGCTGTCAGTGTCATCCCACCTGATACTAGGGATTGACCAAGCATGCATTAACGGTCATAATCGAGATTTTAATACCTAATATTTTTATGCTAATTCTATTGATCATTTTATATAATTTGAAAGCTAGTATATTAGCTGTAAACCTTACTATTTTGTGATTGCCTGGATGACTAACAGTAGAATTTAATCCCACGTAATTTGTGTGGCGTGATCACTTCACCCGATTCACGAAATGTCGTGAAAAATACTAGCTTTGAAATTATATTTAAAAATGATCAAGAGAATTAGCATAAAAAATATTACATATGAAATCTCGATTATGATTGTAAATGTATGCCTGGTCAACTGGTGGATGACACTGATAGCTCACTCCACGCAAGTTTTCACGGTGAGATTTTTACAGAATCGACCGGCAGCTAGGATACATTAGTGTTAGTTGCTAGTGAGTCGCAAACTAGTCTGTTAGGGGTTTATTTATAAACGTTGCTTGAAAGTTAAGAGACGTGAGAACGTCAAAAATGTATGGCTAAACAGACGCTAATCAGTATATACTTAACTTTAAACAACGTTTATAAATAAAGAGGTTCGTCTGTATCTTGATGGTGTTAATTAAAGAGAGTGACTCTTGATTTTAAACACATTTATGTGCAATAATCAACACAGTTTGTGATTACATATAGTTATTATCGTATAAACCAGTTCACTCAATTAAGTTGAATGTTCTAGGTGCTCCCTCGTAACTTGTTTGCCATCACGACGTACGTGTACGTGTTCAGCGGAACTGCGACTTATGTAAATTGCGATTTGAATTCAACACGTTATTTGCGGTGTATGGCTGCAGCTAAGCTGAAACTCATGTTCATATTACTACAGTCCTGTTCAACATCAAGACTCGAGTACCGACTGAGTTTAGGTACGACGTACAGACGTTACTTTATTTATTTAAGGTTCACCAACAGTTGCTATAATACAGATAGGAACATACAAGTAATTGTGTCTCACAACCGATTACAGGAAAACACCACATGCAAAATGCTCTTTGTAATTATAAATTTAATTTTATAGATTCAATGTACAAACGCCAGCACATCAAGCTACTACAATCTGTCAAAATTCTTTAATAGATCTTCAACTTTATCGTTAAAGCGTAAGGTTCAAAGTTGATTGGCAAAATTTGACAGTTTCGGGTAGCTTGATGTGCTGGCGTCTGTACTTAAATTCTTGATAATGATATTAAATACTAATAAGTACTAATTACGTCTGACAAACGACGATATGGAGTCTGCGTGGACGTCAACCAGTACGCTGCGCTCGTTTATGAGTTTGCACATGCGGGGTCTAGGCGAATTAGCACGACACTGTACGGCGAAGAGGTGGAACTAAGGGTTTGCCAGGTGGTCTACGGGGTACTCTGAAATTGAACTTACATACCAATTTGTGGGCAGTCAATGGTGGAAAACTTTAGACTGTTCAAAAGTATTATTATTTTAGGACAGGTGGATTTACACCAGCGAGAGCGTAGGTATACTACTTTTTTTTTATATAACCGATTTTCTAAAGATAAGTATACACTAAGTGCATTACAGAACCTTACACAGACCCAAGCATTACTTAAAACTAGTTTCAACCAATGAAATGGCTTTAAACGAGTTTTAAGTACCTAATGCTTGAGTTTTGAGTGAGGTTCTGTAATACGGGCCTAGGTAAGTATTTTCTCGAACGTTTCCAAGTAATATAACGTTCCTACAAATGGTACAATACAAGCAAAAGTTCAGTTTTAACAAGCATTTCCATGTATTGTAACGTTGACACGGTGACACGGTGCTCGAAGTAAATAAATTTTTCACAAATAAATAAATATGCGGGTGGTGCGTATATTAAAACAGGAATTATATATTTATTTTGTACTCAGTTTTAGCGATTTTTTTAAATACTTCATTTTGCTGACGGATGTGGGGCAGTTTTGAGCCTTCTTCCACATAAGTTTTCTAAACTTAGAGCCATTTGATTTATCTCTGTAAATCTACTTAGTGACTTGGCACGGCGTTAAGTGCGTAAAACGGAGAATTGAGAACCGTGTTGTGAAATCTGTGCCAAATCCGTTTGAGTGTAACCCGAGCTTAATGACGAATGTGGTTTCGAACTTTGTTTAGCAATACAATGTGATTTTAGTCAATAATATTTCATTTAATTCGTGTTACTGGTTGACAAACTCTGTCTGTGAGAGTGACCGACCATGTATGTATCAATATTAGAGACACCTCATGAGATGAAACCTCGTGTGCCCGTAATTTCACCAACAACCGATCAATCTGCCCAGCCTTTTCCCAACTATGTTGGGGTTGGCTTCCACTCTAACCGGATGCATTTGGATACCAGTATTTTACATGGAGCGACTGCCTATCTCACCTCCACAACCCAGATACACGATACCCCTGGCAAAACTTGTCAGACCTTCGGGGTTCTGACTACCCGTAAAGACTGTCAAAGGTCTACAAATGACAGCCGGGACCAACTGCTTCCGGCAGGAGCGGCACGGAGCGGTTTTGGTATGTTATGGATGGTCACCCATCCATTTTCCAACCTCGGCATGCGTTGTTTAACCTTGAAGATCGACTTCACAATACAAGAACAACAAACAGTAGAAAAAGTTGATAGTATGTGTGTGTGTTGTATGTGTGTGTTGTGTTGGTGTGTGTGTGTGTGTTGTGTGTGTGTTGTGTGTATGTGTGTTGTGTGTGTGGTTTTGTGGGGCATTAATTAATTATAATGCAATGTAATGTTTTCTAATAATAAATAAATAATAATAATGTATTTTCCCAAAAAATAAACCAAGGAGCTTATCTACTTACTACATACGAAATTCTGAGATTATCTTCATAAACTCCACAGATTATCTAATAATTTGATCAATCACCAAAGTACAACCGAGGGTTCTGTAATTGCGAACTGATACAATTTGATCGGGTCTCAATACCGTCGCTCATCTGTTTCTGGACAGTTCATCCCTTGTCAACAATGCTGAGACTCAATAAGGCACTAATTGGACACGAATATTATTTACATCGGATGTAAAATTGTAGACAAGGACCTGGTAACAAAATAATACGAGGAAACAATTGATTGATTTTTTTCAAGGTTGACTGGTAGAAAATGCCTATGGCATTAAGTCCGCCTCTGTACGTTTATGTGCTTGAAGTGTTAAATAAATAAACAATTGTTGTACTTGTACCCAACGAAGGGAACCAGGGAGCTAAGTATCTCGTTCTGGTAAGATTTACTGAATGGCACATGGGAGCAGTGGTGCACCAGTGGTAATGGCCCTGACTTACGAGTCGTAGGTGAGGCGTTCGAATCCACGCAGGCACTTTACTTTGTGTACATAATTTCATCCCCAGTGCTCTTAAAACGGTAAAGGAAGACATCGTGAGGAATATTTATGATACCCAACTTTCATTTGATACCCAACAAGGCACCATCCCAAAATATTTATTTATAAATTCATTACTTTATGACCTCTAGAAGGCGCCACATTGAATGTAGTGTAGTGTGACGGTCAAGACGCTTCTAACGATACCTCATTTGTAAAATTATTATAAATACTTTTGAAGTTATGATGGAACAGGTGAACATACATACATACATACCGGTGAAAATCATATTCGTATACCCTCTGTAGTCGGGTAGTAAAAACAAGCCGAAAACTAGAACAATAATTTATGGATATTAAACCAGTGTTAATCTATGAAACCCAGCCAGGTTTAAACTCGACTTAGCCAGATAAATGAATGTTTCATGATCGTTCCTAAGACTGTAGGGTTGTCAACATTTCCTCTTTTCATTAATGGCTAAAAAATGACTCATTCCTTAATGGAAAAGATTGCCCATTGCCAGACAGAAGCAGTTTGTACTTACTAAGTACCTACTCCGTTGGGTTTTTTTTTACTATTAGTGTTTATGTTAATAATTAAACGTTAGGTAGGTATTGTTAGGTACCTACTTTATTTATTTATTTAAACTTTTCGCACAAAAAAAGATACAAAGGCGGACTTAATGCCTTAGGCATTCTCTACCAGTCAACCAAGGGTGGTGAAGAGATTAGATGGCAGGTGCTTTGCTTGAACCGAACAATGATAAAAAAAAAATATTATTATGCATATTGTTATTCATAAATTATTTGTAAAATAAAAAAGAGTCTTATCGAGTTTCTTATTTTTTTCTGCAAAGGAAACTACTCCTAGAGATGGGTTTTCTGATTCATTGATATTTTGTCATTGGAAACTCAGGTTTATGTTTTCTCTTATCAAAAGTGGTTATACCTAAATCACAGTATTTATAAACCTTAATCAACAAATTCTTCTTCTTCCTGCCCTTGTCCCATTTTATTTGGGGTCGGCGCAACACGTTTTCTTCTTCCATTCTTCCCTGTTAGACGTCATGGCATCATTTACTCCTTTCTCTTTCATATCATTCCTCACACCGTCCATCCATCTTTTCTTTGGCCATCCTCTCCCTCTCCATCCATCTACATTCATATTCATCACTCTTTTCGTTACATGCGTTTCATCCCTCCTCAATCATCCTTTTAATCAACAAATTATTAATGGATTTAATTTTAGTATTTTTTGATGGTTGTTGGAGCGATTGGCGGTCTTTGATACCGGCCTTCTAAAGACCATTTGTGACTGAACTGATTCAAATGACATCGCAAAAAACGATGACTTCACGCTGTCGATTTTTGACCCTGACAAAAGAAAATAGGAGCAGCGAGTTGGTGTACAAGTACTGAAACTTGTACCTTGAAACCATCGCCTGGAGCAGCATTAAGAAGATTAAAGCCACTAAGATCTTCAAAGGTTCCGTTTTAATATGATTTAACACGTGTAGATACCTCGACCCACAGAGACTTTGTACTAAATACCTACCTACCTACGTAAAATACACAGGCATTGTTTCTCTTATCTTACACGTGCTATTTCTTAACAACCAATTAAAGCTACGGTTTCCTAAGACTGGTGTCCATCACATAACGTCTGAAATTTACCGTCGAATCGGGTGGGGTCGTGGAGGTGTGGTGGTGGTGGGGTGGTGGTGGTCTGGCTGTTTGTGTAGGTGACTTTAAATGTTTGTAAGCGCACCCACAATACAGGAGAAATTCCTAGTGTGAGGCAACGTTTTAAAAAAAAAACGCTCTCTAGGGGAACACACCAACTTATAAAAATAAGTTGGTGTGTTTCCCTAGGGAGCGTTTGTTTTTTTTTTTTGACACCGTTATGTTAAACCCCGCTGCTACCATTTTTGGATGACAGCCGTCACTGCGACTGTTCCGTAGCTTTAGTAATTTACTATAACGTTAAACTTGATATTTCATGTCAGACATCTATCTTACTTTAAGTTTTACTTACGCACCAGGTAATTTATTGCGGGACATTTTTAAACGACAGTATCCTTATTATCCTGTTTTCACTTGAAGTTACAGCCATACTGAATAAAGAAATGTAGATGTCGGATACATAAGCATAAGCATTTGTCCACGACGAACCCTACTAATCCGTCCTCACTTGCCTGCCGTTCAACGGATAATTTCTTGTCCATTTTCGCTTTGTCAAGCTCAGGGATTTATTTTCGCGATCTGTGATTCTGTGTGTACGTTTTGCTAAGTACAGACGCCAGCACATCAAGCTACCCGAAACTTTCAGATTTTCCCAATCAACTTTGAACCTTATGCTTTAGCGATAAAGTTGAAAATCTATTAAAGAAATCTGACAGATTAAATCGAATTAGAACCTTTTTAAAAAAATACACTGTATAAGTAGATCTGGCTGTTTGTAATCTAATTGAAGCAGTGCTGTGCTATCTGCACAGCACTGCTTCAATTAGATTACAAACATAACACTTTTCAACCAGTCTGATGCAGTTGGTGGCATTAAATGTGAGATTTAACTAAAATAACATATCTACCGCCTGTCGGTTTTTTATTTTTATTTTTTCAATTTAAACTCATGGATTTTCATCAAAAACACAATATATAGATAATATCGTCAATGGAGCGTCAGCTAAACGCTAAAGCAACCCGTCATTTTGTTAGTTAGTTGTTTTGTATGAAGTGAGAACTCTTTGGTCGACCTGTACAAACGCCAACACATGAAGCTACTACAATCTGTCAAATTTCTTTAATAGATTTTCAACTTTATCACTGAAGATTTGACAGTTTCGGGTAGCTTCATGTGCTGGCTTCTGTACATTAATAGAAAAAGTTTATTTTTTTGTTTACATAATATTTCCATAAATGATTTTCTCAGTTGACGTTCGAATTTCAAATCACATTAATGACCAGCGGGTCATAATGAAACTTAGTACAATATAGAACCTGGGGCTTGAATGACTTGCTTTAGGTTACGTTTGCTTGACATATCACACTAATATTATAAAGGCGAAAGTTTGTGAGTGTGTGTTTGTATGTCTGTTACTTCTTCACGCTCAAACGGCAGGACCAATTTTGATTACATTTGGCGTACTGATAGCTTATAACCAGGATTAACACAGGGATCGAAACTTATGCGGGTGAAACCGCGGGGCGCTGCTAGTTATATAATAATTTGAAATTAGCGAGCAGGTAGTGTAAAAAGAAGATTAACAAGAGCCCGTTTTCATACGTTGTTGCCATACATCCATAAGAGTTCCAGTTCATTCTACACACACTCACTAATAATAGTTACTATTTTTAGACAAAGACAGTGACGCACTTAGCGAAAGCGATTATTCTCACTTAAACATAGTGCCTTGGGTTGAAATGCATTCATTCTCCTCATCAGGGAAGGCAGCTTTTAATTAAAACCACCTGTCACCTAACACATGCCTACATAAGTTTTGATCCCTCAGGAGTAGGCAGTTACATAGGTAGACAAGAGAATTTGCGAGGACCACGTAGACACTATGATCACACTTGTTAAATAGTCACCCTGAGCTCGAGTTACGAAATAAAATGTTGAATTGAAATCTACACTAATATTATAAAGAGGAAAGATTTGTTTGTTTGTATTGAATAGGCTCCGAAACTACTGGATCGATTTAAAAAATTGTTTTACCATTAGAAGCCGACATTATCCCTGATGAAGATAAGCTACTTTTTACCGCTGGGAAATGCTTCATTCCTACGGGAAAACGGGTAATAGGACAACGGGTAGTATGAATTATTATCCTTCCGTACTTATCTTTTTCACATAACTTTTAAACGGCTGAACCGATTGGGTTGAAATTTTATATATATTTCGATGGTTTCCTGTATTATTTCCAAAATACAATTGGATCCGGTAGGTGGCGCTGCTGTCGGTATGTCAACTACTATACGGCTTTACCGATTGGGTTGAAATTTTGTATGTGTATTTCCATGGTTTCACAGACACGAATGTATTAAGCCTACCTAATCTATCTTTCTATAGATATATAAATAAACCAATTAAATTAACCACATTATTTAAGCAACATATTTTTAAACGGCGGGAATTCCGAATTCTACGCAAACGAAGTTGCGGGAGGATGCTAGTACTTAATATAAGTATTTTTTCTCAAAAATATAGGTTTCTGTACAAATAATTTATTAGTTCGGATCTAGGTAATCTTTCAGAATTGGTAGAGCTCCAAGAAGTACTGTCGTCAATGCCAGTGTTGCAACGCTTGTCCGCTTTCTATGACAACGCCGATGGCACCTTTTCCTTTGCACAAGGTCATGTGAAACTTATCTAAGCATTAGTCTTACTGGATTGGCCTCGCAAAACCGAAAGGATTGCCTCTGAGGCTTTATGTCAAAAGATAGAAAGTTGTTGCGGTAAAAAATTAGTTATATAGTAATTTATCATCATCATCTTTGTCAAGAATTTTAGCTAGACTTTACATAAAGAAAAGTCAAGTATAAATTTAGCTCTCCGCTTACTGTTCAAACCGCAGACTGTGTGCCTTGTGATTTAGCGGTAGGTCGGTTAGATCCATCTAGGCAAAGAACAAAGATAGTGAACGATTCAGTAAATAACAATTTAATTTACATGAAGGCAAATCGTTGTACCAACCACCGAAAGATTGGCTAGAGATAGGAAGATAAATATTTTATTTGGGACACGCACCGGAAATACAAAAAGTACAAAAGAAGCATTTGAAACTAACAAAATTACATCAAAAACAAACAAAAAAAACCTGTCCGAAGCCAAAAAGCCTAATCTCAGCATAATGCTGCGATATTTAAAAATAAGAGAGAGTTAACAATATGTATCTAGTTGCTTCTAATAATCTCATGTATACGAACGTGGTTACTTAATAATGTTTGTAGGTAGGTACTCGTACTGTACCAGAACATGTTAGTGTGCTCACATTACATAAACAATACGTATACATATTACCTGCTACAGTAATTAATTACATACATAATTAATAATCCAGTTCGTTTACATCGAATATGTTAGAATAGATGGATGGATTTTAACTGAAAAACTATCTCGGATTAATGTCAAAGCTACGTCGGCAGAGTTGCTAATGGTGTTATAAACTCATAAGCAAGGGATTACTGCGGGGTGGAAATAATAATGAGAAAACCGAGCGATAATTAAAATACGTGTTACTTTATGAAGGGGATATTAAAAATAGAATAGAATAGAATAGAATACTCTTTATTATGTACACCATATAAATTGCAGACATATATATCGAAATTTTACAAAGGGTGACACAATGGGCGGTTTTATCGCTAAGAGCGATCTTTTAAAGACAACCTTTGGATGGATTGAAAAGGGAAGGAGAGACGAATAGATACTGTAGGTAGTCTGTGGTGTACCATTTACACGATAAAATGAATACATACATAAAGTATATTATACTAATCTAAATAAATATATACATTTGACAGGCCTGTTGGTCTAGTGGTCAGTGGCTCTGACTGCTATGCGCAAGGTCGTGGGTTCGATTCCCACCCAGGACAAATGTTTGTGTGATGAGCACGATCATTTGTTCTTTGTCTGGGTGTAATTTATCTATAATATGTATGTATTTAGAAATATATATGTATGTTTATCAGTTGTCTAGTACTCATAGCACAAGCTCTGCTTAGTTTGGGACTAAATGGCGTTGTGTGAAAGTTGTGGAATATTATTATTATATTATTATTATTATTACATATAACAATAGACATGAAACAGGAGTAAAGAAAATATAATGGACAAAAAAAATAGACCAGAACCAACCGAGTGCGAGTCGGACAGCACACGAAGAGTTTCGAATCACATGGCAAAAAAACGCCGAAAAACCACGTTTCTTATATGGAGACCCCCTTTAAATTGTAACTTTATTTTATTATTTAGTATTATAGCGGCAATACACACTGAAAAGTACAACTGTCCACCTATTACGGTTCATGAGATTACAGCTCGCTGACAGTCAAACGGACGGTCGGATGTACGGACAGCGGAGGGTTAGTAATAAGGTCCCATTTTCGACCTTTAGGTATGGCATCCTTAAAACAAAGGAAAAATGTCGTTAATTGAGGAATAAGTTGACTGTTTAGTAATTTCCAATATTCCTGTTATTTCTGAAAAACAAAACACGAATTCGTATTACGTCACAGTTAGTTACAGCCTATACGCTAGCTCCTAGTTTTACGAGTATTTCTGAAAAAATCATCGCCGGAAGGAAATATCTCCTCATCCTCCTTATGTACAAGAGACACACATAAATGTCTCTGTTAATGTATCATCCTTCTACTTTTCTACTAACATACGTTTTTATGTATATTCTGAACCTTTTTAGCTGTTTATTTTACAGACGAAAATGCTTTAGTTTTTCTTTAGACGAACTACGAAAAGGGATCCGTTTGAAAGTTTATAAGTGGTATGAGAAAAGGTACCTAATTGTTTGAGTATGGAACAGTTCTGAATGGGTCGGTTCTGTGGGGGTAGTTTTAAAGACTTAGGGCTCCCACAGATAAGCGCGACGCGACGGTGCGACAAGATTCTGGTAGAACAAATTTCACGAAGTTTTCATAGAAATTGTTCTAATAGGGTCGCGTCGCGCTGTCGCGTCGCTTTTGTCTGCAGGAGGCTTTATATCTACCTATTTTGGTAGGCTTATGATTCAATTGCGATTTGCGACGGAATTCATTTCGCGGATCTATACCCTCGACAGCTAGGAATTAGCGATAGCGTCAATTTAAGCAATTTTCATCTCGTTCAGTCAGATCAGATTCAATAACACCATACAGACTTAACTTCTGAAACGTAGGACATATTGACATAGGAACCTATTCCATTCTCGTATAACATTCGCATTTTTGCTGGTTGGCTTATCATTCATTGAAACCCAATTGCATTCGCCCGTGCAAGTGTGCTAGTTGTATATGACGCTTTGCGAATCTACAGTATTGAACACCTAAATTTTTTCCCGAGACCTTATTTCAGAATGAAAGCTGTGTAGAAATGTGTTTAAGAATGGGCATTTAAAAAGCGGCTTATCCAGCAGATAATATTAACGAAGCCATAACTCAGGTGGCTTACAAAAATGAATAAATTGTGGACTCATGACAATTGAGTTGGCGCATTAAACGCCAAAGAGCGCGTGGAGCGAAGCCGAGCGGTCTCACGTGTATACTACATAATATTATTACGATACGTATGTATGGTGTGAACGAGGGGTGATCATTAACCTAGTTATGCGGTTATTACTCTCTTACGTCACAAAAAAATCACATGATTTAAACTGAGTATAAAATTACATTGTTCCATATCCAATATTGTTGGACAAAGACGGAAATTGATACGTTTCAGGATTTGTTTATCATTAGAGCGCAGTGAAAGTCCGCCAAGCAGTTGCGGAACGCGATAACGAGCTATTTTGGAAATAAGACGATTACTCCGGATCGTTTGCCGTCCCCGGCACGGCCATTCGACACGGATTATTAATCTGGCAAAGAAAACATTGTAAGAAAAGACTGAAGGAACCATTACTTTATACAGTCTCGAGTTACAGTAGCGAAGTAAATGAATATTTGATAGACGCACTAATGGTTTGTAGCGCAGCTCGTCTGCATTTTGATTTATTAGTCGATTAATAATATCTTCCTACGCAACACCTAACTATTATTATTTATGTAGAATTTCTAATACATAATCTTGTGTAAGACTTTATGCTTTTTTAAGAAAAGTTAGAAAGCTCAATCAAATATTTTTTTCAAGACACTAGTTAGATTAATCCGGAACCCGAAGTTTTAAATTACCTTGTAATCTTTTCAGATTAGTTCTTAATTAAACTGAGGACTTTGTAAACCAATTTCTGAAACTTAAAGCCATGTTATGTTGGTTAATACACTCTGTCCACTAGGTTAACCGTTTCTGACAGATGGAACAAGTGATTGCAGCAACGTTACAAACATTTCGATAATAATCACTTTAACTTGTACGTATACGAGTATACCACTATTATCGAAATTTTTCTGATGAATAACAAATGGTGCGGTTTCTATGCCTGTGTTTATTATATATTATATATTGTATTTATATTGTTATGTATTTAATATAGATATTATATGAAATACAAAACAATATAAA
The DNA here is from genome assembly GCA_949629135.1 of Eremobia ochroleuca. Classification (NCBI taxonomy): domain Eukaryota; kingdom Metazoa; phylum Arthropoda; class Insecta; order Lepidoptera; family Noctuidae; genus Eremobia; species Eremobia ochroleuca. Next base: position 15,005,386 of record OX451387.1, read on the forward strand.
CAAGCCGCTTTGTTTAATTTAATTTCAATTTTGCAGGTTTTATAGCGGAAATCAACGTAAAAATAAAGTAACTATACACTGGTTTGCCGTATCGTATTGTAGTGTATATGGGGTTTACTGCACATTACAACACAACTTTTTTATTCATACTATTTTATGAAAGTTTTAAAATCGAAATAAAGCATTAACATATGGTTTATGGTGGCAAATCCGTATCCTGGCAAACAATTTATATATTTTACTGATATTTGAGTGGATGCAACGTTTTTTTATATTGATTTACCTATTATTATTTTTCGATTTACTCATTTGAAGTGAATACATCCGATCCCATCACATAGTACGATAGAATGTAACTTAATACGCGTAACAATTATATATATATATATTTTTTTTTTATTTTTTTTTTGTCAAAACTTATAGATGGACGGTATGTATTATAATGTCTGTAAGAAGTCATAATTAAGATAATTCAATAAGATAAGGCAGTTTATATATTTATTTTATTACGCATTTTAAAGTTAACTTTTACGTAATCTGGAATAGTTACGTTTTAAGGCAGCTGTCAAGAAACGGTTACTAAACGGAAACCTAGTAGACAGAGTCTAAGTATGTACTACTTTGTAACTTTTGTTTTTTGCAAATGATATGTCAAGGACCACTTACGGCGATCGTGAGGTTTTATACCCAAATGGAAGATAATAACGGTAGTTTTCTTTTTTTTTTGGTATGGTTTTCCTCGTTTTCTTTACTACCTACTTCGACTTGCAAAAATCTCTCGTTTGAGCTATCTATTTCATAAACTCCGAAAGTCCGGGGTAAATCAATATCGTAGAATTTTCAAAAGATCATGCCACGAATTCTGAATCCAACGCACAAACGCACAACGAAGAAAAATAGAGGAAATGTGGGGAAAAAATACAAGTTCGTAAAATAGAAAATATACTCGCGAAGGGTAAACGACTCTGCTTAAATATTGCATAGGCTTAGCTCGAGTTTGGGCTGTTCACGGGTAAAAAACGATAGCTGTGCAGATTTCCCCAGGTAAGTATGAATTTATCATCACCCCTAATGAAAAGTTACAAGAAATTCAGACGTAAAATTGTAACGCTCCGGGCGACAACCTTGACTTGCTTTTTGGTGTCAACTTTATGATTGTGAGCTGTTTTAATTTGATAGGTCGAGATGAAGAACCCTAGGTCAAAGCCACATAGAGGCGGGTTATTCCCAACTCTATATGACTTTGAACTAGGGCTTTGCATAATCACATACACAGAATTGAGAACACTTTGTGGTGCAAAGTGTAATAGGAGTTAAAAACGCAATAAGTACCGTGATTTATTGTAAGTATTAGGTTGTCTCATAAATTATTGCCAGTTAAAAAAAATATTATTATTAATATTTTTTGATTAATAAAAATACATTTAATCAATTATATAGTGTCCCTCGTTATCAACAACAGTCAGCCATCTACTGGGCAAAATTTGAATACCCTTCTCTCAACATGAGGCAGGCTGGGACTCGAAAAAATTTTCAAGTTCAATTTTAATACTTCCTGAATTTTCGATTTTTTTTTTCCTAGTAAATGAAAAGAGCTCGAAATAAATGAAAGTCTGAAGGCGCAAGATCCGGGCTATACGGTGGATGTGGAACAGTCAGCCATCCTAGCTCCTCCAGCTGTTTATGTGTTAACTTGGCGCAATGAGGTCATGCAAAAGTTGGACTCCAAATCGTTTTGGCCGCTTAATTTTTAACATCTCTGCTAGTTTGCGAAGCTGCTGCGTAGACAGATTGGCGTTAATAGTCTGATGAGATTCGAGAAAATCATTCCTTGCCAATCCCAGAAAACAGACAACATAATCTTACGACCGTGTTCATTAACCCTAGAAAGATAATAATCTACGTCCGCAAGACGTATCGAGAAATTAAATTTCGTTGTATTTTTTTTAATTATTAGTTTTTTTTATTATTATTTTTATTTAAACAATTATTTCAACCTATAAGGCATGACAATACTTCCTTAGGCTTACTAAAAAATCTTAATTAACTAAGGTACATCTGACAGACGTATGATTGATTATCTTTTACGCTAGTTGCTATATGATTATCTTTCTAGGGTTAAGTTTAGGCTGGGCGGGTGGGTTTTCCCCGCGAGGAATCCAATAGGCATGACGCGTGTTAGTTTCATAATGTATCTAGCTCTCGTCACATGTAATAATGTCCTTGAGAAAGTCTCGTCTGTGCGGACGAAGTAACAAACTTTGTCAAATGGCCACACGAACGGCCCGGTCATGGTCCGTTAACGCATGAGGTGTCCAACGTGACATCACTTTGCGATATCCCATCGATTTGAGATAACGATCTATAGTCGCGTGGGATTTTCCAAGCGCCTTCTCTAAATCGCGCGTACTATAGTCTGGATGTAGCTCAAGTTCGTGACGCAAAGCATCTTCATCGAAGCTGGTGGGTCGGCCTGGGCGAGGTTGATCTTCGCAGTTTATATCACCGGTGTCAAAACGCTTGTACCATAAACGAACAGTCCGATCGCTAGTAGTACCCGGTCCAAATGCAGTGTTAATCTTTTTAGCCGTTTCTGTTGAAGAGACTTTAAGTCGATGCTCATATAGCATAGCTCGCAGTTGACGCTGATCCATTTTCACTAAAGACTAATTATTGCGTTGCGTCCGCGCCTATTTATACCCTCACCATAAAAGATAAGTACTCATCCTTACTAGAAAGATCTAGAACTTTCTTGAATTCGTTTTAGTTTAAATACGAGAAAATTCGAGTAAAATAAAATATGGCAAGAACTTATGAGACAACCTAATAATTACGTCCATAATTAAAATCTTCAGTTGCTTGCGGTACTGAGGTGCTGCATCTTCTTTTTGTTTTATAAACAATTTCCGAGAGAAAGAGTTAATAAATTCTATTTTACTTTTTATTCCCACGTCGGCCTGGAGGTTCCACTTAGAGGAAACTTCAAACTAGCTCGGATCATCGTGGTTTGTGGGCGGAGCTCTTGAATAGTTTGTTAAGGTCCGATCAGTCGGCGAGTAGCATGATGGGCGTGATTCATTGCTAAGGCCCGGGACGATCGCCTCCAAATAGGGTCAATCGCTCACACAAACACCGACCCTCTCCCTCTCGATAGTAAATGACCGCGGTCGAAGGAAACTTGAATTGCAAAATTAACTGGTAAGGAGCTTTTAACGACGTCACTCGTCATGCCATCTATGCTCACCGTGGAATACGGTATACACTTATATAAAGGTGTGCACGCGCCTTGTTAGTGAATAAATGTTCTGACGCAACATGACATCTTTGTCGGAGCAGCAAAACTAACAAACGGTGAAAGTTCAGAGGCCAGTCTGCGACGGCGATCTCTTATTTACTCTCGGAGATGACTCCTGTTTCTGATGTTTTATCGGTTGTTCAAACGTCAATATTCGCTAGAGCCACTGCTCGAGAAGTGCAAAACGCATCCGATATTGCGAATGGTATAATATAGCGGCAAATGTTCGATCTTTTTCCACTTTCATCGTGAGTGCGTATCGAATGAAATGGAGCGGCAACTTAGGACTGGTACTTTTTGTTCCACTTTACGCAAGTGGTCGATGCAATAATATTGCCTGAATTCCGCGGCGATGATTAAGTCGGTTATGATAAACACTGCCTACTTTTTAACAACGTGTGCATTATAATGTATCGAATGCCGAAATAATTCGTCTGTAATGTGAATAAGCACTTATTGATTGTGAAACTCTTTTATAGCTCTTTGTTTACATCGTCGTTAATGTGGCGGGTCGCTTTTTGTATGGAAGGCGGTCTATGGAGACTCATGGTTGTCGTTTTGTTCCCGAACTTCCTATCAGGATTTGCCCTTACGTTTTTATTTAACTTGGAGGGATAGCCGTAATTCTGAGCCATAAACTTTATTTATTTTATGTTATTCTCTGGGAACATGGAGCATAATAGTGGTGTAACCTGTATCAATGTTCCAAAGACGACGCACGATAATAAAATCAAAACTTATAATAAAGTTGGTAGTAACCTGAGCTAGATACTGCTTGCTATTACCGATATATTGTTAGCGAAACATTCAGCTGTGGTTTTATTTTGGGCGTAATGTTTCACCGCCGCATTGAGATGGATCACTTTTCATGAACATTGATTAATTAGAATTGTGAATTCGTTTTAGAGATTTTGGGGGCTTAGCTTTTTTTGTTACTTACTTTGTTGCTTGGATGGCACGGACCCATTATCGGACTAGAATAATTAAGTTAAGTGATTGGTTTTCTTTTGGATTGAAGAATGGAAAATAAGCGCTTGTAGTCTAATTTACTAAAGTAACTAACCTACACTTAGTTGTATAGAGGCGGGTAATAGTATCCAGCTTCACATCTAGAGTGTTTGTGGTACTTAAAAAGGCAGTAACTGCGACCATTACACTAACTTGCGCTCGGTTGCAGCGAGCTTATCGGGTAAGTTGAGGCAGTTTGCGCTTGCAGCCATTGGGCATGACTTTAGTGACAATCGCGATTACAACATGTCGATATATGCCGATTATTTAGCAACAGGTATCTACTAGAATTTTACGTTATTTTTCACTTTCTCAGGTCCTAAGGCGCCCTAACTCGATTTGTTGAGTTGTTAGGAAAACTTGGTTTTTTTGCTATGAAAACCTGGCGTTTACCTGCCAGCGTGTTATCACAGTACCAACCTACGAACTTTCGTCGGTGACCTCCGGGTCTGCGTAAGTAACGACGCTTTCTTCCTACCTACTAACAACGGTGACTATTGACTCTATAGCTCTAGGTGTAAGAAAAGTCGTAAGCATAACATTACTGCCTAGTGACTATTGTTGCTTGGAGCCGCTCCTTGTCCCGGACCACCGCATTATACAACCTGCTCTACTTTTCACTTAAAATTTATGTTGACATTTGGTTTTATAGTCCGCAGTTAACCACATACTTAGGTGAAAACTCTTCTAGCTGCATAAGTAATAAATCATTTCTCCACATTTCCCAGTAATATAAAATAATACGAACCTTGAATTTGATGGCTTTATATCCCGTTAAATATTTATCAAATATATTTGGTCACTACAATTCACTGTCTCTGCGTTACTTATGAGTTTTGTTTGAAGAAGTTAGCCGATGCGGAGGGAACCGCGATGCTTGCTCAGCGGTGAGCGGAGAGGTCGAGCGCGTGCTGCGCTAGAGTCGACGGTCGTGCGGACACTGCGCTGCCGCCGACCAACACCCGCCAACCGGTATGAAAGTGTGTTACATCAAATTAATATCACTTACAACGGATTGCCTTAACATTTTCCACCTATTATGCCAACGTGAGATTTTATGCGTAAACGCAGCCCATCATTTCTATTAAAAACTACACGATTTATTTATTTATTTTTATTTATTTATTACGATCTAAAAATTCAAGACATTTCTGCAGGCTAATTGCGTAACACACTATCAGTAACAATGGGTTTCATTTTGACAGTTCAACAACATTCATTGCGTTATTTACGTTGCTGAGCAGACACATTTTTCGAACATATGAAGCAATGGATTAGCAATATGCTTCAAAATGATTCAAATTGAGAGTAATAGTGTGTTACGCAATTAGGGTGCAGAATACTTATTCAATGTTGTTGAGAAGCTTCTTCTATTTACGATAAAATTAATTGAACACTTTCAGTTTCATTAAGTGTAAGCGAGTGAGGCTGTAATAGCGAAGAACCATGATGATGACGCGAGCGCCTAATATTTAGGGGCCTGACAAATTGCGTGCCCTTAGTATTCACCGCCGGAGGAAAGCTATATTACTACTCGTATATTACAAGAACATGCCACCGTTTATGCCGCGCATCGCATAAATAGCAACCCTTTAGGCCTTTTGTACGCGACACGGTTTCTTTACGGTACGGCGTATAAACCGCGCCGTAGAAAAACGTGTCTGTCAACAAGCTTCCATAAGTGATCCATATAACACTGGCGAACCGTGCCTAGTCACGGCATATAAACCGTAGTTTTTCACGGTAAGAAAAACGTGTTTGTACAAAGGGCCTCGTTGATGTCATTCCTTTCTCGAAGTAAACACGAGTTTTCTTTTCGAAATATCGTATTAAACAAGTAGGTAACCTCGATAACAGTTTGGATTACTCAATCAAAAGGATTTGAATTATTTTACTGGGTCTTGAATTAATATCATGTCGAAAGACCCTAACCGTTGCCGGAATGTTTGCGGTTGCTGAGAAGCCGAATAGCAAGAGAATATTCAATGAATTCGGCTTTGTTCCGGATACTCGGTTGCGCTTTTAATATTCTAGTCTATCTCTATGTTTTCTAGCAGTGCTATTCTGTAAAAATCTCACCGTGAGAACTTAGGTGAAGTGAGCGGGAAGTGAGCTGTCATTAGGGATTAGCACTATTGACACTGCTAACTTCAAGCTCACTTAACTTATGATTTCACGGTGAGATTTTTACAGAATCGAGCGGCTGTTGATTTATAGCTTGGTTCTTGTTTGCGAGGTATTGTTTCCGATTCGTACTACATGCGGTATGGAGGTAATCCTCTATAATACGCATTTACTATGAGAGTGGCATGTTACCTCAGGTGTAACCTTTTTCCCCGAGGAGGGAAGCTAATCCGCTGCTCCACCTAGTGCCTGGTGGCTTACCGACGAAACGTGGTTGGATTTAATGTGGTATGTTATAGTTTCCGTGGGGTTGCTATTTCCAAACATTCTTGTGTTTGCCGAAGACTTAGCCTTATTATACCTTGGTATAATATTATACATTTATAATTTTGTACCTTAAGTACAAAATTCATACTTTGATTAGAAAAAAGCTATTTTGTGGTTTGTATTATGAATTCAATTAAATACACTTATCGAAAATTACGGGATGCGTATGTAACAAATATGGATTTCAACGTATGCGGAACATGAAACTCAATTATGATTAAGTTAAATTAACTGGCGGTGGGTAATTGTCAGTAATCAGTTGAGCAAATTAACAAATTAAAACCATATACCTACTATCACACTAATATTATAAAGGCGAAAGTTTGTGAGTGTGTGTGTGTGTGTGTGTTTGTTACTTCTTCACGCTCAAACGGCTGGACCAATTTTGATTAAATTTGGCACACATACAGTTTATAACCAGGATTAACACATAGGATACTTTTTATCCCGATATTCCCACGGGATCGAAATTTATGCGGGTGAAACCACAGGGCGCTGCTAGTAAAAAATAAACGTCTCTGCACATCCACATTGTAATCCATCAGAGGTTTCTATTTCCTTTTCTTTCAATACAAAAATACCATATCTAATCCTGCAGCCCTTATTCCAATTTTGGGGATCGGCACAGAATGTCTTATTCTTCTATCGATCTCTACCAACACATTATTTCAATATTATTATCATCTTTCATACAATCCATCCAGATTACGGATAAGGTTTTCCATTATTTTTATAGCCATCCACGTTTAGACTCAAAATCCTATTTGCATCATATCCCACCCAATGTTTTACCAGGAATAAATATTTCGTCGTCTGTAGGTACCTAAAACCCGATTATGATCGGCATCATAGGATTTTCGTAAAATGAATAGATTTATAACATCCCTACAGCTAGCTATGACATATATACCTACCTAGTATCTATAAGAGTTCAAAATAGTAGATTGTTATACACGGGTCGAAAGGAATCAATTCCCATACGAGGTATTTAGACGCTCGAGCGCAGCGAGGGAACATATAAGTAGTCCGAGTAGGAACTGATGACTGTGACCCGTGTTAAACACTTTACTTTTCATTTCGAATATAAGGAAAGTAAATAATAGTAGTTTTTCTGTAATGATTATTGATACTAATGACACGAATAGTCTTTTTAAAATTTTAAATATGGAACACACCGCGTCACCGCCGCGGGCCGTCCCGTTCACACTGGCTGTTTATACACTCACAAGACCGCAGGATTTTTCTTAATAATGTAAAAATTTCGTAGCTGACTACCTAACGAAATTTAGTTCTTTTTTTAAATTCATTCCCGCCCTAGGGAGGGAAGCAATTACTATGAGTCTTTTCCGCCCGAAGGTGGGAAGCAGCGTCTTCCACCCGCTATTCGGATCAAACAATCACTACTTCCAGAGTATGACAAATGAAAAAGTCTTAGTTTTAAGTACGTGGGCAAAATTGTAATATTGTTTGACTTGTAATTTTATTTTCCTTTTTTTATAAATCTTAAGTTTAAGAAGAAGTTTGCTATAGTTTCCAAATTCTAAAGTTTTTATCTCACCATTTATTATTATCACCTTTTTCTATGATTGCTGGTTAGCCTGTAATTTGCGACTGTGTAAGTCCGAGACTGCTATTACCTAAGTTATATTATACACAGAAGCCTAATTTTTTCCTATCGTAATTAAAAATCCAAGTTTTTTTATTTATAGGTACACCAGGTACCTTAAATAAAAAAAAAACATAATAAAAAACGGTAAATAAAAAACTTGAACTTTTAATTACAATAGCAAATAATCAGGGTTAGGTACTACAAGTCGAACAGAATTATAACTCTAATTAATTTGTTAGTTAATCGCAGCACATTCAATGTGGGCGGATTTGAATGGAGCTTTCACTCTTAGCGATAAAATTGCGTAGATACACATTGAGTAATTCGGTGTTTTATCGCTATGGACTGCAATCAAATAATACCAATAACCCATTGTATATTTTGTAGTATTTGATGTATTTTTTTATGTTATGTATTATTGTGGTGTACAATAAAGTATATGTAAATAAATAAATAAACCTTTTAGGTGTCAGCTTGCCGTAGCAGAGTTCGTTAGAAAAACTTGGAGAGTTTTCAATACTAAAATAACCCATTAATTATAAGTCATTACTATTTTTTTGTTAGCCTATACTGTCCCACAGCTGGCTAAAGGCTTCGGGTGCGTTTCCACTGAAGCGGAGCTGGGCGAAGCGGAGCAGAGACGTGCAGGAATCGACTAATCACAATGGTTGAAATCCTCATCGCGTCACTCGTCTCGTCTGTGATTGGACGATTCCCACACGTCTCCGCTCCGCTCCGCTCCGCCCAGCACCGCTTCAGTGGAAACGCATCCTTCCCCCAAGTCCCTCTAAGAGCTCTTTTCCCACGCCACCTCGGACCAGCCCTCGCGGTACGCGTCAGGGTCATCTTGCCAACGCTTTCTGGGCCGACCTCAGCAGTGCCGTCCATCTTCAGGCACCCATTGTGTGGAGACTTACAAGGAAGGTATCCCGACGTGTCACCTCCGATTTTTTTGTGACTGATATATGTTATTCTCCATCAAATTTTAAGAGACACGTATTTTTTTTTTGCCACCGCGCCTTTTTTGTGGGTGAAATATCTGGGGCTATTTCACCCACAAAAAAGGCGCGTAGTTAGTAGGCGCGTAAATAGTTAATATTTTTCCAAAAGACCAAATGTATATTAATACTTATATCCATTTAGTCTTTTGGAAAAATATTAACTAGAAGTATGTAAAACCCTCAAACTGCCCCGAAAGGTGGTAATGTTTAGGGGGCTATTTCACCCCCAAAGAAGGCGCGTTGGCAAAAAAAAAAAATACGTGTCTCTTAAAATTTGATGGAGAATAACATATATCAGCCACAAAAAATCGGAGGTGACACGTCGGGATATCTTCCTTGTTAGTCATGGTCTGGCATTACCTACTATAATTATTGTGGACGCTGCCGTTGGCGCAGAGCCAGCGGCTAAGCGATGGCTTCTGCGCTACGGTCGTGTTTGATTCCGCAAGTTACTTTTGTATCGCCTAATATACTTATGTAGATAGATGTTCTGGTAGATAGGTCTGGATATGTATTGGGTGTACCGGAAAGTTCTGTCGGTTTTTGTAAATAAAACTCGTGGTTAGTTCTTAAAGCTATTATTTATATTTTAATCAATTACATATTGTCCCTGATTTTCTACTTCACGTTCAGATACACACTCGAGTCCAAAACACTACACAAGTTTCTACAGGCTGTAGCAGCGTTATTTCCCCTCTGGAACTCATAAAGTATACAATACCTCAAATGAACTTTATCGTTGGCACTCATTTTGACACTGCGGCTACTCAGAAGTGAATGACAAATTATTGCGCAATACGTGTATTTATAGTCCGTAACCCAGAAATTATGACGCAATATTATTCAATACTTTTAACGTATTGGTATAAGTAGAGAAAAATTCGAAAAATTTCTATGTACTACCAAAACCGACAGAACTTTCCGGTACACCCAATATTTCTACGATACAGAAGAAAATCATAGATTTTTTAGACATATTGCACGAATAGCAGAATAGGTAATCGCAAAAGCTACCTACCAACTCCAAGTCCATAAAAGAGATGAAACTGAATGTACAGACGCCAGCACATCAAGCTACCCGAAACTATCAAATTTTCCCAATCAACTTTGAACCTTATGCTTTGGCGATAAACTTGGAATTCTATTAAAGAAATTTGACAGATTGTAGTAGCTTGATGTGCTGGTGTCTGTACAAACTGATGACAGTTATTAAATAAATGACTTGTAGACTCATTAACAACAAAATACCTCTTTAGGTGCCAAGATGAAAATACTTAAAAATTAATTATTCAAAACATTTCTGGCTTTCCTACGATCTTTTCAACTGGAAAAATCTAGGCTTTTAGGATATTATCCTACATTTCCCTGCTTCATAGTTCTCATTTGTAAAGATAAATAATTAACTGCGATTACCCCAGACTTCGGAATAACTATGTTGATGTAATGAAGCCCATCAGTTTCCCCGGAATTGCTCCTCATTTAGGATTCTCTGGTAAAGTGGGAATGTTGTGGACTTTCACTTTGTTAGAGTTGTGAGCCAATTGTTTTCCTTCATTAATGAAAAGTTTAAATATTCTGATTTCCTGAAGTATTTTATCCATCGCAATCTTCAATCTTTGCGCAACCATGATTAGGTACAGACTTATCTTCGAGTTTATGCACAAGCAATTTTTTGATACGTTTTCCTTACATGTTCTACTTTTTAGTGTTAAGTATTTCTAGAATCAACATCAAAACACACAGCTAATTAATCTCAACACATTGGCTTACTCGGAAAGCACGTTAAGCCGTTGGTCCCGGCTGTCATTCGTGGATCTTTGACAGTCGTTTCGGGTAATCAGAAGCTCGAAAGTCTGACAACCAGTCTTACCAAGGGGTATCGTATTACCCAGTAACTGGGTTGTGGAGGTCAGGTAGGCAGTCGCTCCATGTAAAATACTGGTATTCAGCTGCATCCGGTTAGACTGGAAACCGACCCCAACATAGTTGGGAAAACGCTAAGCAGGTGATGATGACATTGGCTTACATTTGAGAACCTTGTGATATCATTTACCTACTGCTACCCTTCAGCCGTGATATCAGTCGTGCAATATCTTTTCAGGGAGTTACAGCACCTGAGTTATCTGACCTACCTAATTTGTATTTACCATAATGAGTCAGTTTAGGAGGAATCTTAATGCACAAAATATGAATGCAATGTAACGACCAAGCAGCTAAAGAGGACAGACCGTCAACGATATCACAAAAATTTACGGTCATCAAGGAAATTATACCTACGTAAATCCTGTAATTTCCCATATTAGTTTTAAGACGGACGCGGCTTTGTCAACATTACCTACTTCAATCTTGCATCATGTGCTGTGGCTTGGTTTTGTAGATAGAAGTAGGTTTTACCAAACCACTTCAAAACTCGATTTGCTGAGGAAAGAGGACGAACAGTTTCATATTATTTAATGAAATGTGAATTCTTTTGAGCCTTTTTTATGCAGCATGAGGGCAATGAATGCTATACCTGTGTGGATCCTCGTATCTACCTGGATACTGTCGCCTCCATACCACTCGCAATTCAAACTTGAACAGCGCACAATTCTAGCTCTCAACCACGTTCGTGATCTCGTCTTTTATTCGTATAATGTAAAGATGCGAGTACTTCACGAAGCGTAGTGGCACGAACTTCCCCGGTGGGTTGCGAACAGTAAGCAATTCTACAACTCTAGCTAACCGCAGCAAACGACTTATTGTCTGAACAATCGGTTGTTGGTCGCAGTCCCTCCGCGGATGCTGTGGCACGTTTGCAATCAACATTTCACTTGACTACGTAGCTGTAGGACTGCAATGAAAACCTGTTGGAGTGGTTTAACAGATGGAAGGGTTACATAATATGTTACTTCAACAAATACGCGCCCGCAACCGTGTTAGCTTTTAACTAATCAGTTATCGGTCAATCAAATATTGGATTAACTGATTATTTCCTTAGCATAGGAACACGAAGAATCCCATTTACTCGCATATATTCCTGTAATTTGGAATACACATGTTAAGTAAGCTACCTATGTCTTGCCTACTCCATTTCTAAATAAATATGCTTCACATTTTATGTTTTTATATGCAAATCAGCTATGATCGCAAATCCAGCCTATAATATTATCCCATTTAAATAACTGTATTGGAATGGTGTAATAACATGTAAGGAAAATACGCTGGTATCAGAAAAAATATTACCTACTTGCAGCATAGTATAAAGAGGGGAAGTAGGCTATCTCCGGCCCAATCCGCGATATAATTGCCTACTGTCTTAGGGTTGTCATTTTTAGGAAAATTTTAATTCAGTGCAAACCAACACAGAAATGTAAAACAAATACAGAAATGTATTCAAGATTCAGATCAGTATTATTTATAAAAAAAAGGGATAAAATAAACCGGCGCGCGGCGAGGCGGTGGGGGCGCGACTGTCCGCTCTTCGTCAGATTCGGTTGTCGCCCAAACCGCTAACAAATATTTATAGACTAAGAGCTCGTATATCATATATATCATCGTAAAAAAAAAATACAAAAACCTGACTAGTATAATTATATACTAGTCAGTTTTTGGTATTTTTTTTGATAGGCACAATGTAATATTTGTACATATAAAGGACCATATTTATTTTTATTTTTAATTAATACAAACATATCTATTGAATCACACATTTATTACAAAATTACAAATTAGCTACAGAAAAATACTTTCTTCGGTTTCGACTATTATGAAACGCCTTGTTATGTGTAATATATCCGTATCCTTATAAATTACTTTTGCAAATATAATTTCGGAAAGCATGGGCAGGGTGGTGAAAAATGTAAATCTTTTATTTGTTCATAAACAAAAGCCGCGACGCGCGAACCTCGTGCGGTGTTAGCCCCGGCTGGCGCTGTGAGAAACGGGTCGAGATTTTGTTTAGTGTGCGTGCGGCGACGCATAGATACTTTGGCGCACACATACAAGCCGCGCGCGGTGCGTTTGTATGAAGATAACTTACTTCCCCTCTTTATACTTTGCTTGCAGTGCTACAACTACCCTCCTAATAAAATATTTAAAGGCACGGGATGATTTTCATCATCTTCCACCGCCAGGTGATCTTCAAAGAACAGCCGTGCGATTCTGTAAACATCTCACCGTGAAAGCTTGGGTGAAGTGAGCTGTCATTCGCTAGGAATTAACACTATTAAGTGCTCAGTTTACTTATGATTTCACGGTGAGATTTTTACAGAATCGACCGGCAGTTAGATAGGTATAATAAAAACTGCAATTTTGCAACAGAATGGCTACTTCATTTTACTTTTCTAACTAAATCATAACAAGAGAGACAGTTTTTATTGAGCCATTATACAACACGGTTGGTAATTTAAATATTTTTTTATGTTGGTGTCTGCTGGTAGCTCTGTCTTCTCTGTGGGCAATACTACTTACTTTATTACTTATCTAGGTCGTACTTAGGTGCCTTAGCACCTTATTCAATGAGAACTTGTTCAGATTATATAACTTACTTACTTGGCCTACTTTATCACGTGACATTTTAAAATCCATTTAAATGCTTCCATAATTTTACTGGAGTTCGACGATCTGTCTCAATAATGTTCTCCAAAATTGCACATTCCAATGATAGCTGCAATTTTTCTCTCCCAGGATAGCTATTATACAACATCCTCGGCTATTTCAGCCGTAGCAGGAAAACCATTTAAATATTTGCACAATCCCCGACCTCGGGATGGTGTACCCGCAGTTCCCGCAAAACTCGTTTAGCTCGGGACTTCTAGCGGTCCAGTTATGTAGTTAAACTCGCTAAAAGTGTTATACATCGGCTAGTTGACTTGGATGGTAGCTAAGGAAGGCGCTAACTGGTCTGCAATGGTTGTTTAATGCGTGTAAATGTCTGATGGTTAGCGAATCCAATTATGCAATTATTGCGTGGCGAGACACGGAAGGCGGTGCACTCGGCCAATGGAGCAGCGAACGCAATGTAAGCCTTGCGTCTCATGCGAACATACACGATGAGGGAAGTTATTTTTTTAATATAAATTGGGTAATTAATTTGGCGTGAAACTATTACATCAGTTTATTAATCGATATTTATGAGCTCCGTCGTGTCAACAGACGTTCTGCATGTCGATTCTGTAAAAATCTCACCGTGAAAACTTGCGCGGAGTGAGCTGTCAGTGTCATCCCACTGATGCTAGGGATTGACTAAGCAAACATTTACAATAATAATCGAGATTTTAATAATATTTTTTTATGCTAACTCTATTGATCATTTTATATAATTTCAAAGCTAGTATTTTAGTTGTCAAGACATGACTATTTTGTGGGGTTGTAAAATAAAATAGCAAAACAGAAACTTATTCAGAATATCAATTTTCTCTTTTTTTTCTAGACTACTCCTTATACGACTAGTCGTTTTTTTCCTAGATTAAAATGGTTACAGAATCGAACTGCTGTTTGCAAATCTATACATTAAAAAAAAGTTGTCTGTTTCTAATGTCAAAATAACAGCTTTTTACTAAATGCATATTAAAGTAGGTAATATACGTTACTTGTAACAAAAAAATAAAAATTAACATTTTTGTCTGTTTAATTACACCAGCTAATCTCCAAAACGGCTGGACCGACGGGACTTTCACCGGCAGATAGCTGATGGTATAAGTAGTAACTTAGGCTACTTCTATTTAAGAAAAATAAATTAGGATTCCGCGCCACAAAATTAAAACCCATAAAATCCAATAGATACCAATGCACGCGAACGAAGTCGCGGGCACACCTAGTGTTTTTATATAACAATAGTCATTGTCGTGAAGCCAGATCCAGTGAAACTATTCATCATTTGTCACGTTGTACCGACTGTTCTCCAAAACGTGAGGATATTATGTCAACTGGTGACGATTGCATAAATATGTATTTTGATAACTGGAAGTGAAAATGTAAAAGTTGACAGCCATCTAGGATTACGCTGCATAATTTTGCACTTTTTGTGTCGATTTCTGTCACGTTTTTAGGGTTCCATACCTCAAAAGGAAAAACGGAACCCTTATAGGATCACTTTGTTGTCCGTCTGTCTGTCTGTCTGTCTGTCTAGACCCTTTATCTCGGGAACGCGTGGAGGTTTCGAGTTGAAATTAAAACCATATACTCAGGTCTACGTCCCTTGAAGCTGTGAAAAAATCAAACTTCTAAGTTAACGCAAAAAAAAATATACGGCCGTTTATGCCGCAAAAAACGTATATTTCGACACTCTCAAGGGAATCAAAATGTATAGGGTACT
Organism: Eremobia ochroleuca; assembly: GCA_949629135.1. NCBI lineage: Eukaryota > Metazoa > Arthropoda > Insecta > Lepidoptera > Noctuidae > Eremobia > Eremobia ochroleuca. Next base: position 15,021,045 of record OX451387.1, read on the forward strand.
TTCCATTGACCTAGAACTGAAATTTGAAGTGATATCGTCTTATACTACAAGTGCAGGGAAAAATCTGAAAAGTATATATTTGTAATTAAATCATAAAAAATATAGTCTTTATTAAAATACGATTTTTTTTTCCAAATTTTTTCACGCTCGATTCCTGAAATATTTATATTATTCACCTACAAATTTGTACGGAGCCCCCGCTGGGCGAGTCCGACTTGCACTTGCCGGTTTTTTTTTTCATAAATAATCCAGTTCTTCGGACTTAGTAGTAGTATTAGTCACGCTGTGTTCAACTAATTACATTATTAACTGGTTGAATGATGTAATTACAGAAACAATTGTCCCGCATGGATCCACGTTCCGGCAAACGGGAAGGATTTAATAATCTTCGTTCAAAGCTAGTTTAGGCGGGTAGGTCTCGATGGCAACACGTAACGCTGCGCCATCTATTCGATCTTAACAAACATAATGCATGTTCCCACCGTTCGGACCTCTTTTTTCCTGTTCCGTGGTTCGGACTGTACCTATACGCAGTGTAAGTAGGTAGGTACTTGAGTTTCTAGATTATATGTAATGAGTCGTGAATTTTAGTGAACTTATGAATAAGTTACCAAATTTGATGGAATGTAATATTATTTAGGTAGGTACTAACTGCATGCATTATTCAAATTAATTAAGTTGTTTTTTAAGGCAGAAATTTATGTAGGTAACTTATTTACGCAAATAAATGATTCTGATTTGTACTTGGTTGGGAGTCGGGCCTCCTCTTTGTGCGTGCCATCTATCATACCGAACCCGAACAACCTTCAGTGAATACAACCTTCTTGCATGATTACAGCCGTGCGATTCTGTAACCATCTCACCGTGAAAACTGGGGTGAAGTGAGCGTGGAGTGAGTCGTCAATAGTATCAATCCCTAGCATCAGCATGACTCACAGCTCACTCTAAGCTCACTTCACCTTAGTTATCACAGTGAGATTTTTCCAGAATCGACGGGCAGGTAAGGTACTCAAGCTTAGTGTTTTGTTGAAAGCTTCGATAAGCAGCACATGTACATCCCTAGAAAATAAGCGTAATCTTTTGCTGTTTATTTATATAAACGAAACAGACTTTCTAGGTCAATGTTTGAACATGTTGTTGACACTAGCAGGCGCAGGCGTCAGGTGCGTTCTGTAGGTTCTGCTTACCCCTATGAAAAAGGCGTGAGTTGACATGGTGTCCAGCATCATTTGAACTTGCTTATTTGTTCAATTTTTATACAATGTGTAACTTTAAATGCGCAAAACCTGAAAATAGTTTGATCAGAATAACGAGCAGAATTAATTGAACCACTTTTTAATATAGATCACATTTTTCCAAAAATCTTCATTAAAAACGTTGCCGTGTCTATTTATTAATAGATCAAGCAAGCCAATGTCAGCGCGGCGCAGCGGCCCGGTGACGACTCCTCCCTCGGTAAAGCGTCGTCGCAGACGCAAGAAACGAACAGAATGGCCAGTAAAACTAAAACAGCACATAAAACCTTTACAATTTTTTTTAATGACTTATTTTCTCTCTGAAATAGGTCAATTGAATTAAAAATCAGTTGCGGTGTCCGAGGTTTTGCGCATTTAACGTTACACGTTGTACAAATTTCTGCACCCGGACCGAAGAGCCTGACGAAGCCATCTGGTAATGGCGCTGATTCCCTTGTTCACAAACGAAAACTAATTTTAAGCATTAAGAAAAGGACGGAAGATAAATATTATTTTAGTCCTGTCAAATTAGTCAGAGCCTGACGTAAATTGACGTATTTTTAGTAGCCAATTTTTTAATCGCGTCTAAACTTGTCTATGGGGTATCTTAATTTGACAGGACTAAACTAATATTCTGTCCTTTTTCTTGATGAAATAAAAAAAGATGCACTGAACTTAAATTTAGTTAAGTTTGTGAACAAGAGAATCGGCACCAATGTTTAAAAAATTCTGTCTCATTTTTAATTTTATCCAGCAGATAGTGCTTATCTGGACAAGATATATGAAAGAAAGCACAAGAGGGGGCTATGTCCAGCCGTGGGTGAAGTCGGGCTGTGGACGATGATAACCCGTATACTGTAACATAGGCTGCTGTTTGTCCAAAACATACAAACAGCCTGTCTTACTTGCCTATCTCTTGTCTATAGGTACGTTAGTTGTATACTGGCTGATTTTTTTTTTTCAGGCTCCAAATTTTTACAGGATGTTCTACTCATGAATATGAACAACTTTCACTATGAGGCCAACTCTAAAATCACGAAAACAAAATCAGCTGTTTAATACAAAAGTTCAATACCTACTTGACCAAAATGTATGCAACAGCTAATTTTTTTTTCGTGATCTCAGAGTTGTTTCCATAGTGAAAGTTATTCATATTCATGGGTGTAACATTCTGTACAAATTTGGAGCCGGTAAAAAAAAAGCATGCTGTATATTAGCGTAGTCATGCTCAAGTTGCATCAGTACTTTGAACCTATAAGCATTAAGGTCGTGTGATGGTGTAAGGCCACCGGCCACGCTAGGTCGGTGCCCCGATTAGAAAGGAACTTAGCACCGTACTTGCACAATCGGATGACAAACCTTCATACACAGCGTTTGTATGGACTCACTGTGGCGCGATAGTAATAATTATTTTCTTCCACTCTGGTAATTTTGTAGATTAAGTAACTGTTTTTTTTTCGGTCCCTTGGGCCGTTTGGTCTTATGGTGAAGACCTACGCTGTCCGATGCGTTATCTTCGGATTTTTAATCTTAAGCATCAATTATTTTAAGCATTAACATTCTACAAAATTGTGAAATTGTAGAAAAAATTGCGTAATTCAGAAATATTATAAAGGCGAAAGTTTGTGAGTGTGTTTGTGTGTTTGTTACTTCTTCACGTTCAAACGCCTGAACGGATTTGGATGAAATTTGGTACACAGATAGTTTATAACCGGGATTAACACATAAGATACTTTTTATCCCGATATTCCCACGGAATTGACACTAATGCGGGTGAAAACGCGGGGCGCAGCTAGTTACAAATATGTATGAGTTACAATTCTCTCGCATTTTTAAAAGCGTAACACATAATATTCCACTTCCAGTGTCATATTTTTTATTTCCAATATTTATGTATTGCGCAATGGTATGCAATAGTTAATACATGTGTTGTCTTGTACAATCATGTTAGTTTAATTTGGTGTGTTGTATTGTCAAGACGTGCATTGATTTAAAATGGAAGATTTAAAAAAATCTATTAATGTAGTGGAGCAACGTATATTTCTAAAGTTTTGTGCTTTACTCAACTACTCTGGAGGAGTTGCGCACGACTTACTGGTAAAGTGTGTTGGTCGTAACGCCTTAAATAAAAGAACCGTACAGCGATGGCTTGAAATGTACAAACAAGGAAGAACCACAGCTGAAGATGAGCCGCGAGCACCTCGATCATTATCATCGACTAGATTAGAAGCAAGGGACAAAATCAAGGAAGCACTTCGTCAGTCACGTAGGGTCAGTGTCAGTGATCTCTCCACTCAACTTAACATTCCTCATTCCACTATACATAGAGTACTCACGGAGGATTTATGTCTGGTCAATAAAAGTGCAGTGTGGGTGTCCCACACTCTGAACACGGATCAGAAGGAGTTTCGTTATGAAACTGCGCGTAGCCATTTATCGTGGTATCGCCGTAAGAAAAATATACTTAATAGATTCATATGCCTTGATGAAACTTGGGTCGAATTTTATACTCCTCGTCAAAGACATCAGTCACGATGTTGGGTGGAACCGGGCACTTCAGCTGAACATTTACCACGTGCAGAGCTACATGAACGAAAAATACTACTAATAGTAGCTATGGATGTCAGAGGCATTGCTTTTTGGAGAACTTATGATGAAAATACAACTATGACTGGAGAGCGATATAAGTCATTTTTAGAAGAAAATATTCCTATTTGGGCAGACGAACATCATATAACGAGTCCTATAATTTTACATGATAACGCCAGACCGCACAAATCAAAAATAGTTCAGAATTTAATTGAAGATAAAGGATGGATTGAAATTATTCAGCCACCATATCCCCCAGATATGAATCCTTGCGATTTCAATTGTTTTGGCCATGTGAAGACGAAATTGTCGGGTACTCGATACAATAGCAAAAAGGAGTTAGATATTAAACTAAAGAGCATTATTGATGAATTAAATGAAAGTGGTACATTAAATGGTGTTCAAGATTTGCCAGCAGTCTGGGAGCGAGTGATTAATAGTGGTGGAGATTATTGATTAGTGTCACAAGGTTATATAGTATAGTAGTCAGTTTTTGTAAAATAATAATAATAAAAAAATATGACACTGGAAGTGAGATGACCTAATATGAAGGCTATGTATAAATTGTAAGCTTGTCACTACAATTTACATGGGTAAAGCTTTTCCGTTACAATTGTGTGCCTTAGTGTTGAGACACACGGGCTTTAAATTTACAAACTTGTAAATTGTATCTTGTACATTGTAATCGTAGTTTTGTGGCATAGGGCCCTGTACTTCCCAAAATACTTTGTTGCAATCCCTTTACATTTGTTCATAACCAACACAATTCTAATAACTTCTCAAGTTGTCTTCGGGTACAACACGAATAGTTGGCTGAATTGCCATACCCAGTGTTTCTCTAGTAGTTCACTCACAAAGTTCTCGTTTCTCTACTGAATAGGCAGCTTATCGCAAGGCCAAAGTCGAACAGACCTTTTTTCATTCTTTTGTCAAAACTCGTGTCGAAACTTTTAAAGACAGCTCTTTAACTTCACACAATGGATGGCAAAGTTTGTCACAGCAAGGCCAGCCCTCGGCTTAATCGTGTATTCGTGTTGAATGATATGTAGGTATGGGTATTAAGCAGAAAGAAATCAAAGATCCTTGTGATTGTCGCATAATTTTATATTTGTAGAAAAATTGTATGCTTCACTCTCATACATCATCTCACCTAAATATAAATACATGAACTATGTATACGTTCCCGCAAACAGCGTATATTCAGAAAATAACATCGGCTAATCGTGACTTTTAGCTAGCTTTATTAGATATTATCCTATATAAAATTCAATTAAAGTAAGTATTATACAATACATCGCATGTGATAGTTGACACAGGAATCCATGTTACATGTTATTCATAAATCATTATAATATGTCGATAGCATTTCAAGTTAAGTCTAAGTTTACATATTTTACACATTTCATAACACCTACGCTTTATCTATTTTTGCTATAATTTCAAATACTCAATGGCAAATAACATAAAAGCAAGATTACAACTATCATAAGTACGAAATATAAACTTATTACGTAAACAGCTGGCACAATGAAGATCTAGATGAGTTACACCACATTATATTTAACATTACGCTATTACGGTATACTTCATACATGAAAATATGTACGCCATATAACCAACAATATACACAATAAATAAGATCATGGAATGTTTCCGTTTTTGTTCAATGGTGGCCTACGCCAGGATAACAATCGGAATAGAAAGAACACGATAAAAAAATAATGCGAACATTTTCGATACGATAAATTATAGCAAAAATACTTGTTACTATATAGGCCACAAAACATTTGAAGGAATGCGCGTGCGGCGCGAGCGACTCGCGGCTGCGCGCGCCGCCTCGCCCTCCGCTTGTTGCCCCGCAAGCGAGCGTGTGGGACGTAACTTCTGGAACAAACGCCAACGTTACAAAACTAACTCAGATCGCCGCGAGTCACATAAGTGCGTATCCTGTTAAGGCGATTTACCTAGTCTACTGAACGCAACAAGAATCAGACGCCGCGCATTTAAATTCAAAACAGCGATGCATGTGGACAAATCATATGTGTATTGGCTATAATATATAACTATCTTGGCTACGCGCGTAAATCACTGAATCCGTCTGCGTAATCCCTCCTTTCACATCTAAATATCCCGTAAGATGACCCCCATTTTTGCAATTTTCATTCTTTACTCCATCTTTGTAGTGTTGTTCAACACTTATAATACTGATATTCACCAGCTAGTGCGCGTTGGCGTCTGCGTAAAGCGTGGTGGCGATGTATGTGGTGGGCACGAAGCCCTCCTCGCGCGTGTGGTGGCGCCGCACGCGCGTCCAGCCGTCGCCCGCGTCCGTCTCCAGCACCAGCAGTCTCTCGCCGCACTCCATCTTCATTGTAGAACCGCTGCCGATTCCTGGGAGAGGAGAATTTTGTTTTATTTAATTTGTTTCTTTTTTATATTAAAAGCGGCAATAGATTGTATTATAGTCAATCGTAATTGGTGGTAAGCCGCCCGATACTACGATATGAAGGCGTTCGTTGAGAAAATAAAATTATTATCATGGACGTGCTGTTGACTTTACAAGGACGACATATGTATTTATTTTTAGGACAAATAATGAATTTTCTGATTTGTTTTTAAATAAGCGAATCACGCGAGAAGACAGCCTTGAAAATGATTTTTTTTTAATCTTTTATTTTTTTATTTAATACTTCAAGCACAAATGTACAGAGGCGGAGCCGTTCTAGTGCGAGTCGGACTCGCGCACTGAGGGTTCCGTACAAAGAACGATGGCGAGGGAATTTTTGATGGAATTATTGAGCGTCTACGTATGTCCGACGAAATAATTTAATAAGTTTTATCAAATACACCGGTACGTGCGATCTCCTGCACCACGGTCTTGCCGCGCCTGCTTGGCGAGGGACACTACCTGCCGTTCGGGTGCGTCCCGTATCGAAGCTGACCTAAAGTCAAGATCTTTTAATAATGTGTTGTATTTTATATCAGTCTCTAATTTTAAATGTAAGTTACTATTATCCTTCAGCTAATTGTAACGTTACAGTAGGTTTAAAATCACGCTAGGACTCTTAGGAACTGAGCAAAAAGAAAAAAAGTCCGAAAAACGCTAAGCTAAATCGAAGTAATAGCGCGGGAAGGCGATGCGGTGCGACGGAATGAGTCGGGGGAAAAAGAAGTTTCACGCGAACGATGTCGCGGACGAAAGCCAGTTAACCATATAATACAACATTATTTTTAGTATAGCAAACCTGAGTATAGTTTGTTCATAATAAGTAACTGAATCGATTCCAATAGTTTTTACACCATGTTATATTTTGTCCCAAAAATATTTTAAAATGGTAAAAAGTTGGACACCGAGCGACACTAAGTACATAATTATGCGCACAACACAGGTCACAGCCGGTCGGCCAGTGGCACGTGTTAAGCGGTAACCAACTTTTTGTACGGACAATCAGGTAACATTACAAGCTTATAACTTCGCGATTTTTCATGATACAGTTTTGAAATTGTGTACATAGATTCTTTACATAAAAATAGTAGACACATGTATCGGGTTTGCCATACACTAAAAATAATGTTGTATATCTATAACTATCCTAAAGATAGTTGGCTAAGATTACTAAATAAATATTCTTCTGAGCATTCATTTACTTGCGTCACATGTGGGCCAGGCGGCAGACTAACGCACGTCAGCGTCGCCTAGACTTATAATTCTGAATACGTAGACCGCAATTTATTTAGCTGTGAAAATGCACTTCTATCAATATATTTGAAGTGGTAAGTAGGTATTTATATATTTCTTTTTCGATCAGGGTCTGTTGTTGATAAGACATAACCTACAGTATAACTGAAGACAAAACTATTGAGAAACTCAAACTGTATTTTAACATATTTTTCATCGACAGACGCAAGAGATAAATACAACAAAAATTCGTTTGGGCGTTCGCCATTGTCCTTTGTAGGTATGTAAATACTTTATCACGGGAAAAAAACATATTTTTTGTAATAAACTACAAATTACTGTTTTCGGTTTTTTTTTTCTATTCTTTTATTTCTACATGACATTGCTTCTTGCGAAATTTCACGATTCTAGGTCAACGGGAAGTACCCTATAGTTTTTGATTCCGGAATTGCAGCCCAGACTATTTGATATTAATTTCAACTTGATACCTCCACGCATTCCTGGGGAAAAGGGTCTTGATCGACGAACAGACAAACGGACAACGAAGTGATCTTATAAAGGTTCCGTTTTTCCTTTTGACGTACGGAACCCTAAAAACCTCGACATGTAACACCCGAAATTAATAAGGCATTTCAATCCCAATTTTGATCCCGAGTAATCCCGATTTACGTCTGTAACCAATGATGATACTCTCCGTGCGATTCTGTAACCATCTCACCGTGAAAGCTTGGGTGAAGTGAGCGTGGAGTGAGCTGTCACTCGCTAGGGATTAACACTATTAAGTGCTCACTTCACTTATGATTTCACGGTGAGATTTTTACAGAATCGACCAGTCTATCACTACATTCAACTCACCTTCAAAAGCATACAACGCCTTGCAGTACCCCACAGGCTGCAGATCAGGCTCGCAATAATAATAATCAAAGTCCGACTCATGATCATTGTCGTGGTCGTTCTCGTCTTGGTCGTGGTCGCCGTTGGCGTGGTCGTGGTCGTGGTGCACGGTGGCGAGCTCGCCGCCCAGGCCGGACTCGGGCGAGCCGCCGGCCGCGCGCGCGCCCGGGCCCGCCGTGCCGGTGCCCGTACTCACTGATGATTCCGATGCCGATCGCGATAGAGACTCGCTGTTTGAGCCGATGCTGAAAATGAAGACTGTTTAATAAAATATTCTTATCATTCTATCATTCTCTTGTACAGACCAGCTCTACCACATTTACACGATAGAAGTACAGACGCCAGCACATCAAGCTACTACAATCTGTCAAATTTCTTTAATAGATTTCAAATTTATCGCTAAAGCATTAGGTTCAAAGTTGATTGGGAAAATTTGACAGTTTCGATGTGCTTATCCGTATTTATTTAGGGTCGGCGCAACATGCCTTTTTCTTCCATACTTCTTTAGTAGTCATATCGGTAGTCACCCCGTTTCTAGCCATAATTATCATCTTTCACACGGTCCATCCATCGTTTTTTTAGTCTTTCCCTACTCTCACTAAGTCCATCCATCGTTTTTTTTTTAGTATTTCCCTACTCTCACACAGTTCGTTTTTTTTAGTCTTTCCCTACTCTCACACAGTCCATCAATCGTTTTTTAGTCTTTCCCTACTCTCACAGCCATTCACATTCATACCCAAAACTTTCCTCACAACTTTTTCCGCATCACATGTCCATACACACAACCGATTTTCAAACGAACTTTTCAGTCACCGGTGCTATTTCTTATTCTATCCATTAGCGTAATATAACATTTTATAGAAAAATAGACACCTGTTTTATCTTCGTATTCATGGGTAACAATAGTTGCGCAACGTTGATACAGCAACATGTTTGTGTTGCTGGAAATGCGTTGCTAACAACATTTATATACAACAAAATACGCAGACTCGAAACAAAATTGGGATATTCAAAACGCACTGCTCGTTTGAAAATGAGCCATTTTTCTGCCCTTATCGCACAAAACAAACATAGCACTGCTATAACATCACCTGGCGCACATAACGTGGACTAATAATCCTAAAATTATTGTTGTTTTTCCTCAGAAACTGCAGCATAAACTTTCAGCCTACTTGACTTAATATGACATACCTGGTGGCCTGCGTGGGCGCCTGTCCGTTGGTCCTGGCGGTGGGGTGTAGAGGCGGAGCGCCGACTTGACTGTTAGCCTCTGCCAGCAACTCCTCGAACTTGTTCAACTGAGCACGAAGCTTCTTTAACTTGTCGCAGCACTCGTTTAGTTGGCCTGGTAGTATAAAAAATATTTTCTTTAATCTGTTTACAGTACAAAAATATGTTACAAATATGCCTTTTTGTATGCAAAAAAAAGTGATTTTACTTTGGTTTTGAACGGTTGATCTTAGTGTGTACTAAGCTATAATAGCAAAACCATAATTTGCAAATTTCTTTCATATTTCAATCAAATAATAAGAGCGGGAAGTATGTGTATAACTACATAAACATGAACTACTATTAATTCAATTAACATGAATAAAGTAATTATTGGTTTAATAAACCAATAATTGTTTTAATTGGTAACTTGATTGCATTGTTTTCACATAATTTATTACTTCGCACCCGCCATTTGCGGTGTGCAAATGGCGGGTGCGAAGTAATAAATTCCATCAAAATTATTCGTATGTAACTTTAATAAGAACAATTAAATAATTATAGGAACAATAACAGCATAATAAATAATTACATCATTTATTTTGCAACAAATTAATAGACAATTAATTTTAGAAAAGAGAAAATTAAACGAATGAATAACAAGGATCACGTAGGCGTTTTGCAGTAGGAGTCCAACATAATCTAAAAATATCCAAATTATTCGTAAAAGGTCTAATAAATATGTACAGCCAAGGAAATTAATTGTTAAGCAAATTGACACCCTGCATAAATTCGCAGCATTATAGCAATTTAATACAACTGTCAATGAATGATAATTGTGATTTGAATATAGTATATGGACAATGATTGAAGTTGGTAGTCAATATTTGTATAACACTTCATTTCCCAGACTTTACTATCACATCCTCAAATTACCTTCTACAGTCATGGGATCACCGAGCGCGGGGCTCGTTTCGTAAACTCCTTTCATTTTCATGAGACCTTCCATTGCTGCTTGCTCTTGAGCCACCTGCAAAAAAAAACGACTGTTTCAGCATATGTGCGACGATAAATCATCATGTAAAATAAGTTTATTTTAGTTGGAAATCGGAGAACATCATGACAATATGGATCAATAAACTATTTCTTTTTACAAACTTCAAAAAACAAGGATTTATTCGACCTGTGCATGTTCCTTTGTTCCCGATTATCTCAAAAACGACTAACTAATTTTGTTATTCAGTCATCAATACACATGTGTGTGTGTCTGTGTATACTGTGTGTATGTCATCAATAGGTTGAGGCTGTGTCCTATGTAACAATTTAAAAATAATCTTATTAGCTCATCTGTGTCACTCGCCCGCTCCGGGTGGGTACACAGATTACCGTGTCTGTGCCCCGCCCGGAGCGGGTGGTTAATCACTGTCATAGTAAATTTGTTTATAAAAACAGTATCTATCTCGCTCACACGGACACAGGCGCGATAATCTGTGTACTCGCCCGGAGTGGGCGAGTGACACAGATGCAGGGTCATAGTAAAAAGCGACTTCTACCAGACCTTAAAGACATAAAATAGGTAAATTTTGATGAGATCACATGCTATGAAGGTCATCTCAAGGAATAGTGGACTCTATATAACAAAAAAATGATATGTGCGAAAGGCGTTTGCTCCAACCACGATGATTTCATGTATTTAGGTAGGTTTTTATTTTATAAACAGCATAACTCTGAACGTTGATTAACGCATAAAAGGAAAACATAAATTGCAATCGACTAAACGAAACAGGGTTTTATGTCCCTGGTAGGTTTACCTGTGTGCATAACTATAGTAATACCTACCTATATTAATTTAATAAGTGCCTCGCCGTGCAACATGTGGCAAAGATGACTTGCCGCACGTTAGTATTGATAGTTGGACTGCGAAAACCAGCCTTACGGCTAAGTAATAAGGGGATGTTCATTTATTACGTGAGACAATTTTGACCACCAATGTAGCACCATATAAGTCTTTATGCAGTAGATATAAAATACTGAAAACATTGCAAGTGAGGCATTAGCCTGTCTAATGTTTAGATATCGCTTCGACACATCAAAACTTCGTTAAAACAAAACAGACGTCTCACAAAAAAGTCCTACAAACATCGGATCAGGTGACGAAATCACGCCAATACAAGTTTTATTGATACTCAAGGCAAGGGCGGGAAAAACAAGTGAACACGCAACAAACCCAGGCGGCAAACAGTACCCCCCAGTCGTCTGGTTTTTGTTGGTGACCGTTTTTTTTACTATAACGTGACTACGTTCGTTTGTTTGTCGTTGTTTCTCTGGTAGCATTAAGTACTAACACTAGTGTCTGAATTGTGTCCATACTAGCCAAAAGTCGGTGAGAATCTGTTAAGCTAGTTTCCTAAATAAAGCTGGTACCGCCACATAACGGCGGCAGTGGCAGCCGTCATAAAAATGACGGCAGCGGATTTTGACTTTACGGTGCCAAAAACGCTCTCTAGGGAAACACACCAACTTACTTCCACAAATAACTTTTCATTGACGTCATTCGACGGTAAATTGCGGTCGTTATATGGCGGCTACCAGAGTACTAGGAAACCCTACCTTTACCGACAAATATCTGGATATGCTCGTTTTATTTATTCAAGGTTTACCAACAAATTCTGTATATGTACAAAATGTCTTACTTAAGTAAAGCTAAATAATTATAGTTTTCCTTGTGCTATCAAATGAGTAACATGTCCGAGGCAAGTCAAACGACTTGGGTATTATCATGTGCCTACATTTACCAGCTAGATACTGTCGTATTTAGCAAAAGGTCATAAGAGATTTTTTATTTTATAGTCTCGATATGTATCATATTTGGTGTACGAAAGAGAGACCATAAGTTTAACCTTCAAGCCTTCAAGACTTCAACCTTCAAGACCATAAGTTACAAATGTCCGCGCGCCCGCGCGGACATTTGTAACGCCAGCGGTCGCGCGTAACCTAAAAGACCTATAGGATATTTCAGGGATTTAAAACACTAATTATTTAATATTTTTTGTATTTATCACATTATCATTATGTTAGGACATAAACAAAATTATAAAATCAAAATAATATTCTAATTTTCTTTGGATTTGTAAGCAATTTGGCATCATAAATGTATCGAGAATCGATCGCATCGCGGTCGATTCGACGCCGCGCGCCCGCTTGAAGGTTAAAAGAAGAATTAAAAAAAATGTTGATGGAACATACTGACCTGCTTACTCAACTCCGCCACCTTTGCTTGAAGTTTCTTTTTCTTCTGGTTCGGTGGCAAATCTGAATAATCCTCCTTTCCATCCATAGACATGTTATTCTGTAACGCAAACAAAGACTTTAATCCTCAGTCTTTACTCTTTGGTCAGTGCAAAATACAACCATACACCACGAATTCTGCTAACTCCACTAAAATACCACCCTGTGTCAAAAACTTTGGAAAACAAATCTACTTAAATAAATTCTGTAAATATATCCTTACATTATGTTTAGCCTTGAAAAGGTTTTTCGTAAACATGCTTAATAAATCTACGATCAATTATGAATCCCTGATACTTCGTTCTGTTATTAATGTTAAATTAGGAACTACACGACTCCACCAGACTTGGTGGCCAACTGCCCGAGACTCCCGGTAAATGGTCATTATCCGGCCAAATGCAATCAAATAACTATAAATGACCTTGTTTAATTCATATAGCTGTAAATCTAAATATATATAAATTACTTAATACATTTGTATTGAATAATAAACGTTACACAAATACTTAGTCACAACATCTATTAACTAATACAAGCATCAACACAGAATACAAGTGCGCTGAAACCAATGGAAGCCGTGCAGGCATGATATGTTAGAACAAGCATACAAACCAACCAACTGTGTGGTGAAGAGAAAGTTTATTGGTCATCTCATGAAAGAAACACATTACTCATTACTTTACTGTTGCGTAAATAAATCAACATCGTGCCATTGAGAGCGATTTGTGAGGAATTCCACGCGAACGTTGAACAACAACGATTGATTTACTGTATTGGTCTTATTTACGAATCTTGAGTGAGATTGCAATGACAATGCAAAAATTCTTTGCTAAAGACAAATAGACAGAAATATCTTAAAAATTGCTAGTGTCAGTGACCCAGTGGCAACGGCCCCGACTTACGAATTGTAGGTCGTGGGTTCGTACCCAGGTAGGCGGTTTTGTTTGAGTAAAAATTTCGTCATGACTGCTCTTAAAGACGGTGAAGGAAAACATCGTTAGGAAACCAGTTTGTCCTAGATCCAAAAATTCGAAGCCATGTGACATTTACCAACCCGCACGGGGCCACGTGATAGATTATAGCTCACTCCCTCTCAAACATGGGAGGCCTGTGTCCCAACAGTGGTAACATTCTGCCGTAGTAAGCGAAAAAGACGCATATCGGCCAAAAATGTAAAGAAAAATAAACCTTACTAAACAAAAAAGGCGCATCAATTAAGGCTCATTTTTCTCCATTCCCTTTCGGCAGATGCGCCCCTTTTACTTAGGGCGGCAGCATTATGGTCTGAATATGCTATATTCAGAGCCATGAGATAGCGCAGCCTTCGACCACTATGACAAAGATCTTACAGAACACGAACATGCTTCACATGTAACGCACAAAGGGTTACATACATCAACATCACACAACAGTCCAATCAAAACACAGACATCATCGTTGTTATAACAGGACGACGTTACTAATACTGACATTGGTGCCGATTCTGTCGTTGACAAACTAAACGAAATTTAAGTTCAGTGCATCCTTTTCTTTCTATTTCATTAAGAAAAGGACAGAAGATACATTTTAGTTAGTCCTCTCAAATCAATCAGCGCCCGACGTAAATTGACGTGATTTTAGTTGGTAAGTTTTTAATCACGTATAAACTTGTATGGAGTAGTGTCAGGCGCTGATTAATTTCCAAACTAAAATGTATCTTCTGTCCTTTTCTTAATGAAATAGAAAAAAAAAAAGAAGCACCGACTTAAATTTAGTTTAGTTAGTAAACACAGGGATCGAAACCATTATATTACAGCTGTTTCTAGTAGTAGACCAATAAACAGCCTCATCACACATCACCGAATGCACCACGACACACGAGTCACACGGGACTGACCTTGATCGAGTTGCAGGCCTCGACAATCTTCTGTTGCAAGCGTTAGCGGCGCGCGCGGGACGGGGGAGGTAAACAGACAACATTAACATAAGGGTAGAAACACTCTGGACCGACCGCGACCGGCCGCAACAAGCGATAATGTAGGTAGTAGGTAGACCACGCAACATAAAAGTGTTTGCTGGATAGTGGAACGTGTGTCTTAAAAGTTGTCAACGTTATTTTATGAACTTTAGTAGAAGTCTCAGTGGTACTAGGGTTATACCCTAGTACGATCAACCATACGTCATTCATAAACACTTAGAATTCGAAAACCGCGCTGAGTGTTTCGAAATAAAGGCTATATTCCCATGGACGTGACGTTGACTCTACTACATCATTTATTTTTTAGCATACGTTGCTAGCATATCAACTCCAGTAATTTTACGTCTAAAGGCAGTAATTCCCGTAATTAAATATACAGTTATAGTTAACAACCAATCACCATGACGAGACAGAATAATACGTTCTAATAAAAGAGGGCGCACCTTTTGAGTCATAAAATAACGTTTATAAATAACATTCACAGATTGAGAAAAAAAAGAGAAAGTATTATAAGTTTTGTATGAAACATTGTTCAAGACGGTGTTATTCATAATTGCTTGTTGTTTTATCAACAGTAACAGAAGCTGGTGACTCATGCTAATGACTTACATCCCCACCACCGCGGGGCAACTTACTTTTTCCACGTGACATGGCCCGACGCCGACAGCCAAAATATCAATTGGTTGTTATTTGTACCCATGTTAAGTAGGGATCGAACAGGGATTGAAATATAAAAATAAATTAGTACCTCCAACTTACACATACTAAAATAAAATAAAATAAGAACCTCACTGGCGTTTAGTCACTGTGTTTTCAGTTTTCCTCGTTCAATTGATTTAATTATATTACACGTTTCATGACTATACGCCAGCTGTATAAATAATGAACAAATGTAATAACACAAAAATGATATAACATCAAATCGTATTGTACAAATTGAATAAATAAATTATAGTACCATACCATGCAAGTACGTAATAATAATAATTTAAAAATTCATGACAAATAAGCTGATATGAAGCCCATACATAAATTCAAGCACACAGCCCATAACCTTATAATTTGCTGACGAAATTAAATAAAGAACATTGTCCAGAATCGCCCTGCGCAACACAAGTATCGGATATCCACGATAATTAAATGTCTATTTTATTATATTGGTTGCTAATACTTTTGTAACACGGTCTAGCTGCATGCATTTTAAATTATTTTACGCGACTAATAACATTAATCGCCGTCATCTTTGCCAAACGTCATGTAGTGCCGATAAAGATTAGGGATTAGGCTTTAGAAAAAAATGCGTAGGTACCTAATTATCTAGTTACATACCAAAAATAGCTAAATGTATTATGATATTGTTTTTCAGTTTCTTAAAAATCACTCGGAGCTATAATAATAATAAGAATAAAATAGTTTATTTTCTCCACAATATGAAAAACACGCTATGAAAAACTATACCTTATGGTTCGATTATGACCTCAAAATCTAATACTTTTATTTTTAATATGTCTATTCTGCAGCTAGTCCGCTATAAAAATAAGATCTTATAGGAGTTTACTAATGATCGACAATACAACACATAATATAATTTTCCGACGCTCTTAGTTCCAGGACGAACAATGTATGGGCGCAGAGCAATGTCCTTTAACGCGTATTTGAATACGATAAGATAGCAGCTGTAACAAAATAAAATAATAATAATCCTAACTACGTTATGAAGTCAGCATTAGATCTCCCACATGCCGCACATTATTATTATACAGTAAAGGCAGATGAGTAAGCTTGATGTAAAAATGTGCGAACCTTTAATTGAAAAATGCTGGCTTCATAGAACACTGACTATAATAACATGGAACCACTGACTACAAGATACCTCGATTGAATATCCCCCACTGGTTATTACGTAGTACACAAACATGATCGAGTAACCCAAAGCATCTGTCCTTGTCACACTTGGCGAGCGTCAATATGTTCCTCTCACCTTATTGGAGCTGAAGATGGACAGGAGTCCTCCTCTCTTCTTGATCTTGTTGCCGGAGACTGTGCCGCGCGCCGCGGTGAGGTGGTTGTGTGGGTGGTGGTGGGTTGTCGCTGCGTCCGTGGTATCAGCTCCCGAAGCCGTCTCGAATGCGAAATCTTCGGGCGGCACGAAACCTGACTTATACCTGTCTATAACTAATTTTGTGTCCTGTAAACATAAACCTTTATTTCAGACCATAGCGAATCCATGCAGTACTGTTAGCAAAGAAAACTTAAATCATCAGTGATCGGATAAATCGGGCGCTAATATACCTAAACTTCACTTTTATACCCATGAAAGAATAATATGGACATGCCTTTCAGAATCCCGGATCTCGGAATCGTTTGAAATTCCTGAGATTGTTACAAATGTTACCTGCATACAAAATATAGTTAGAACTCGTTGTGAAAATGAAAAATTTTCATTAAATAATGCTTACATACTTACTCGTACTTTCAAAACGGCTGTTCCTTGTTAAACTCTCATTGTCATTTTTTTAGACTTAAAAAGCCGATTCTAATGGAAATTTTAATTTACAAAGGAAGTTTTCGTGAGAACTGATTTAGTAAGAGACCAGCAGCCTTAACTACTTGTGGAATTGAAACCTGTTAAGATAGACAAATCAATTTCCACTGCTATAATTTCATTAAGTTTGTTATAGTTGTTTTTACATTTTTTTTCAATTTCGGGAGCCCGGGATTATTTTATATTCAGAAAGGAATGTCCATATTATTTTTTCGAGGGAAGAAGTTTGGATATATAAGCGCCCGATTATCCGATCACTGGTCATCATTCTCGTGCCATTATCCCATTTTATTCGGGGTCGGCGCAACATGATAACGATGCAGTTGATAAAACTAATGTTAGTACATAGCATAAACTCCCGCCTTCTTCCTATGGGGGTAGGCAGAAATTACAGAACGCCACCTTCTACGATCCTTACATACTCCTTTTGCCGCGTTTATTCTTTCTTTTTTTTTATTTTTAAAAAAACGTTGTGGGGAACGTTTTTTTAGGAATTTCTAGGAATTTCTCCTGTATTGTGGGTGCGTTTACAAACGTTTAAACTCACATACACAAACAGCCAGACCCGGAGCAACTACTTGTAGGTCATACAAATATTTGTTCCGTGCGGGAATCGAGCCCGCGACACGCAGCGCAGCAGTCAATCGCTTAATCATTACGCCAACCGTGCCGTCTTACGTTTATACACGCACGCCGGTTGCTAGTAGTACTCACCAACCGGCGTGCGTATATGACCTTTCTGAAGAACATCACCAACAAGGTCTATATGTCCTCCTAGGGCGCCGCTATATGTCCTACTGGCGTCTAATGTTATTTTTCGGTTGTTAGTAAGTGCGATGTCATTACTTGTGGATTTTTTTTTTATGAACAAAAATTCAAACGATGCCAAGAATTAATTGGCATTAGTTTTTAGGTCGCTCCAAGTCGTTAGATCTCGATAGACTATAAAATTAGCGATGCTTTTAAATGTTTAATATGCTGCTTATAAACTATTTTCTTTGAATCACTAAACAGTGAATGTATGATGACAACATCACGACACCTAAATTAAAAGCTATAATTAGTTAGCGTTCGGTTGATCAACAAACCATGCAATATGTGAGACCATTTGTAATGTTATGTAAACTTGAATGATGGCCACTACCAGTAAACAAAATATACAATATTCGTTACACGTGTATAGCATAAGTCGATAGTTGCTAATATCAATACCAAAATGCGTCGCAATATGAAGAAGAATGTAATCATCTCGAGTTTCAGATTAAACAATATCTATGAATCACTGTCTCATTTACTTAACTCATGACTATGCGTGTCTAGGAATATGATCTAGTGAAGCTTCGTGCTGTTTTCACTATTTGACACGAGTCTTAAATTAATCCGAGTTAATAATAGACTAAATATTATTTTTTAATTAAATTTTCCAACTGGACACTAATGCTTATTACTCGTAAAGGCTCGTACAGACAGGCGCGACGCGACGTCGCGACGCGATTCTGCGATATATATCCGTAGAACAATTTCTATGGAATCGCGCGCGACCATTCACACAGGGGCGACCTGTCGCGCCGCAACATGGTTGCGCCGCGACTCCAATATAGGAACATTTTGTATGGCGACGCGACGATATCGCGGCGATATTCGCGCAGCGGCCGCGACGCGTCACGAGAGTATAAAAGGCAGAGCAATCCAAACTGAGCTCAGTAGTAGACGATCTTCGTCAGAGGACGAAGGCAGGTCTGTGCGTGTTTGCCCAGCGTGGGGCCCTAGGTTCGATTCCCGGGTCGGTCGACATAACCCAACCCAGCCTAACCTAAAAAGGTACAGTTGTTTTATGTATTTGACGAAGGCTGGTTGTTCTTAGTTGTGTGTAGATAGATGCACATGCACATAGTTTCTGTGTACGTAAACTCGGGAGCGCTCATGGCTCAGTCAGTATCACCCGAGTGGCCGAGTTCCTAACTGCCGCATACTGGTCGGGCTACTAGTACTGTTTCGCGCCAAAATTTTGTGTCACGTTATCACGTACCGTCAACATAGAAAGTAAACAGAGAAAAGCTGTTCACAGTGAGGTCAGTAAACAATGTTTAAATATGTATTTGATTATAACAATTAACACGCGATTCTAATGATGCATTGTTTGTTTTAGGGTCGTCAAATGCTATTTCTTAAAGCTTAGAAATATATCCGTAGAACAATTTCTATGGAATCGCGCGCGACCATTCACACAGGGGCGACCTGTCGCGCCGCAACATGGTTGCGCCGCGTAACTAACTAACTTATCTTGTAAGAAACCAACGAAATATGACAAATACAGAAAAGCTTATTCCAGAAAGTTTTGAAAACAAAACTACTGAAACCTGGCGTAATACCTACATGCAATAGTGTTATTCATAAAGAAGCTGAATATATTAAATACTGTGATAGGTAGGAATTTGAATGTATCTTAATTTTATTTGTAAATATGTACTGCTAAGTAAATAAATTTACTTAGATCACGAAAAATATTTTTATTTCATATCTAAACAAAACACAAACTCGAACATGGAAACTGACGAATTCGGACGTGCTTTTACGATAGACGCATGTAACAAAAACCCTGCCCGATCCTTAAGAGTATTATTCGGCATCGTACTGCGTACATATTATATACGTAACAATTTAATGAATTTGAGATTATTATTTCTCTCCAGTGAATATAATTAAAATAAAAACTGAACTTTGTCATGAACCCGCTTTGCCGCGTGCCGCCAAACTCATAACGAAATATACCTACGCTACGTCATTCCTTATGCCTACGCGTAGGTAACAGCTGATATTGTTTTGTAGGCATAGTGATCCGGATTACAGACCTAATTCTGTTTATCAAGAAACAATTAATTGAATTAAATGTAGCCCTGATAAGGGCTTTTTTAAATGTGATTTGCTTTTGGCAATGTACTTACCGACTGCAGGTACCAGTTCATTAAAACATTCATGCATACTTCGGCGATCGTGCTTCACATGTCCACTTTCAACACTAATACACATTCGACACCTTTTCACTAAATTTGCACGTACTCTTTGCAGCGCACTATTCGAAAGATGCCACAATCCGAGCTCTGACTTCGATTTCCGAATCGCACTCTCTTTTATAAAGTGTTTGTGTAACATGACCCGAAAAATAAAAATCCAGAGGTGTAAGATCGGGAGATCGCGCCGGCTACGAAACTGGTCCCCACGAGCAATCCATTGAATGTGATGGCGCGCCGTCATGTTGAAACCACATTGAGCGATGGAAATTGAGGACTAAATCATCCAACTCTTCACTTAGCCCTTCGCTCAAGAAAGACAGGTAGTTGGGACCATTCATGGTGGAATTAAAAACATAATAATATGGACCAATAATTTGTTCTCCGAGGACAGCCAACCCACACGTTAACACGCCAACGCATAGCGTGCGGGTTTTCGCGGGTTAGCGACCACATATACGTGTTCGTTGTGGCAGTTGAATACATCTGTTCCCTGAAACGAGCATTCATCGGAGAAAAGCACACGATTCAAAGACCCAATTACAAAATTCCATTCTTGGTTCGTAATCAGTGGGCAGAAGGGATTGAACCCGCCGGTAGTGATAAGGGTGCTGACCATCTCCGTTCAGCACGCTCCAAACCCGCATAGGGTTTGTCTCTAAGCGCGTGTGCTTTGCGTGGGGTTCGCGGCAAACATATCCAACACTTGTTCCTCGATTTCCACGTTGCGTTCTCGTGGTCTTCCAGCATCATCGGCCTGCGACTCGTACCCATGAACACTGCCTGCGGTGTACACACGGTTATGCAGGCGTTAGAACGCACGCTCCGACGGTACTGTCACACCTGGCTTATTAGCGAACCTCATACGTTCTACGCGCAGCTGCATAATTACAGTCGGTCTTGCCTAAGCACATCAAATTATTAAAATATTCCTGATTGGAATACGAAATTGTTCGCGAAACGATAGCGGCACGTGATACGAACGGACGTCCGAACGAAAGCTATCTCCACGGAAGACTGGCCAGTGGCAACAAGTTGCGCGCCTGGCGCTCGCGCCGGTAGGTAACCAGTCGGCGACATCAAAGAGTCGGCGACTAGTTGAAAAGAGTGACTACAACGCGGTAGTGTAGGGCGGTGATCTTTGAAATAAAAATAGGTAAAAATAAAAAGATTTTGCCGGCGCGCGGCAGTTGGAGCACAGTAATATCACGGTAATATTATAATACTGTGTTGTAACTCGGCCGCATGTTAGAAATAAATGCCTACAGCCGCGCGGTACGTAAACTTGCGTTAGGGCTGCCCGTCTCCAGCATTTTAATTACATTTGCCTACTTCCTTTGAATTATGCAAACTAACAAAACACACATGCACCGAAGTTTTAACACAAGCGTAAGTAGGTAGGTACCTACCGTATCATGATTTATTCAGAACCGCATATAACTACCTATTTCACTCGTCTCAATAACTTTCCGTTACTCTATTCGCTTTATTTATTAATCCAAACACCTTTTTTTTCGTGAGATAAAAGGAAATACTTATCCATTGAAAAGACACACATTATGTACCTACCTAATAGTAAGTAAAATTATTTTATAGTCTTACCTTTCAGAGTTTCCAGGTAATTAAAAAAAACTTATGTCTGGATGCGTTATTGACGAATTCATACAACCAAAAACAGCACAATATTTCCTACTCGTCATATTAACTGATTTTTAGAGAAAATATCGCGCGGTTATTGTTAAAAAAACAACACAGCGTCCGTTCGACACTGCGGTACAGCCGTGACTGTCTGCGCACCGAGCGCACGCCGAGATCGAGGTGCGTAGGTATAGCTCGCGTTTCGTCCGTTTGTATGAAGTTGGAGTTCTGTATTACAATATTACCGTGCCGGAGCGGCTGGCTTGCGGCAGCTTCAAAGAGGGAACGCGTCGCGCCCGCTACGCGAATATCTCCGCGATATCGCGGCGATATTCGCGCAGCGGGCGCGACACCATACAAAATGTTCCTTTTGTATGGTGTCGCGGCGATATCGCGGCGATATTCGCGTAGCGGGCGCGACGCGTTCACGAGAGTATAAAAGGCAGAGCAATCCAAGCTGAGCTCAGTAGTAGACGATCTTCGTCAGAGGCAGGTCCACGCGTGTTTGCCCAGCGGGGGTAGGTTAGATTCCCCGGTCGGTCGACATAACCCAACCTAACCTAAGTAGGTACCTAAGTTTGACCACACAAGCACGAACGACGACACTGGCGAATTCGGACAGGGTGCTGAGTGACTTAGGTATGTGTAATTAAGTATTTTAATTACGGAGTTTTGAATTTGTATGTGATTTCGTAAAAGTAACTTTAGCTTTTACTCATAAGGTTTACTCTCGCCTGTAACATATTTTTATG
Organism: Eremobia ochroleuca; assembly: GCA_949629135.1. NCBI lineage: Eukaryota > Metazoa > Arthropoda > Insecta > Lepidoptera > Noctuidae > Eremobia > Eremobia ochroleuca. Next base: position 15,043,842 of record OX451387.1, read on the forward strand.
TTAGAAGACGACGCGGCGACGGTAGATCTGGGCGTGTTTGCGGAGCGTGAGGGCCTAATGATGGGTTCTTCATCAGATGACGACGACCTTTTGTTATTAGCAGTAGCTATTGATGAAGATAGAAGACAAGAACGCAGTCGCACTAAACGCAGGTAAGTCGTAACATTAAATTATCTATTTGTCCGACCGTTTCACGTGTTGTTGTTGTTATGGGTACCTACGTTTCAATACCTACACAGTTGGGATGCAATGTAGGTATCTTGTAATTATCTTTACTATAATAAAGCTCACGGCTGAAGTTCCGTTTAACACTTACTTAATTACTTTATTTTGGAACGGTTTTCAATATAGAAATAGTAAAATGCGATAAATAGGTACCTAACACCAATACGATTAGGAGATGATTGGATAAAATAATTGTATTGTGTTGGTGTATGTACAGACGCCAGCACATCAAGCTACCCGAAACTGTCAAATTTTCCCAATCAACTTTGAACCTTATGGTGTAGCGATAAAGTTGAATATCTATTAAAGAAATTTTACAGGTTGTCGTAGCTTGATGGGCTGGCGTCTGTACCAACTACCTGCTTATTTATAATTTAATGACACTTCAGATTATATTATTTTTATTTTTTTTCTTGCAGGAAAATATGGGTCCACCCAATAAATGCGAAGAGAGAGCAATATGGAGAGTTTTATACTTTGGTTCCTGACCTGGTTATAGACGAGAAGCGATTTTACACATATTTTAGAATGTCAATTCGGTGTTTTGATGAGATCCTCAGTATCATAAGAAACGACATAGTGAAACAAAACACTAATTGGCGAAGAGCAATTCCACCAGAGGAACGTTTCGCAATCACATTAAGGTAAATCCTATTAGTAATATAATACATCCGAAAGTGAGTTTGTTTGTTATTTCGTAATAACGCTATCACGCTAAAACAGCTGGACGGATTTGGATAAAATTTAGCACAAGGGTAGATCGTGACCTGGACATGAGCTACTTTTCATCCAGGATTGCAGACGACTTCGCGGGTATCAGCTAGTTAAATAATAAAAACAAGTCCCTGGGTAGGTTAGGTACCTAGGCACTATATTTTTGTAGATCAACCCAATGCTAGGTGTGCTTAGGTACTATGAAACAACATTTTTTTTTTATTTATCATCGTCTTATTAATTAAAATTTAAAACTATTGATAAGGTGTATCCATTCATACACGGAATATTTTAAGAGATACACCTCTAGCTAGTAAATAAGCTTTTATTGCAATACGAATCAAGTATAAATTCACGGCCGGTCTCCGGCACAGATAGCATCTGTTGATCAGCTGGGCGGCCGGGGTCACCGCACCGTTCGAACTCGAACTCGACCGAGGCCGCCGCGCCGCGCCGGTTAGTGGCGCGCCGCGCGCCATGTCACCGCGTATTGTAGAGGGGGTGCGGGCAGGGCGAGAGCTACGAAATCGTTCGTGTTGGGCTGTAGTGGCGCGTTCCACCTATAGCTAGTAAATAAGCAAAGTATAGAAGCGCAGGTTTTTTTTATCTGTTTTTTATTTTATGAACATAATTATAATAATTTTTAAAATTTCGCATAAACCTTTACTCCCTATTCTATAAATGTGTTTAGATATGGATCCCCATACATACCCATACCGATGGCGTCTGCGGAGTTTACCTAGGCAGTTTAAAAGAACCTTGCTTGCTTGCTTGTATAGTACAAGGATTATGAAATCACTAGCTTCTGCCCGCCACTTCGCGTGAAATATCGGCCGCCGACCCACCGCACCGCGTTCTATCGTCCGCCCGCTTCGATTAAATAAAAAATGCCCACGCGTATCGAACGATGATTTTCAACACACTTGCAACGGAACATAAAAAATGTTGCTCACTTGCTTTAAAATGTACTATTTCTTTATTCAACAGATATCTAGCCACAGGGGACAGCTTATCGACTATAGCGCATAGCTTTCGGGTTGGAGTATCAACTACATCACAAATAATTTCCGAAGTATGTGAAGCAATTTGGAAAAACCTGAAGACGCAGTATATGCCAGATGTAACAAAAAGCCGCTGGGAAACTGTAGCAGATCAATTTAAAAAGAAATGGGGATTCCCTAATTGTATCGGGGCATAGAGAATATAACCACTAGAGAGCGTATGGGCCGATTTCTTCGAAGCACACGACTCACTACTGCGGGCCGGGGGATGAGGAAAAACGCGCGGCTGCAATTGGTCAGTTCAAGGTCAAGTTGCATCGTTAGGGCTGCTTTACTTCATTAAGAGAAAATAGTCGATATCGATAAAATGGATTTTAACATTATAATAAATACTAAATCAAAATCATAGAAATAATATTTAATCAAAATCAATCAATTACAAAAAAAAATCCCGGAAATGGACTGATCGGCCCCGGTCGGGGACAGAAAGAACTAAAAAATCCCGGATTATACAAAAAAAAAAAAAAAACCGACGAACTGACAACCGAGGAAGTTCTCAGTTCGTCGGTATTTCTTTTTTGAAGTCGGTTAATAGTAGATAGTTATTTTATTAAAGTATGTGAATTGAATAAAAAATGTATTCATTTTATTTTTCTCGATATCAACTTTCAGCTATTAAAGATAACAGCACTATTTTTTACGATAAACATACAAAAGGAAAGAAAGGGATAGAAGCATTAGAATTGTCTAATACAAGAACGAGACTTTTCCAAAAGACATCAACGCGCGACTCAAAAAGTGTGCTCGTTTACCCAGCCACCATTTTAAATAGACCCCTGCAGTGGCTTATAATCTGATTAAATCAAAAATAATTTTTCGTAATGTTTATGTACCGATGAAAAGTTATGTCATCCTTTTTGTAACTAGATGTCTAAGAATGTTTCCCACACCACTTCACCGCACATGAAGGCATTTTGATGCGTTATAATTGCATAAACGTAAAAAAAAAATATATTAATTTAGCGTGCACGCAGGTCTAACACTTGGACACAACTAAAATTGCTACTAGTACCGTAGCCTATACATAGGCGACAAAATACTAATAGTTTTCGTGCGTCGGGGCACTGTATACGCAGTCAAGTGGTTATAATAGTCTTTGTATCGGGGCCATTGACGGCAAGCATGTGACTATAAAGTGTCCCGATAACGCTGGATCGGCATATTTTTCATATTTAAAAAAACACAGCATAGTCCTATTAGCTGTTGTTGGCCCCGAATATGAATTTATTTGCATTGATGTCGGAGGGTATGGCCGAAACAGCGACGGAGGAATATTTGAAGAGTCGCTAATTGGTAAAAAATTCAACAGGGGTGAATTTAATATTCCCGATGACAAGCCTTTACCTGGCCAAATGGAGCCTTCTCCACATGTACTAGTGGGAGATCAGGCGTTTGCTTTGTCCACTTATTTATTGCGGCCCTACCCCTACGAACAGTCTAGAGACGATTTACGAAAGGATAATTTTAACAAACATTTGTGTGTAGCACGCCGTGTTGTGGAAAATGCATTCGGCATTTTATCCATGAAATTTAGGACATTTTTAAGGCCTATAGAATTAAAAGAAGATAAAATACCTCTTCTTGTGTCTTCTTGTTGCGTTCTTCATAATTATTTAAGATTGCAAAATTGCGAAGAAGATTACCAACAGGCTTTGTTGGCAGAAAGTGCAGATCGTCAAATGATCAGTATTGATCCCTCTCTAAACAGAAGGGCTCCTAATTTGGTTTATGGCATACGCGATAAATTTGCAGATTACTTCTATAACCTCTAATTTATGTCTTTTTTCTGATGATCAATGTTTTTATGTTTCTATTGTAATGGTTTTATGATGTTTTTTTTTTTTTTAACTTAATCTATTTTATAATTGAGCTTATTATTACAAATTATTATTATTATAAATTTTGTTACTTTTATTTTATTGTAGTTATAATTTTCTTATTATTAATCAACTATTTCATACATTGCAGTTGTTTTATTTCATGGATTCAAGAATTTCCGAATAAATATGTATATCGATTAAAAAAAATCGATGATACGCATCGATATGTAGGTACCATTTTCTACTTGTTCCATTGAAAGCGCGGTAGGTACGTGATTTTTTTCCGCCGCGGGTTTTTAAGTCCGTGCCAATGTAGTTTTATTTAACGATTTAACTTTGGAATACAAAATAAAATAGAATCATAAGCAAAATAGTAACCATTGCAATGTGACTCTCATTGTTTTACGGTATAAATTAGAATGTTTGATGGAATTTCGAAAGTAAACCACCAAACAATCAACCATTACAAACTGAAAAAGTCCTTGCAAATATCAATCATTCTAATTTATACCTTATTGCAATGACGTAAGAGCTATATTTCAATGACATACTAATGATATCGGCGGCGCACGGTGCGGTCAAAGGAGCAGTAGTGTAACTCGGCCGCATGATAGAAATAAATGCCTACAGCCGCGCGGTACCTAAACATGCGTTAGGGCTGCCCGTCTCCAGCATTTTAATTACATTTGCCTACATTCTGTTTCTATTTAGTTTTGTGATTGTAAAGATCCTTTTTATATAAATAAATGAAATACTTTGTATATTGAATAGGAAGTGTTCAATAAAAATGCGTGTTGTTTTTTGATTGGTAGATTTCATTTTTGTTCTAGTATTATTCATACACACAGATAATAAACAAATATTATTAATAATAAAATACCACGTCTTTACTTTGAATTATGCAAACTAACAAAACACACATGCACCGAAGTTTTAACACAAGCGTAAGTAGGTAGGTACCTACCGTATCATGATTCATTCAGAACCGCATATAACTACATTAACTACCTATTTCACTCGTCTCAATAACTTTCCGTTACTCTATTCGCTTTATTTATTAATCCAAACACCTTTTTTTTCGTGAGATAAAAGGAAATACTTATCCATATCCATACTTATCTATTAGAGAAATAATCACGCGGTTATTGTTAAAAAAACAACACAGCGTCCGTTCGACACTGCGGTACAGCCGTGACTGTCTGCGCTCCGAGCGCACGCCGAGATCGAGCCGCGTAGGTATAGCTCGCGTTTCGTCCGTTTGTATGAAGTTGGAGTACTGTATTATAATATTACCGTGCCTGCGTCGCACGCGCACTTTTAGCGGACGCGGTCTGTTGAGAGCGGGTGCCCGGTTCATGCGCTTGGGCTCCGCTAGCAGTCGAGTGCGTGATATCAGCTGTGCGTGAGTCAGTTCGAGTTTAACGTCTGAATGCGAACGGCTGTGCAACAACATTTAGGTACATGACAGCTCCCACAGCACCTCAGGCGCAGTTGCACTTGCGACCTAGTAGGTACCTAGGTAATAGATAGATAATATAATAATATAGATAGCTGGTAGCGGACGTGCATTCCACGGACCGGCAAGCTTAGCGGTTATACTGGAAATGTGCAGCTTGTTTATGAAAATAAACTTTAGATGTGAAATTGAAATAAAAATACAAAAGATTCGTATTTATTATATATTCATACCTATTTTTTTTATTATATATTCATACCTATTTATTTATCCATTTAAATAACATGGGGGACTTACAGCTAAAACAAACAAATCATGGACAGTACATTAGTCTGATAGTCTGAAAGTCAACAGGTCTCCACTTATAAAAATATAGGTACCCATCGCAATGATGTGCGTGGCGCGGCGCAGCAGCGCCTGGATTGCGGCAACTTCAAAAAGGCACTTCTTTGACCGCGCCGCGCGCCGCCAAATCCATTAGTATTCATTGCAATCTAACTCTTATCTCATAACTATAAGGTATAAATTAGAATGATTGCCATTTGCAAGGACTTTTCTTAGTTTGAAAAATAGTCGGTGGTTTGGGTTGAAATTAATTTGATCTAACTAAGACCAACCCGCTCGTGGGATAGAACAACTGTACCTGCACGGAGAGAAAATTCATAGAAAAATTACTGTGCTCGTAAAGAAGTGAGTGCCAGTGACATCTACAGAAAATTTTCTGAGTGAGATTGGGAAAATTCACTATTTGTCCAATAAATTTTGCTGTAGGTACAGCATAAGAATTTTTACTGTGCTAGCTAGGTAATTTTTCCATCACCACTCCAAATGCACTCAGATTATGAGACAGCACAGTAATTTTTCTAAGATTTTTCTTGTTGGGTTGGGTTATGTCAACCGACCGGGGAATCTAACCTACCCCCGCTGGGCAAACACGCGTGGACCTGCCTCTGACGAAGATCGTCTACTACTGAGCTCAGCTTGGATTGCTCTGCCTTTTATACTCTCGTGAACGCGTCGCGCCCGCTACGCGAATATCGCCGCGATATCGCGTCGCTCTAGTGTGAAAGGTGTTGCGACGCGATAATATCGCAGAATCGCCCCGAGCCACGTCGCGCGACAAGTCGCGCCTGTCTGTACGAGCCTTAACTCGTAAAACGAATTGTCAATAATTATCTTAACTGTTTTTCATGAGTGAGTCTTAAATTAGTCCGATTTAATAATGACACTAAAATGCATTTTTTTATTAAATGTTTCAAATTTGAGACTGATACACGTAATACTCATAAATCATAAAACAAATTATCAAAACTCATCTTACCTCTTTTTCATTAATACTATTTGCTGCAGTCTCCATACCATCGAGACACTGCATGATTATCGGAAACACCTTCCGTTCCACGTCCACTGAACTTAACATGAAGTTCTTGATATTTTTTATCCTTTTCTCATCTAAGTCCTGCAAACAAGAAGATTACTTTAAAAAAAAAAAAAAAAAAAACACGGTTCCGTATAAAATTAAACGAAAATAGTGGACATGTTTTATGCATGTCTCTCCCATTTGACCTAGTTGGCGTTGCGCCAGAATGCACCATACAAAGTGGTTGCACTATTGGGCACAACATTTTCCTGAATTTCTTCAAACTCACACAATGACTCACGTTTACGTCCAGAAGGAAGTTACGACTCTTATTTCATAGAATAAACTCATAATAACAGCGAGCATCTTGTAATCCAACCCATTTACATGACAGATGTTGATTAATCAATATATTAAAATGGCATGAATTATAATTTAATTTTCTTGATGAATACAATTAAATGAGACAAATAATTTCTTGTAATATCGAAAGAGAATAGTGATAAATTGTAAAGAATATTATTTAAATATGGTACAGACGCCAGCACGCTACTACAATCTGTCAAATCACTTTAATAGATTTTCAACTTTATTTCTAATGCATAAGATTCAAAGTTGATTGGGAAAATTTGACAGTTTCGTTTTAGCTTGATGTGCTAGCGTCTGTACATTATCGTTTGTTACAATAAATCATTAGCGTCGTAATTTATTGGTTAGGTCGTCGAGCGGGTTACGTGTCTACAAGATTATTTTAGGATATACATATACGATAGACGCGCCGGTTGTCCCAACGTTATTAGTCACTTGAAACCAAAGTGAGATATCCAAAATTCAAATGAGCTCTTTAGGTGTGAATTTACGGTTGTTCATTAAGTAAACCTAAATGCGCTGCTGATTCGACGAGTGTCTACTAAGAAATTAATATTTTTCGATTACTTTATCTATTGGATAAAAATTATGTTGTGTCAATTTAAAAGAGAGAGATATAGCGTTTAACCTTCAAGCAGTCGCGCGGTGTCGAATCGACCGCGATTCGATCGATTCTCGATACATTTATGATGCCAAATTGCTTACAAATTCAAAGAAAATTAGAATATTATTTTGATTTTATAATTTTGTTTATGTCCTAACATACTGATAATGTGATAAATACCAAAAAATATTAAATAATTAGTGTTTTAAATCGCTGAAATATCCTGTAGGTCTAAAAGACCTACAGGATATTTCAGCTTGTTTAGGTTACGCGCGACCGCTGGTGTTACAAATGACCGCGCGCCCGCTTGAAGGTTAATGAATGATTGAAATAAGACAAGACTAACCGCTGTTAAACGTCAAAAAGTCCTAGAATAATCAGATTAGTTCCCGGTTTTTTTCTGATCACGTTATTGCGATACACCGCTTGTGAGCAAGAATACTAAAATGAATGAATTACTTTGACTTTTGACTTCGAAAAAAAGCGGGACGCACAGGACCGATCATTTTGACGATGTTTGAGAGAGGCCTATGTCCTGGAGTTGACGGCTTTCGGCTGGACTAAAATGATGAAAAAGTATAAGGTCGTAACACACCTGTAACTGCTTGAAGACATGCGGCAGTCGCTGCTCATAGTGCTGCCGTTGCGCCTCATTTGTTTTGCGCAACTGATCCATATACTCCTGCTTCGCGTCTTCACACGCTTGACTTCGGATTTTCATGTTCGCTTTCTGTTTTTCCACCTCCGCTCGACTGCAATTTAAATTAAATCAATTTTATTGAAAATGGAAGAAGTTTTCATGCAATAATTGGGTACCAGTATAGCTATTCAAAAGCTCTCAACACCAATCAATGTTATTGTAGGAGGAAGACTCCTAAGCGCTGTTCACAAGTCCAAAACCCGAAAATGTTTGTCAGTTTAATTCAAATAAACAACCGTTATTCTTCTGACAGCTGTTTGCTGTCGAGGGCAAGGCAAATCAGCCCCCTAATTGCGTAACACACTATTACTCTCAATTTGAATCATTTTGAAGCATATTGCTAATCTATTGCTCCATATGTTCGAAAAATGTGTGTGCTCAATAAGGTAAAAAACGCAATGAATGTTCTTCAACTGTCAAAATGAAAGTCAATGCGATTGCTAGTGTATTACGCAATTACCGCGCTGGTTATCGAAATGTGTCATTTTCCATACGATAGCTTGTCGGATGGTTGTGAATAGCAATGCAGGAACTTTTCGAGAGCGGCATTTTTGTTCCTTGTGATTTCGTCGGTGAAGAGTCAAATCCATGTGCCTCAGCAATTATCGTTAAGAGGCGACTAAAATATAGCTAAGAGGACGAAGAGCACTGTACCCCCAATGCGTATTTTAATGGTTGCGTTCATTAACAGACGCATTCAAGATAGTAGACGTTTAGTGGGCCGATAAAGTAAAGGATTCCGTCTTTGGTCAGTAAAATACATCTTCTATACGTTAACCATCTGACCGCAAAGGTTAGATGGTTAACGCATGGAAGATGTATTTTAGCGGTTTAAGCTGATTTTCTCCATTTGGCTCATATATCAAGCGAATCACCATCTTACGGAGCTATTAAAGTTAGCTTCGTTCAAGTCACATATTTCATGTTATTTACTTTAAAGCCAAAGAGAAAAATTGGCATGAATACTTCAGACACTGTGGCATCCTCAACCCCATACGGTTTACCCTTGCTATTGTACTGCGTTAAGTATTGAACCTATGCCAACGCGTTATTGTTTATGAGGTCAAGAATATATTCTCTTGCTGCCAACTTACGCCCACACTGAAGAAATATAACTATTATTTACTCTATTTAAAGAAAAAATCTAAAGAACCGCAGAACTAATTCGTTTAACAACGAAATCAATGTTAACATTGAACTAACAGCATTAAAATTCGATTACCACGGCTTTTACAATTCGCCGTACACTTTACGCACTGTTTAATCAGCTGTACAATTTCTGGGTCAAGTCAGTATTATCGTTGGAGTGAAGTAGTGTATTAGATAATCACCTCAGATTAAGGTCAGCATCTGCCTTTTGGAAGGTCTCCAGTGCTCGCTCCGATTCCCTGGCCGCTCGCTCGTACGATCTCCTCGCTCGCTCCAAAGAACCTATCGATGAGTTCAACACTCCCATTTGTTTTGCACCTTCGTTTAAATGTTGCTGTAATTAAACACAACATTGGATAATCAAAAGAACAACGAAACAGTTTCAAGGAAGACAATCAAGATCGGAGTTATTTCAATCCCAAGATTCGATTTTGAATTATAAGCGACTCGATGTAGTCATGTTTATTTTTAGAAGCCCTGCGTTAAGGTACAGACCATGCCGTACTGTATTGTGTTGTGGCGTCTCAGAACTCAGAAGTATGTTCAATGAAACGTATGCTATTGAAAATAAAGGCTGTTTTAAGACAAACTTTCAAGAAACTAAATTTTAATTCAACAAATAGAACCTCGGAACGGTGATAACATCAGGTGATAATTACGGCATAGACACAGATGTCTACGTGACTATTTCCGTTGACATATCCCGAATAAAAACAAACATGTGGTTATTCTGTAAGTCGTTGCAGTTTTTTATCATCCTAGCAGTCGTCATACGTGTTAATTATATTTTTCCTTAATAAACATTAGGTATTATTAATGCAAAATTTCTGCACGACTTATTTTATGTAGGATACTTTGTTGTATTAAATGCAGTACCCATATCTGTTATTGAAGAACACTAAGAGAATCCGAAAACAACATCAGACCTGTATGGCCCAAAGGGGGTAGGCAGGCAGAAGTTAATTATATAGAAAGAAAGAAAGAAATAAGATCGGTCAGGTTAAGCTACGCTTGCCGCGGTTGGTCCGTGGATGGGTGACCATCTTCACATAGCAAGGCCCCTCCGTGCCTCGGAATGCACATTAAGCCGTTGGTCCCGGCTGTCATTCTTGGATCTTTGACAGTTCTTACGGGTCGTCAGTAGCCCGAAAGTCTGACAACCAGTCTTACCAAGAGGTATCGTATTACCCAGTAACTGGGTTGTCGAGGTCAGATACGCAGTCGCTCCGTGTAAAATACTAGTATTCAGCTACATCCGATTAGACTGGAAGCCGACCCCAAAATAGTTGGGAAAAGGCTAGGCAGATGATGTAGATGTAATGGTGAATGGCGAGCCATTATTGCCAATAGGCAATAACCGGAAACGAAGACAGACTTCGAGCTGCTACCTGCTATTACTGAGAATTTCCTAATGGAAATACCCAATACAAACTCGCACAACCTGGGAATTGAATCCAAGCTTACGCTTGGCAGTCGATTAACAGTAAAACAATCCGCTAAAGTTTATTCGTAATGAATGATTGCCTCACCTTCCTTTCTTCTCGCAGCTCTTTGGCGAGTAGATGCAACTCTCGTACTACATTTGACTGTAGGTTTTCCGCGACCACTTCCCGCTGGCCCGCGAAATCGTTTAACTCTTGAAGTAAATGTTTAAATGCTTTACACGCCGTATACCTGAAAATTTTATGATTGTTACTCGTTGTTACAGGTGTAAACAAACATGCAGTAAGTTTAACGGGGCTATGAATGATTTGTGGTTGGTGCAACGCATATCGACTGTCAAATTTTAGTATTCAGCTGCATCCGGTTAGACTGGGAGCCGACTCCAATATAGCTGGGAAAAGGCTACGCAGGTGAAGGTCCATCAAATATGGAATATTGATAAAGTAAGCTGTCGTGTTCTCAAAACGGTGAATGAAAAGATCGTAAGAAAGTCCTCGAAACAAAAAGACATGTGACATCCACCAACCCGCACTGGACCCGCGTGGTGGATTATGACCCAATCCCTCTCACAGAGAAGAGGCCTGTGTCCCAGTAGTGGGAATATTATAAGCTGATTATTCTAGGCTTTTGTATAAGCAACCCTGACATTTTACTCATTGTGGATACTATTAGAAAGTCTTCAAAAGATTTTTTTTTTTTTACGGATCGGACGGAATCAATGTATGTACACAACATATTAACACAAACAAAAGTTCCTTGATTTCAAGAGCCAAGACCCGTTTCTGAAATGCGCAAAATATTGTGCAACCAACGATATTATATGTTCACATAAATTAAGCGTCACCAAATATAAGACCGTAAAAATGCTTGGCTGTAGGATTGGCGTGCCAAATTCAGTTTTCCGATAAACTGCCTTAGGGTAACATGACATTACTCGTATATCATGCATGTTACAGTACAATTTTTACAATTCCGGTTACTTTTCTTTTTATCGCTGGCATTATAAAGTTAAGATTAGCGATGAATCAACGTCCTTGCAAAGGAAAAGTTCAGGTATTTATGACGCTGTTATGTGAATAAGAAGTTCTTGGAAAAAACTGCATGATTCATAATATACTACCCGGCACGAAGCTCAATAAAATTCAAATACTCACTGGTATTCATCTTCTTCTTTTCTTTTTGGTTGATAGTTTTTGACAAGCCTCCTGTAAAGAACAAAATAATTTGAGTAAGAGAAAAAAAATATATACAAATATGTATAGACAAAAACACGCTGTAAAATTAGCGTAATAATCGCAACAGTAGTCGTTATTTATAAGATAATTTAGATAATAACATTAATATCAGCAAGATAAAAGTAAAATGTCTTTTCGCAGACTTCATAGCGGCATTGCATAATGGCACAAAAACTTATTTTTGTTCTAGCTATTATTACGTAAGGATACCCTAAGGGTTCTTTCCCACGGGAATATCCCGTTTTTTGCAGGTACGGTTTTGTGCAGGATCCCGTCTAGTAGTGTATGTATTTAATAAATATAGATATTCACACAAGCATCCGGTTTGCCGGATACTGCAAACGGGATGCTTGTGTGAATATGTATATTTAACCCATTCAGTGCCACCAACGCACCAGTTGCGTTCAGCAGGGCGCCGCACTTTTTTTTTTTTGTAAATTTACAAAAATTGGTAGACTTTTTTTTACTAACAGCCGCACAAGTCAATCGAAGGCTAAGCTACGTGTTAGCATACACAATAATCGACTATTTAACTAAATTGTTAGTGTTTATGCTTTTGAGTTGCGGCAAGCCATAGATGAATTTTGATCAAAAACGGCGGGAAAAGTGTTAAACACGTAAACCACTAAACGGGATCCTGCAAAAAACCGTACCTGCAAAAAACGGGATTTTGCCATGGGAAAGGGCCCTAAGGTAGACCGCGAAATTGAAATGTACTTAGGTTTTTTGCAATTTGCAGGTCAATGTCTGGTTGTATGTTGATTAAAATATGATTCACGACCGTAACAAATATGGCTTACAGAGTTATATATCATTCACATAATCATTAGAATCAGCAATACAACTCCTTAAGTTAGAATTGGCCTCAAATGTCATGATTTCATTCAATAGTCATTCAATGGGGTAATATGAACTTAGAGATGTATTGATGATTTTTATGATTATAATTCTATAAGTAAATTTTACAGCCGCGAATCATATTTAGATCAACATACAACCTGATACTGGCCTGCAAATAGCACAAAACGAAAGTAAATTTGAATTTCGCGGGCTACCCTGACGCTTTCACCTTAACCTTCAGTTACCGACCCTCATTTTCAGTACTTAATTGCCGAAGTTAGGTCATGGTGACAACCTATTTGAAGTGACGTTTTTAATCAAATTTATATTAAAAATCTGTTAAAATTATTTATAATCTGAATGATTACTTAACAAACATTGGTATGCAATCATAAAAACTCAAAGCAAAGATCAAATCAAACCAAGCAGCAACTGAAAGAGACAGATATATAACTCTATTGGTTGTTAAAATATTCCTCTTTTAACTTGCGCGGTGTGACGGTGACACCACCTCGGCAATTAAAGGTTAAGAACGAACGTAAAATCCTCTTTTGAATTTGCAAATTTTATTTAGTCCATTCACCTGAGTTTTCCTGCATATTCTAGTTCGATAGCACACCGCTCCTTTACGAAGTTTCCATATTTGTCTAAAAAATCAATTCCTTTATGTGTATGGGCGGCTAAGTTATCATACTGATCCTGTGAACAAAGAGAAAAAAATATTTATAATTACGGTATTATTAGCTTATAGTTTAGTTAGGCATAATTTGTATTAATTACGTTTTATTTTAAAAGTGTACTGCAAAACAATGAAATACCTAATGATTATACAAGGCAGAGGAAACGGGTGGTGATAGCCGGCCATCCCAGCGGGAAACTGACGAGGAATACCGATAACTGCTGCTGTTTAACTAAGGTTATTCATTCTCATTATTGAATATAAAATAATTAGGTAATAAGCCCTATTTGAAGCTATAATATAGTTCTTTGCTTACACCGTTTAAGGCTGTGCGAAAAGGATTCAGCAAAGTCCAGTTGGATAAATGGGTGCATTTCTGCTAAAGGCCTTCCCATTCCCACCGAGGGTGATGAGGCGGACGGTAATATAGTGATCGCGTGCCGTGATGCGCACGCGACTGTACTTCCCAGTCGCCCTTGACTCTTCAGCTATGTATACCGAGTGCAACGACATTGCTCTCACTTTAAACACCTCCAATTTAAAAGCTCATTCCTGCACACCTCATTAATATTGCATTATGATGACTCGTGAACAACATAATATATTATTACTCCAATGTTGTACGCTCAAACAAATAACGGACGTGATAATATTTGGCGTCTAATAGCATTAATTGAATGCGTAGCGACACTACTCAGCTGCAATGAGCGTTTTGTGGGCACGCATAATATGAAATGTGAATAGAATATTTTTAGACATGACAGTGTCTCGCAAACATTTATATCCAAAAAGTTATAAAACACTGCGGTGAAGACGGTTAAGTATCTCGATCCCGTATGGAGAGAGCAACCGTCTGAATAGTTGATGAATTAATAAAAGAGAAGTGGGACAATAAAGAAATAATAGACGAGGAAGAATCTATTGTACGCTGCTTTGAACAAACTAAATTGACATAAATTAATGTGTTTATTTTAGTCTTCATTCGCAAGAAAAATGTCACCCAGTTTTTTTTTTTTTCTTCTAGTTTTTGCCCAATTTATATCTAATGATTAATTCAACTGTAGGACTAGAGAAGTAAAATAGAACTAAGTATGCAATAAAATATGGCATTGGCATTTTTGGTGCGGGCAGTAAACTATAGTGGCACGTTTTAATTTGTGTGAAACAAAAACACAATTCCATGTCTATTTGTAGACCATATCGTGAATGCCATTGAAAAATTTGAATTAAAATATCTGTACTGCATCATAAATTCAGTACTGCATCATAGCTTCATAAATTTTCAAATTCAAATTGCTATTCTCGCATCTACGTATGTATAATAGAGAGCGTAGACAGAGGTGTTTCTTATGATGAAATACCGTTGCGTCGAAAGACTGTCATTAGCGTTTTACCTTCGAAATATTAAATTAAACGTCAAAATATGAATAGTCGATCATTGGCCACAAGTTACGTACCTACCAAATTAAAAAGATATCTTATCTGATACTTGTGAACTTGACTTG
Organism: Eremobia ochroleuca; assembly: GCA_949629135.1. Classification (NCBI taxonomy): domain Eukaryota; kingdom Metazoa; phylum Arthropoda; class Insecta; order Lepidoptera; family Noctuidae; genus Eremobia; species Eremobia ochroleuca. The sequence continues at coordinate 15,059,002 of OX451387.1, forward strand.
CAGAATGTGGTACTTGACTGCTATTGAGTGAAAATGATTTGATGATGTGAATGATTGTGTATTTTATAAATAATAAATTACCAATGTCTCTTTACAGTTAAGAAATAAATGTATGTCGCTGTCGTAGGTACTATAATGGTCACGCAAAAAAATACAATGGTTATGTGTTAGTGTGGTGGGTCGGTTCGTTAACCCTGATGCTGGAGCGGCATCGCACAAGTCCGCACAGCAGTGCGAGAGTGGCTCGACTGGACGTGGGAGAACCTGATTTGTGTCAACTGTGATACGTTTGACGTACGTTTTAGTACGAAACATATTCCGGTCCGCACCTTGTACATTAGAGATTATGACTGAAGTAATTTACCTAATTAGAAGAGTAAGTACGTATTCTCTGGCGCGCAGTACAAATTTGTGCATTTCATGCTAATTCAGAAGACAAGAGTTCCATTTCTGTTGGTAAACTTGTCTACTTTACCAACAGAAATGGAACACATGAATATTAGCCAAAACTACATAAATTAGCCTCGTCGTTTGAGCTCTTAAAGGAATTAGCCTAAAAGCAGTTCTTATCTTTAAATACAAGGTCACCTTTACCTCGCCTTCTTTTGAATCTTAGAAATGCGTGAACCAGATAGCAAGTGGCAAATTATCGAGCAGCGTTGGCTGGACTGGTCCTACACACGAGTGAGGTTTAAAAAAGGCGGTTGGTGGGCGGCGCCGTGGCCAAGGAATGCGCACACGCAATGTTCAGACCATGATCGCAGTCATCAGTATGCGGAGCACACTCAGCGCGGTTACCGACACGTGTTCTACCGACTACCTTGGCTAATTACTACGATTCAAATTCATATTTGACAGTCGATACGTGACAATTTGCCATATACCTATGCATTGAAACATTTTTACGATTACTTAGTCATTGTCACTACTAAGTCATTGTTAAAAATTATGATTATAACAAAATTAGAATAACAAAGAACCTACATCTATATGCCTACATCTTCATTCTATTGCACTCATTACGGAATAATATAGATTTTATAAAAACGAGTCCTAAAACTGGTCTTCTATTTTTAACCCGTATTCTCAATCGTCATTTACATACGTTACTATTTTTACGTTGATGTTTTATTTTGATCTAAGATGACAAACTCGATGCGCGAACATAGCGAGCGTCGAAGGGATTTAGCGTCTTATTTACTTACAATTAAATATTATTACAGTAATTGTGTCTAATTTCCATACAATGTTTGTCATATTATTTGGCAGTCGGGGCGGGTGTGTCAGTGAACCTGTCACAGCCGTTCGTGCACAACTGCGGCAGGGTCGACGCCATCAATACTCAGTAATTGGCACGTCTCTTCACGCGATAAGTAAATATTGTCATAGCTACACAATATCAACAATGCCTGTCACACTAATCTGAGCCGTAATCGTTACATAGCTCGTTATCTATTCCTGTATAATTTTACGATCTTGGAAAGCTAGCAGATCTATTAATTTGAATTGCATAATGTGATTTTGTCATTCTAGAATTTTAAAAGCCATGCCTGCTGGACTACTTTGCGAAAACCGGCTGTAACAGTTTTTCGAGACTTATTTATTTATTTTAAATTAATCAAGCCATTTGGTTAGTGTCAGTAGGTATACAAAATATTAACAATACAATTAAACTGCTAACGGGTATGGCAAATGACCTTGCGTTCTAGGTATCTGAACGTCTCACCTGAATGCCAATGTCACACACACCACGACAAGTGTATCGTATAACACGAATGGTTTACGAGATTATATCTCGTATAACTTATAGCTGGACAGACGTGTGAAGAGCTAAACACTATAGCTGCACGTATGTATTGATGCAGGGAGACGCTACTCGTAAGTTTTCTCATGCATTTTGCACAATGTCCACTTCCGGTATGTCTCGAACTCGTACATTTATTGGAAGTGTGGACGGCGGAGTCATGCCGGAACAGTCTGGGTCGGCAAAACAGATTTGTTTGATCGAATGCCCGTCCGTCGATGAGTCACAGTGGAGGAACGCCCTGGCCCTGTCCTTTGCTGATTAGCACTCATTACTCATCGTTTGTTAATCAGACAACAATGCCCGCACGACTAGATAACATTGCGTAGTTTATGGAATTAACAATCAATGTACAAATTTACATATAATATTCTTAAAAACCAGTTTGAAAAACAAATACATACTTAGGCCGGAATTGTCAGATAACTTTTATCTGAAGAATTGTCATTTTGGCATATTTCCTATACAAGAACATAACCCTGTCTCAGCTTTCGCGCAGTCTAAAAACTGTTGAAGTGCGATATTTATTCCTGAGATAAAAGGCCATTGCCTAAATTTTCTTTCTTTCTTTTCTTTTTATTGTCAACTTTTTGGGTTACAAATAAAAAGTTATCTCCTTTTAGGTTCCTAAGAATTACTTCGTCAATTCCATATACCGGTTATTCCCAATCATGAAATATAGTTATTTTTATTGTATTAATAACCGCATAAATAATGATTGATAGCCAAAAGTGATGTATTTATACAAGTATTATTTTGCCATGACTAAAATTTGCTGCACCTACGTATTGAATTCACAATATTAGAATTCTGTAATAATATGCTTAATTAATTATAGTATATCCTGGAGTTTTTTACGTCAACGGGGTTTACAGCTTTTATATGGCACATTTAAATAACTAAATGTGCTAGAAGGTACTCATATCAGTGTAAAAAGTATCAGCGTGAACAAGAATTACTGCCTAGTAAATGCATGATCTTAAAATGCTTGCAAACAAATGATTGCTTTATTTTCAAATAAACTAGACAACATGTTTTACAGTCAGATAAATCTTTGAATTTTATACAAATTGCTATCAACCAGTAGCTAAACTAGCTGAATGAGAACAAGTCTGCAATAAAAACTATTACCTAAGTGTTTAAATACATTTGGGACCAAGCAAAAATTTTAGAACCCAATATGGCGGCTTTGAAGTGCGTACCCCACCCCTCACCCCCGCTGCCAGGCGAATCTGTTACAGCACAGCAACTCGCCTCATGTTCCGAGCCGCTTAAAAAGCTCGCTATAGTTTGAATTGGGTCGTAATTAAAATTAGGTTGTAATAAAGAGTATTCTATTCTATTCTATATTACATTAAAATGTACATGAATTACAGAAATACAATTAAAAAGTTGATCGAAATATAAGACTTTACCGATAATAAAATCGTTCTTCTTTACGTGTCGATGGTAGTTTCTTAAATCACTTGGGCTCAGTAGGCGGCCACGTTAAATTGCAGCATCAGCAGCTATCATTAGCTCCATCAAACTGTAGGTGTAAGGACACTACGAACACTGCACAGCAAGAGTCATTGTATGTTTGCATGTTTGAGCTTCATGCCAAAATAACACGACATTTCAAAAAAAAAAAAAATTGGCTGGTCCAGAGTTCCCGAGAGAGACAGAGGTTGATAAGATAAAAAGGTTAATAAGTTATACATGATCGAATTAATTTTAAATAACTCAAGAAAACATGGTTTCAATGAATGTTGAATGGACGCAGCATTTGCTTGGTTATGCTATCTATTTCGCATGATTCTAGAGTTATTTCGTTTTTATCGTTATTAGATATGAGGAATGTGGGTTCCGTGTGAGTTTCTTTTCTGTTCCGTCTTTCCATTGAATAATTGGACGAACACAAATTGTTCTTGGCATACTTTTAATATTATTGATCCCGCCCAAAACGAAAGAAATTATATAAGAAAGTGAAAGGTAGTAAAGTTAGAATAGAATCTTATGTCTGCATTATGCAGTGGACTGTCATTGCTTGATGCGTTTTGTTATAATTTTAGTTATTCTATGGTTTCACACATTTCGATGAGGTATTATTGATCACGCATTTAAATGACTGAACAAGTCGTCTGACCTAATCGATAAAGAAGCGCCCAAGCGCTTACCGATAAGACCGCCCATTGTGTCACCCTTTGTAAAATTTCTATATTTATGTCTGTAATTTATATGGTGTACATAATAAAGAGTATTCTATTCTATTATAATTATAATGATGTTTTGGACGCCATACTGTAGTGAACATACTGTAGTGAACTGTAGTGATAATACTATTACCTCATGGTCGTCCCATATCATATTGTCAACTCGGGTATTGTAAACTAACCGACAGAATATTTTAAGTCAAATAAAAGATTATTGTCCTACTGATAAGTGATAGATAACTCATAGTTTCGTCATCGGTGGTGATGTGTCATCAGTGGTGAGTTGCAGCAGTGATGCAACATAGTTGATCATGATCGCAGTACGGTTTATCTATACTAGAATAACCCTTTATGGGGCTCTTTCCACATTTATTTGACACCACACTTTTTGAATCTTCGCGGCTAAACTAAACGTTAGACAAATGCAGCAGTAAAGTAAAAAAATTCAATAAAAATTAGTTTTAATATCCTTATGTCTTGTTTATAACATACAAACCAGGATCTTTTGCCCTATAAAGGGTTAAAATAGAATTTAATTATGTATGACATACTTACTTAATTGACATTTTATTAAGTAGAGATTATTTAAGTTGGATCAAGTGAAGATCAACAAGTATCGTACAATGAGAAGTCAGCTTATACTGGAAATAGCTTGATATGTCGCCGTGCGTACGAAAGTTATTGGTCTTAAAATAAAATAATCTCTATTGTGATAATCCTCACTATCGACGTCAGTCGTTACCAACGCGAAAACCATTAGTACCCCGATAGGCACGTGTCAAATTAAAAATACTGCTTTTTATAGAGAAATGGAGCCCCCCAGTTACACAAGGAACCCGCGCTCCCTTTGATACACCCACGGCATACAGGTTCTGCTCTTACTTTATATAATTGCAGTGGACTGGCGTAACGAGCCACTACAGGTGACATAATTTATATGCATAATACGACAAATGCCAACCGACCCAAACTTACACTTTCCAATACCAGTTCTGAGTTCGACTTTGGTATAATTAATCAAGATTGAGAATATAAACAAATACGTCATTATGTTGTAACATTAATTTTGCTGGTTTAGGTAAAATGTTTAATACATTTTGGTCATTTATCTTCACGGTATGCTAACTAACAACATTCACTAAGCTGAATTAAACGCTTAATACATTTATAAGAGTTCATAAACATCTAAATATACACAATTTACTTAAAGATTAGAATTTCAACCTACACAGTGATTGTAATTTTATAGCAATGACGTTCAAATTAAAAAAAAAATTAAATGTGTTGGGATTCCTAATTAATGGCCGATGACACAGTTCAAGTTTGTTTAATAAATGTGACACATGGTTTTGTCTGCCTTACTTACGCAAAAGACTGCGGTTTTTAAATAATACCTAATTATAATCAATTTTAAAAAAACAACTTGCAAATGTATTACCCACTCGAAACTAATCAAAGCAATAATTTGATGATGAAGGTTTATAGAAAGCTATCATTAATTTTGGAATAGTTTACGACTATGATCTCAAACTGATACGATAATCCGACATTTGGAGAGTTTGAAAGATAAAATTATATGAAAACTTCGCCGCTTCATTCATAATATTGCAAGCCGTCATCGTTAAGAATAACTTATAAGGGTGAAATTACAATAAAACCTGACGACTTCCTTTCAGAACGTTTCACATTTCATTTGCAGTCTAAACTCGGTTCGGTCCAAGCGAGGTCGGATCCTATATTGGTAGGCATGAGTCACGATTGATGACGTCATGGGGTGTCGGGGAGCGCACCCCGCCTGCGTCACCCTGCGTGACTCAATGTCGCGCCCCCGAACATTCGCCTTGGGCCAGACAACCGCTCAGACACAAATAAATATAAATTGATACCAAAATAGTACGTGACATTTTACTTTGTCCAATACACTGATGTATACCCAAAAGAAGTCTTTGGTTTTTACCCAAAAGAAGTCATTATCAAATATTTTTTCTAAATCGTCGTCGTCTTATGTTTTAGTAAATAAATAGCGTTATCTCATACTTTCGCCCAATTTCCGGCGTTATCAATCTAGGTTACAGAAGATCTTCATTCTATTTATTTAATTTATATTTTTGCTCTCTGATAAGCATAAAAATACCGAGGCATCGTGGATCAATTTTAATAACATGCACTTTTAATAGGATTGAAAATAATATTAGACAGAATCGTAAGGCATGAATCGTTTAAATTGCTGGTACAATATTTTAAATCAAAATATTTTATTGCACATAAACCATGAAACCATGGGCACTTATGAAACGTCAGATGCTAGGTGCACGGATCCAATTGGTTGTTTCCTATGAAGATCCGGCAACAAACTCCACGGTTACTCTTTTAAAAATAATTGTCTTTCAAGTAATATGTTTTTAAATTACAGGGTTAATACGTATTGGAAGACAGTAGGCATGTTAACAATTACCAGATATAAAATAGTAAATGGTCTACAAATCTACAGTCTACAAAGGCCTACAACGTTCTCACATTCACAAAATATAAAATAATCTATCAAAAAGATAAATAGTAAAATATAAAAAAAAAAGTATTAAAACCGAATGATGTGATCGCCATTACATCCAATAATAAATATTTGTAGTTTTATACATTAAACATAACTTATATGCAGAGCTTGCTTTTTATGAAGGTAAATTCTCGATAAATAAATGCAAGCCACGCACGTCCCAAAATACTTCAACGCATACGTAACAATTTCGCTTTCATCTTCACTAACAAAATATAAATTAACTTGCACAATACTCACTACTCAGTATACAACTAACAAACTGTTGTCTCTCAATGGAGAATCCAGGTTCAATAAGAGGTCGTCCTGATCGTAAAATCATAGAATTCGAATAGCTCTTTCTATCTGATTTCCGATTTTCAACAAATTTCATCACCCAATTGAGGTTTGCACGCACCTACGTAAATGAATTACACTATATTAAATTTGAAAGTAGATATTTCACCACTACAGTCGTAAACACAGATATGAACATGTACAAACATAACAACAATATACATACAGTTTAGGATGGTAATATTTATGAGTAAACGTTAAATGGCTCTCAAAACTTCATGTGTTATAGAGTAGAGGGTTTAAGGATTTTGATAAAGCTGAAGAATAAAAACAAATCGATACCTGTTTCGAATAAAAACCACGACATTTAATGCTAAATCTTGCAAAAGACTAAACAAAACGTGCCATCATTACGGGCCAGCGAGCACCTTCATTATTTAATTCAAATCCAACGAGCACGTACGATCTTTTATGGCCGTAACTTTTGGTACTTTCTACACTCTGTTTTTGTTGTCTACACGTTTATGCAATGCACTAAGAAAATTAATTTGCTATCGAAATTCCATACAGCCTCAGGGAAAAGTTGAGTATTATGTAATTTGAATACATTATTGGTTATTTATTCTATTGTTGTTACCCTTTAGATTACTTTAGTACCTACTTTTGCTTAGTAAAAATGTTAAGAGCTAAGATATTAAAAATCTTCATCTGAATTACAATGAAGTCTGTAAATTAAAAAATATTTTTTGAACTATATGACGAGCAACCAGAACTTTTCTATCAGTCAAACTTTTGAAGACAAATGGGAAAATGTTAGTCAAACTTTCAGTCACTTTTAACATTGGCTTTAGTTCTAAGTAATAACACTGTGGTTGAAGAACACTGAACCAGAAACTCACGTGAATGTTGACCATGCGTGTAAGGGACCCAGTGTTGATGGTAAAAGTGGTGGAAAGCAGCTCTCGCGCCGGTAGAAAGTAACATGAGGACACCGTTCTCATTAATAACGATGATACAAAAATTTCATCTTTTCACACAGCACTGCACCAACAAAATAAGTGGAAATATATGGTATCAACCTTAAGAAGTAAATATGGAAAACAAGATAATTAACGTTTATTAGTGAATCGTTCACGGTGCATGCACGGACAAGGCCTTCATAACAAAACAGTTAAGTTGTGAAAGTCGCACATGAGATCTGCGAGGTGCAACGACTTGGGCCAAAACTGTGCCAAACAGCCGCTCCATTACATAAGAAGCGATCGATTTGTTACAAAATCAATACCCACAAAAACCTAACTACCATATTACAAGTTGGGTTTGCCAGGCCATTGCTAACAATTTTATTATGTTAATAAAAACAAAGAAACTAATGGTTCCTTGAAAATTTATGATGAACGAACATAATACGAAATCGTTTGATAGTTTTTTTCAATGAATTCAGCAGAACAAAGCAGTAGGCTTCGAATAAAAAACCTCATTATAAAGTTATTATTATATTTAAACAAAACTCAAATATGTTTGAAATACTTAATCTACACCTATCGCATGTACCTATTGTAAACAAATTGCCGAAATAGTACTACCATGGTCCATGAAGTCTGAAAGAGTATATTATACGGTTTTGTCTATAACGTTTGCTAAAATGTGTAATTAAAACGCAGTTCGCAGTTTCAAAATAATCCTTGTCTGCAGTTTTATAGTCCGACCGACCACAGGCGAGAAAAGTTAGTCAATTATTGTAGTTTGAGCCAGACCAAGCAAAAAACGATTGAAAATGTTTCTCGTGGACTGAAGAACTCTTTCGCAGTCGCAATACGCATCTGTCGATGACATCTAATTTTAGCAATCTTATTAAACTGCATCTTTTTGAAAAATAATTTGTCTACATTTTTAAGGAAATACTACATTTTATCCTTCTTTACACGAGTTTAGAGAGCTAAAAACCCAGCACGGAAGTGATTCGAAATGAGAAAGATATTTTAAGTTCTCAATTTTCGCAAAACATAGGAATAATTACTTTCGTCCTTTGGGAGATGATTAACGGTCTACGATCCTTCCAGTTACAGTAGAGAGATACGTGGGAAGGCGGACGAAGACAGCCGGCGGGTGCATTGTGCAAGGCCTGGATACTAAAAAAGTTTTTGTCATTCTATTGCTCATTGTTAAAACACAAAGGGCTTGTTTCCTGCTATTAAGTTTATTCTCCGCACATTACAATAGGACGAACATTATTATAGTAGCTGTCAGTGACATTTTATTTTAAAGATAAACAAAATTGTGGTGCGATTATCGCGAATGAACTAAGATCCTAAAAGAATTTATGTCACTAGCATCATGAGTTCCGTAGTATATTCTGAACTTTCTGAGCAACCCAGAAAAAATCGGTATAGAAATTAAGGAGTGCTAATGCGGCCATAAATCATTTCAAAATCCAACTTTATGATGCCAAAATTCTACTAATCAAGTTTCGATTTCGAAAACTTATTAGATTTTTTAAAGCTTTTGTAATTGGTTTTCTGATAATAACGGTACTATCATTCATTCAGAAAACTGTGGGAAGATTGTATAGAACCAAGGTAGCTCTACTAGAAAGTATCGCAAATATGTAAACGACAACACGATCGCCCCTACAAGAGGGATGCATTATTGGATTAGTGGCCCTAAGATTTTGTACCCCTTCGTATAAGGGAGAATGCGAACTTGAACGAAATCGGGAATGTGTAGGTATCGGTATCGATTATTTTCGAGAACACTTGTCGCAAGCACTCTTATATTTAGATTCCTGGAATCATTTGGGTAAATTCCATCCACTTGAATGGTTAGCTAAACACCCGGATTCGTAATAGTTTGGTCAGTTACGTCAGTTTGTTTAGAATTCTCCGTTGTGTCAATAACAACGTTCCCGAAACGAGCCCCTTCGTCATTTGTGGTAAGTTATCCGTAGTTCTTGGAATAATATACAGTACAGGCGCAGAATGTGGTTCAGCACGAGTCTCGAGCCATTGTTGAGACACGCGCGTTTCCGCTTTCGCGTGGAAAAATGCAAGCGCATTGTTGGAAAGTAAACGTAAGCACCCGAGGTGATTTCAAGAACATAATAATAGAATAAACATATATTTTCATTCCACTTAACATATTGTATGGAATGTTTGTCGTTTCTTTTGCTGTTATTATAGTCTTGAAAACTTGATAGGCCAAGGAGGAGATAAAATGGTCTCAGGAATATGTGCCGTCGGTTGTAGTGCATACGGGTGTGCGTCAGATAGGCGCCAGCCAGCCGGACGGCCACAAGAGCCCACTGTTCTTGACGTTTCAATGTGAGTAGTGCAATTACACTAACGTATTTACCCGACCACCGCGCCGGTCGATCAACCACGGCCTCAGTTCCCATCGATACGCACTTTTATGTTTACAATACAACTAAATGATGACTTAATTCACTTATGTTCTTAAAACTTAAAATAGTTGGAAAATACTAGTGAGTAATCCTCGAGATATTAGTCAAATAGACTTACTAATAAAGCAATCCTATTGACTTTCCTTACTTCATAAAGGCTAGTTTATATTGATCCAGTATTTCAAACCAACACTAAAATCCGGTAACATTGGGTTATTGGACCCAGGTAAACACTTTTCAACCCAGTTACCATCCAGTATCCAGTACTACTGGATTAGCGAAATCCAGCGCTGGATCGAAATGATCAAACATCATCCGGTGATGATGGACTGGATTTAAGTATTTAGGTACATTGGTCCAGTGTTACTGGATTCCAGTCCTGGGTTATTTGCAAACGGCAAAAGGAAAAGATCGTAGAAGGTGGCGTTCTGTAGTTTCTGCCCCATGGGAAGAAGGCGTGAGTTTATGTTATGTTATTAATTTGCATTTTCCAATGAAAAAATGTTGTTCAAAAGTGCATTTTCGATTCTTCAGAATATTCAAAATTAATTTCGAAGTAAAAAACTCGAACAAATGTGTGCACGGCCTTGAGATTTTTATCCAATCATGAGGTTGCGTACAAAACGCCACATATAAATGAAAATTAGGTATCACAAAGGTTGTAAAGCGCAGATGTGCATAATTTCACAGTAGAGCGGACGCGAGACCGGTCAGAGGGGTCGGCTAACCGCAGCAGGTGTAATGGCATCGTCCGACCATGTTGCTAGGGATCGTCAGTGCACACTGACACCACTTTACCATTTATAATAATACGAAAAGTAACCAATATCTCCATAAGAAGGAAGTCGGCTATATAAAATTCATTATTGTATATCTTTAGGTAAGGTATATTTCGCTTGTACAATTTAAACCATAAAATCTTTTAAGAATGTTATGGTTATGTCGAGCTAGACAACATTTTCCAAATGGCCCCGTAGCCCACGTATGACGTCAAAATTTGCCGAAAACTCGCCGGAGCAGCTATTTTGGTTTCAGCGGCGCCCGTATTATTATGATGACTGAACTGGCAAAAACGTTCGGCATTTCAAGTGGCCAGAATAGAGCGATTAATGAACAATCGAAGCTAAAATTAAACGAAAGAGTCGTAAACATTGCATGCCTCATTAAAATACCTCTGTCAAAGCTGATGACACTTCAAATATGTGATTTATTGTTTCTTAAATCAAGTGCCTGCGTACGTACAAGTAGGTACTACTCAAAACTTCCCACGAGAAAACATCAAGCTGATTGTGTCATGTATAAAGCAGACGCATTATCAATGCTCGAATGAAACAATGAGTCGTTGATAAAAATAAACGCCTGTAAGGAATAAACGTAAGTATTTGAATCTAATATTCCCATGGTATATGCGGTATTTTATATACCGAGAAGGGTGCGTTAAAAATAAAAAAATACGCTAAAAGAAATCAACCCGGAAGAATATACAAGGAATCGGATGAGCAAGAGTGCGTTAACCCAAAACGATGGACGCTGCTCACAATAATATGGACTAAATGTGTAACACGCAGATTGCCGCGCCTCTGAAAGATACAGGAGTAAACAAACCAATTTTAAAAGCGTAAAATATATTTTAAAATATTACATTTTGTCGCACATAATAAAACACATGAATATATTGATGAAGTACTTATGTAGTGCGAAAAGAAGAACTGCTTCAGAAGAAACGGATAAAGGATGATTTCATATCAAATAGATTTTGTTTAAAACCGGCCAAGTGCGTATCGGACCACGCACTATGAAGGGTTCCGTAGTTGGAATTAATTTATCACAAGAACAAACTTAACATTGTAGTTGAAAATCATGTTCTCCCATACATTGCAACGGCAAATGTAAGTTGGTCGACTGTTATCCTTTTAACTTAGTTATACATAATTATACTACTACCGTGATTTTTCACATATCCAAAAACAACCATTTAGCTGGCAGGGGAGGTGGGGACACTTGGACTCTTAACAATAAGCCCATTAAAGCTTAATATTTCACAAACGGATCCCTGTATCGAAAAATTGTTTACACAAACGCGAAATTTTTTTTGAAAGAACTACCCCACACCATAGGGTAGACGAGAAAAAAAAAACATCTCCACTTTACGAGTAGAGGAGGAAACCTAAATTTTTTTTTTTTTAAGACTTACCATTTTGTAAACGTGATTATAATGCTAATGATATATCCATGCCGAATTATAGCTTTCTAGTACCTACTAAGAGTCTCTGAGCTAAGCTGTGGACGGACGGAAAGACGGACATGGCGAAACTATAAGGGTTCCTTGTTGACTACGGAACAACAATATTGGATCTACAATATTGTATCTAGTGTAACATATGGCTTGTTATAGGGAAGGGCTTCCGATCGCGATGCATTAGTTTGCAAGCACGTGTCATATACCAACTGCACACAATATAATACAATACTGTAAAAAAAGTCTCACAGCAACCATATTATGATTGAAGAAACAGGACCGAAGCATTTAATCCGCGTTAAATAGTTCTGTTCCAACGTGATCATGATTCAAAAAGAAACTTTTAAACTCTTTTCAATGAGGATTTTTTTTTTTCAATTTGGGTACACTATGGCTATAATACATCGATCGATGCAATACCCATTCATTCGGACGACTGAATCACAAAACAGTACATGGTAGCATGTAACGAACAAGTGACGCAGTCAAGCCTTTCAACCTGTCTATAGAGCACAAGTGTTTTATGATACTGCTGGTATTGCATTGAAGCTATGTAAACATCGAATATAACAATAAAAGGAAACCATGGTAATGGTACTTATTTGAACAAATATAAACGCTTTTAGAAAAACCAAATAAAATCGGTTTATTATCTGACGTAGATTCCTTTCACAATTGAACCTTGAAAATATATATTGTTGGTAAGCAGCTGCGCGGATAGACGTTGAGTCGAGCCGGCAACATCGTGCGAAGGCAAATTCTCACGCGGAATGCGCGCAATCATAACCTTACGGGGAATTCACATAGTCGTCAACACATAAAGACTATATTGTTCACAAGAGCAAGGGGAACTTTTCTATGATGCGCTCCACTAATGACATACATTTGTATGGAAAGGAAATATAATTTTCAGAATTTATCCATGTGGGCAGACTGGCATAGAGAATTTATTTATTTTCGAATATTAGGAATTAAATGGCAACCAAAATTCGTAAGGATAAATTTGACCAAAATGGCTTGATTTACAATGATATTTAACTATTCTGTAGAATTCTGAGAGATTAAAAGATTATAAAATTCAGTGTGGCTTCAAAGCAAAGAGTAAATCTAACATTAATCCTGCAGATCACTTCCTCAATCCTGCCTAGTACGATAACTGCCTACAAGATATAATACAGTCCACTTTACCGTTTAACAAGCGCTGTATAGTGTGGATGGCTTCCAAGTAAGCGTGATGAGAACAACAACAAAGCCAAAAGCCACGTTCATCTGCACTATGTAATTTGATTGCATGAACCTAACACTATGGAGATACTATAGTCATTTTATTGACATGTTCAACAGCACAGTTGTCTTCAAGTCGCGCTGGAACCTTTCACTGAAACATCAAGCGTGACGTAAGAGTATATTCGTACAACAAAACTTCGATAGTGGAAGGCAATGTTGAAAACAATTTTCAAGAAAAATCGTAGTTAACAATGCGTGGCCATTAAATTAAGGTAAGTAGCTAATCTCAGTTTGATATCACGGCCGAGTTTGCAATCATAAATATGAGAATTTCTCGGAAAGCGAGTCAGGTGTGACGGCAGTTGTAGAGGTGGAGCGCGACACATCACCCACTTGCACGAGGGAGGTCCGGTCCGCCGCACCTCCGCCTCGACACTTTCGCTCACCATTATCACTTGTTATATCAGAAGTTGATTAAACAACTCATAGATTATGCAAAATATTATATGCAAAAAAATCACTTTCTGCACGAAGAGCCAAAAGGATTTTAGCACTCACAAGAGTCAAAGCAACAACTAAACCATTAAGAGGTTTTATTTTTGAACGTCCAGTTTTCATTTAACCAGAATAAGAAACTTAATCTAGACACAAGACGTCGCCACATGACTACATCTAGTACGCAACATGACGCTGGAAAAGATCGACGCACTCAAAGGCATTCGTTATAGCGATAATATCTTTATAGCAGCCGGTGTTGCGAATACGAATAAGAATGAACTGCCACAACTATCATACTTGTACGAATATACGTACTCAGTATGTAGTAACGTGGCCTTGCTGCCGCGGAATATTCTGTTATGACCAGTAAATATCATGACCTATTTGCTAAGCATCAGGAAGTTGGCAAATTAAACCTATGAGAGCATATATGAACAAAACAACGATGATTACAATTACAAGCGTTGACTCATGAGATTGAATAAATACTAGTGGAATCAATATCGATGCGTTTGATGCTCAACAACTGCACCGTGCTAGACTACGCCAAACCGCTCGTCTATCTTTAACCTCTTGCAGCATCGTAAATATGGAGAAATACTCGAGCGAAATAGCACCCACATCAATTTATGATGAGCTAATACCACATAATCAACAAAAAGTGTGAACTAAAGCCACGCTACCAATTCATTAGATAATTTTTTATCTAATCAAACAAATGTGGTTTATCTAACGAAGATTCTCACGATCAACGAAATGATATTGAAATGTCAATGGTTTCCTTGAACGTGCTATATTTAGTATTCAAACATGCGGTGATACTAAACAGTTTGACTGATAGGAGATAAAAGATGTTTATTCTTCGAGTCGTTTCATCGTTTGAACTCGAGTTCATGCAATCATCATAATGTTCCTCCCTATAGTGCTGCGCCGGCTGAATTGAAGCAACAGGAAATCGATCTAATGCCAGAGGCTAATGGTTATGTAAACACCAGTAATGGGCACAGGACGGGCTCTTCGCATCCAGTTACGATCGATAACGAACTTTATGGCAGTTTATTTAGTTAACTGTGATCTTGAAAATTTAGATTTCTGAATAAAATGGACTAATTGAAAGATAGAAAAGGACAAGTGCCGAGTAAACTTATCAAATTGGTAACAACTGATACTAATCTGACATGATGAAATGTTATTATTGTTATCAAACAAGACCAAAATACCTTTGAACATAACATTCAAATAAATATCCGCATATCAATGTTGATCGACATTGATAACTGGCTAATGATGGTTTTAAGTGAATCGTTACCTGTTAAGGAGTAACGTGCATTAAATTGCGCAACAATTACCTATTCGCCTGAAACGAAAACAAACGTTAATTAGTATGTTTATGCAGATTCTACTTGATAGCGGAAAACTGTCTGCAACTACATGGTTAGATCATTTCCGCAGTTTTCTTAGTGATCGCATTCGTCCTTCAGTGTAATTTAAGTTTACAGATGTACCTGCTACTTCCAAATGGAATACGTTTATTGTTTTTATCGTAAGAATAACAAGAGCCCGTTGGTCACGGCACCTGCAAGTGAATAACCCCGAACTTGAACGTAGAAACAGTTGGCACATGTAAACAGAAGCGCGCTGTAGCAGATGAAACTTATTGACGAAAGGTGCGGCAGTGGTCCGGAGCGTGCGTTGACTACCACGTGCCAAGCGGAGAAATCCTGCTGTACGATTACGAACTACACTGACACACACATACTCGTTGTGCCTATTTCTATTCTACACTACGTACAACCGACAACCATAATTTGTATCCACTTTTTGAAACGGTTTTATTATGTCCGCCTACTCTCCGACTCCGCAGCTACAGTTATTATTACGACTGCAGAACTATCTGCGTTAAATGTTGAAGGCATAATCTTCAGCAGAATCAAGTTTGAAATGCATAACTTTATGAATCAAAAGATAACCAGCGCATCGAAGACAGAAAAGCAACACGATCTGTCTTGCGAGATGTCGGGATTGCAACGTTATGAGACAACCCGAAGTAATATTAACTAGTAAGATTAACCCAACTCGTTAGTTCACGTGTTTCAAACTTCCTGCTTCAAGCTTACCGTGCAATGCGTCACTAACGGTTTTGCAAGAACTGCTTTTCTTTACTGCGCAACGGCAACATTCCTTTAACATCAAAATAATGGGATAATTTCTTACCATACAGTATGAACGTACACCATATTCCTGGTGTATTTTCAGAATTTTGTCAATTTTACGGTACTGAATCTCAAGGCATAAAATATATAATACTTTGCTGTACTCTGCATATTTGTTTCACGGTTGGTTTTGAATTATTCGATTATCATTACAGTGAAACAGATATTGACCTTCGAATTCTGCTGAAACATTGGCGTGAGAAATTAATTTGCTGCCAATTCCTATTGAGGTATAAAATTACTTAATTTAAAGTGTTAGATGGTAATCAAACAACAATATCTAATCGTCATACTTACTTAGCACAAGCTTGAGAATAATCTAAATTGAGATTACAGTCATAAAACCATAACGGATATACAATGTAGTTTTTTTTTTTCTGCATAAGCCCCCAGAAATATTAACATTTTTAAGAAACGATCATATTGATTCGCGCTGTATAAAAATAATGTAGATAGTTGGTTCCTTTTGTGACATAGGCCAAGGATTTTTGGAAATTCTACCCCTAAAGAATGTCAGTTTGTATGACAATCTGCAATTTTAAAATAAAATCAATGAAAATGTATAAGTACAGGCTTTGATAAAAAAAAAAATTAAAACACGTGTTTCAGGTTTTTTGAATATTCGAAGGAGTCGCGTTACGTCCGCTGCACGTAGCGTCCGTTTATGGCCCTATTGTATTTTTGAAGGGGATTTTTTCTCGGATCAGTCACGTTACAGCCGTTCTACCTAAAGATACATTCAACGCTAGAAGAGCTTTTTATTAGAAAAATAACACAAACCAAATTAACATTTTGTGAAGCATGGTACTATCCAAAATGCAAAGAATGCAAGCATGGTAAAATCCGAAAGGGAAACGCCCATTCTTGGCCATGTTTTGCCCAGCAATGTGATAAATGCAAAAAAAAATGCCCATTTAGTAACTAAAATATTGCTATTACTTATTTGTCATGAAATCTCCGGAATTAAAAGCTGATTTAATCAAGAAACTCAATCGTTTATTGCCTCATTTAACACTTCCGGTCGTTGGTCCTGTCAAAGTAGGGATGACAACTTTTACGGAAAAAAATCGAGACACTAAAACGGGTTACGTACCAAAAATCGATTTTTGGAATATCAACTTTTATTACGTATTGTTTCGCTTTTGTTATTTTCTTTAGAGGCAAAAAATGTTTTTCCATATTTGGCCTTATAAATAGGTACGATCTGTTTAGCCTATTCCGTGTTTCCAGTTTTTTTTTATATCGATTTTTCGATAAATCGATCTTATAACCTCACCCCTAGGTCAATAATAATCGTAATTGACAACAGATTGACATTGACATTTCACATTTTGTTTGGTGCTGTTTTCTTGCGACTTATGATTTTAATTTCTACTAAGTTTTTTTATTTGACATTCCGACGACTTTGATTACGATGTGGTTACAACTTGTATAATTGTTAAGAATGACGAAACAGGATTAGAAGCAATACGACAATATTCTTGCAATTTTATATCTGGTCGCAGGACAGTAGGGTGTTGTGCCCACGTGATGACAATTGTGTGTTTCTGGGGCTGGGCAAGGTTTCAATCAAATATAAATCCCCCAGCCTAATTCCTAGATGACGTGCTTGTCATTTATTTAAATGAGAACGAATAAAACTCAGAAACCTGTAAGTATGTCTTTTTTAACCTTGAATTTTTATATATGATTTATAAAAGTCCAACCGAGTTGTATGTAAAAAATAGTGTTTGTTTCTTTATCTATGTTGTGAACCCTAACGCCTATAATTTGCTTCTTTCGTGGGCGTCACTTGGCCAAAACCTCTTTATCAAATGGGCATTTCCCTTTACGCGGACGAAGTTGCTGGAAAAATGCTAAGCCAGTATTTTTTTAAGCTTGAAAAAAGCAAAAATATATCTTATTGAATCCAGCCAAGTCATGTTCTGCGCTCCAAGCTTAGATTTATTACACCAAAACCACAGCGACTGGCAAAATACGTCATTAATAAGTAACTAACTACGTACATAGAGATTCCTTTATAATGACAATGTTCAAATCAAAACAAGAATAAAACCATTTAACTCAACGAACGAACGTAGACAGACATATTATACCTAAATTGTACAATAAAATAAATTCGTGAATATCACGAGCCATTTGGTGAAAAGCAGAACTTTCGCGCTACGTTTCGGAATGTATGTATCTGAGTTGACATTATGTAACCAATTTTATAATATTATCCGCTTAGGATATTTGAATTGTAAACGATCACCTCGATTATGTTTATTTATTAAATCTAAAAACACTTCCTAATCTACTTTTTTATTGCGTGTGTCTACACCAAAGTTTCGGAACCGCATTTAGCGAGCGAGCGCCCGCGCACCGGATCAACTGTAATTGCTACATTGCCTTCTAATTACTCCAGCTCCTCACCTCTATCAGACGGTCTGATTCAGACCTCATGGGCGGCTTGCATTGTTCTTCTCATGGTCTTGCATCAACATCATGGTTATTGATTCGTATGTTATTACTTCCCTTTCTGGGGGAACATGGACTTCGCGTGTTGTCCTTATGTAATGTACAAAACTTTCAATACATTCGTCAAGTATAGTATTTACTTCTTCAGTTGCGCCACAGCCCACAAGTTATTGCTTTTTATCGTCGTCAACAATAACAACGCAATGCTATGTAATTTGATGTCTAAGTGCGTTATGGCAACTTGTATAGGTCGTGACATTTACGACTGAGTTTGTGTCTGAGGATGACGCTTCAGGCTTGACACTATTCTCGTCCCGACTCAGCACGACATCGAAGATTATCTCAACCGATACATTTAGTTACACTTTCTCGTAATGTGCAAATTCCATGTGTTTTAACTTTCGCGAAGAATGTAACGGCCCATGAACATCGGTGGTTTCCAAATAAAATGAATGGTAATATTTGATGGTTTTGAATTTAAAATAGCTCAATTGAAATGATTACGTCAACATTGAAGTAATAAGCTAAATATTCATCTATAAATGTGATAAACCCGTGTTAAATTAATAGATGAAAACAGTGGATGTTTGCTGAAGGGTGAGCAGTATGCTGCTACTATTAGGTGTCCTAAATTAACAAAATCGCAAATGCATAGTCAAGATGAAGAAGAGTATCAATATTCACGCAAGAACGGGCAAACTTAGAGCCGGTAGTAACGAGGGAGGATACACTCGATTCGAGCGTAAGGGATCTCAAAAATAACACAGTTCGCAAGATGCTAAAACTATTTGATGTCTGTTGGGTCTGTCATAATTTAGTTATTTGAAACCTTATAATGCCCTCTATAGAATTGTTTTTTGCTTGACTTTATTCACGTTATACTTAGCCATTATTTGGCGCGGTCCTGCTTACTCTGGTCGAACCGGTTCTACGCCTGGCTTTGCGACTGGACCTGCTACCACTCGCCAAATGAGTCGTGCGCGCGCCTACGTCGCAAATATGTTAAGGCAGCATGTATTCAACGGATCAGAAACTAAATAAACTTACAATACACAAGCTATTCACCAATTCCGGTTCGGTAACAAACATCAACAAAAGTCCAAAAAACCTTGAAATGTCACTATGAACTTAGCAAAATAGAACAGCGCAGGTGTGGCAGCCATCAAGATTATTGAGGGTAGTGCTTCTAAAGGTCACACCTAAATGTAATTCGAACCTGATCCAATTAAGTAGGACTATTAGGTATACTGGCTCGCCCTGCTACATAGTGGAACTTACATTTTTAAAGCCTCGTATTTAAAGTTAGCACAAAATACAAAGTAGCATTTATTTAAAAAAATATATCTAGTCGAGTTTAATACAGAGGTGGCTTCTATAAAACTTTATAGACAGTAGTTTTCATCTGTTTGAACGAATCAAACAAAATTGTTTGAGTTTAACGGTTTCACTTTCAGCATTTTTACGACGATCATTAAATTACTATCGGAGAATTATAGATTCTAATAAGAGAGATATAAAAATTTTAAATCATATCTGTGATCGCCAGACGAGTTTTACTTTAATTACGAATAAGCATCGAAAAAAAAAAACAATAATATTTTTATAAGATGAGATTGATGTTGACTGTTTTTCGAATGGACTTGATTGATCACATTGCTGAGATTACTACTCAAAATGTATATCCTTATAGTCAGCGTCCAAATGTCCAATACAATTCAATTCAATTCCATGTCGTCAAACAATCTACGTTTTGGCGTAGTAAACAATATGCCATTTTATGATGACATCATCGTCCAGCGAGGAACCCATAATAGGTAGGCTCCTTTTTTTCGTTTTGGCCAGCCCACAATCGAAAACTCGTTTAATTTTAAATGAGTTTGGAAATCTGGTTTTTACTTTGAAGAAAATGTTGTCAAGTATTGAAAACGATTTCAGTAAATACCTTTACCAGTTTAAAACCTTTTTGGCCTAACTTATGTAGTTTTTTTTTTAAATCTTTTGTTTTAGGGACTTTTATTCAAAGAACATGCCAGCCCCGTTGAGACATAAATAACCAATACAACTACACAATCAATATTAATCAGATACTATTCTAGAGCTTAAGAACTTATGTAGTTCTAGGAGCAGTGGTGGCCCAGTGGTAACGGACGCTACTTACTAGTTGTAGGTCGTCGGTTTGAACATAAGCACTTTACTATGTGTACATTATTTAATCACCACTGCTCTCAAAACGGTGAAAGAAAACATCGTGAGGAAACCGGCATGTCCTAGAACCAAAAAAAAAAATAAGACACATCAATCAACCCGCTCTGGGGCCGCGTGGTGGATTATGGCCAACTCCTTTTCACAGAGAAGAGGCCAGCCCAGCAGTGGAGACATTATAGGCTGATTATGGCATGCTTAGGCTAAATACTGCTCATGGCGCAGGATAAAGTAATAAGTAACTTGTATTAATTTAGTCATATCAAATGATGTACCTAATTGAGGAAAGTGTGCACCTCATGTGTGATACAGTTGCGTAAATGTGCTCCTGAATTATTCAATATCGGGTAATAATAATTTAAGGAAAACAGATGTTTTAAATCGATATCAAAGCAATTGCTGTAACAGTATTTTTGCAACAAAACAAGTAGATACTTAGTTCTTTTTCCTTTTAAACGGAAAAATATAGTAAGGAAAAACTTATCGTGCCAATGCAACTTCTGCGTCTGGCATTTGAAGTTTTTGTAAGTCTGCACAGTCTACAGATAACTTTAAACGATTTCCGGATGATTGACAATTTTGTATTGAGTCTGTAAGTTTGTACTGATATCCTGAGCTAAGATCAGTTAAGGTTTAAGAACAAGTATTGCTGGAAAACCTTCAATACAATATCGAATATATACCTATTTGTTAAATGTTTATTGAGCCTTAGTTTCTCATTACAAACCAGTGCCCTAGTAACTGCGTGTCAATAGAAGCCAATCAAGCGCATCGGCTCCTACCGAGGACGTAATGACATCAAATTACTCGGCAATCTACGCGTAAGTATTGAAGAGATTTTCACTACTCAGCTTAAACCCTATATACTTTGGATAGTAATTAAATGGTATAGAGATACGTCCGCAATAAAAAAGGCATTTGAAACTACAATCACTAAAAATAAATAACTGTACCTATTAGAAATATTATGTAGATTTGCTTCATCATCGGTCATAAAAGAAGGCTTACTTAGTAGGTAGATGATGGCAGAAGTAATCAATATAACTGTATACCAGCGCGTGGAATCGAAGGGTACCTATTTACCTACATTTTGATTGATGTCTAGCGTTTAGTCAGATAAGTAATCGGTTGGATATAACGAGGGGACCACTCGTAGTGCACCGAGGCAATGCATGGAAACGTGCATACTTGATTAAAACTAGGCGCTTGATGACGCTTTTTAGGTACTTAGTTAATAGGTTAATAGATACTAACTAGTTACTAGTACATACTGGTATATCGAAACGCAATAACATTTAGCATTAGTAAGTTCTAATGGTACAAGTATGGACCTCTTTAGAGGCACTGCGGCAAGTGCATACAAACGAGCGACTTGTGTTGCCAGAAGTCAGAAACATAACTGCAGTTTTACATAGAAAGCTATAGCTTTATGAATGTATGACATAACATATCTTGTAGAAAACGCATACATTATTGGTAAAGATATCCCAAAGACGAAAGTTTCTGACTTGAGAGCGCATGATTTGAGTAGAATACGTGACCGGATGACTAAGTAAATATGCAACAACAAAGTGAAATATTGATTTTGTGCAGGATTCAAAACCTGCCGTGCGATTCTGTAACCATCTCACCGTGAAAGCTTGGGTGAAGTGAGCGTGGAGTGAGCTGTCATTCGCTAGGGATTAATACTATTAAGTGCTCACTTCACTTATGATTTCACGGTGAGATTTTTACAGAATCGACCGGCTGATCTGTAGATCAGGGTGATGCAGGGTTGTCAGATGACACAAGCAGAGAGTCCAATTATTGTTTAGTGGTCTTTCGGGCGTCAAGCACATATTGATGCGAAATTTTTAGAAAAAAAAAAAAAAACTTTTACACTGAATGTATGCCTACAAAGAACGGAAGACATTGGCAAGTTCTTTCTCCAGTTTTTTTTTTCAAAGCAAATCAAACAGCCCTGGACTAATACCGTACTTGTGTTCGTTACTTCGTTATGTCTGACTGGCCGCTATCCAGGTCGCGTTACAAAACGCTTACGAACTAGTTCAGGGACAGCACTGTAATTGAATTGTACATGATACTGGCTACTGACTGCTGAGTAATGTCAATTTATCGCTATTTCACTTTTTTATGCTCTGCTACTGTTTCAAAAAGCATTTCGCAAATCTTTAGCTTGCCGACTCGGAATTACTTAAAGTAGCAACCATAATGTTTAACATACAAAACTTTCTCTCAAGTAAGAGCTACTAAAATTAATATTATTAAAGTCGTTACCAACTAATTAGCACCAACCTTGCAAGGTGACCGACTTTGTACTTGTTCCAAAACATGTAGCCAAAATATTAAATTCTCACTTTCTTACTTATGTGAAGCTGATCTTTTTTCGCATCAAGATTCCATCTACATAATGATAGGTAGGTGCAACGAATGGACCATTTCACAACTAGGCAGCAAGTCGAGCGGAATGCGGGCCGCCACCGGCCTTGCAGCTTGCCAACACTGACCACTCTCGCACACTAATAGATCCAAATAGATACACTATCAGCGACACAAAGTGTTGCTGTACGCGTACAGAGTGCGATGACCCTAATGTCAATCTTCGCTATTTATTAGCGACTTTAACAGTCTGTCTGTTGGGCCATTAAAAAAGCTAGTCGACACCCTAGACCTTTTCACTTTTTTGTCGAGACTCCAAAGAGATGCGCGGATGCAAATTTTCTAAGAATCGAGGAGAAGCCAAAAATTTAAAATCACAATTTTTTACATTTTCGATTGAGGTTTGTGGCAAAGTAATAATAGCCGCACGGGTCGATCGACAGGTTAAGCTACGCTTGCCGCGGTTGGTCCGTGGATGGGTGACCATCTTCACATGCCGAGACCCCTCCGTGCCTCGGAAAGCACGCTAAGCCGTTGGTCCCGGCTGTCATTCGTGGATCTTTGACAGTCGTTATGGGTCGTCAGTAGCCCGAAAGTCTGACAACCAGTCTTACCAAGGGGTATCGTATTACCCAGTAACTGAGTTGTAGAGGTCAGATAGACAGTCGCTCCATGTAAAATACTGGTATTCAGCTGAACACAAGTATAGCATTTATCCAAGTAGCAGAACAGAAGTACAGCCAGATAATGCCTTATATGTTCAATTCTTTAGCAAGGACTTTTCATCAATACTACAAAGCTTAATGCCAACATATTGAATGAAATTGATATCAATTAATAGGGTACACATATCAATAGGACAATTGAAGTGTTTTTTTAGGATTTGCTTTGCAAACATTTTAATGGATGACATGGAACCTTTTGAGTGTCTATATGTATACGCAGCCAAGATAATTAGCACACAATACTGGGCAGACACATCATGTTTCAACTTCAACCACTACCCATTGTTTTCTACAGGAATTGAGAACAAACTGGCCAAGTGTGAAAAATGCAGTCTTAGACATTGGTTTGTTTGTTACCTTTTTCAGTAATCAGTAGCATATATATTACTTACTATGAATATTAATCTGTCATCATAACCAGAATGTTGAAAATAACTGATTGTGTAGTTTGTAATTCTACTTACTTTAAGACAGGGAACTAAACATATTATTATCTATTCATTTTGGTAAACCGAATCACAAAAAGTGTACCTACTTAGTGATAATGTAATGCTTAGTTACAAAGGTCTGATATTTATTGGTATTCAATTATTACTGTGAGTATGAGGCATGGCATGACATGATATCATGTCACATCCGAACACTGACCCAATTATCAAATCAGAATAAAACTCAATAATTGTGACACTGGAACTCAAGGCGTTTGAATGTACTGAATGCATGATAACTTGGTGACACAGTATGGATCATAATCAAGTTCTTACCTATATTTTTTCCTATAATTAATTATTCCACATACACAAAACTTAATGGAATCTTTAAGACTGATTGGATGCATGAATCACTGTATGTAATTAAGCAAATTCGTTAGAAAATTAAAAGGAACCATAATTGCCCTAATGATTATTGCTTGGGAAAGATTAGACCTGGCCATTGAGAATGAGTTGATTATTACTGTGCCTCTTAAAATTTTAACTAAATTACTTGATAAAATGATCTTCATTTGATTGATTATTGAATTGTTGCAGAGGAAAAAAACTAGGTATAAGCATCTACCAATATTAGCAGATAGCTGTTAGAATATTACAAGTTTCGGTATTATAATTATTGAGAACTAGCTGACCCGGTGAACTTCATACCACCTTAGAAACAATAAATGTGAGAAAACAAATTATCTTCATAATTTTTTTTTCGTAAATTTTCCCCACCTTTTAATAGTTATTCTGCTATACAGGGCAGAGACAAATCCAACAAAACAAAGATTATACAAATCTATTCAGCCTTTCTTGAGTTATAATTGGTGCAACTAACCTGACTTTGCGTTATTTATATATAAGACTAGCGACCCGCCCCGGCTTCGCACGGGTGCAATGCTGATCACTATCACTACATAGTATAAAACAAAGTCGCTTCCCGCTGTCTGTCTGTCTCTATGTATGCTTAGAACTTTAAAAATAAGCAACGGATTTTGATGCGGTTTTTTTTAATAGATAGTGATTCAAGAGGAATGTTTATATGCATATAATACATGCATAATATAGTAGAGAAACACTGATAATTTTAGAGCCATTATTTCTCTTAAAAAGTATAGGATAAAAAATGGTTATTGTAGGTTATCCCTAAGAGATAGACATATGCCATCGCGGACTTTTTTGTAGACCTTTTTAAGGTGTACAATATTGTAGTACATTATTTTGATCTATCTCGTAGGGTTAAGCCAGCGTTTGCAATGTAAGCGCAATAAAATGTGTTTATTTACGACATCACATTAGAAACCCCTAAAATGATCAGTGTTTCTCTACTATATTATACATGTATTATACATATAAACCTTCCTCTTGAATTACTCTATCTATTGAAAAAAACCGCATCAAAATCCGTTGCGTAGTTTTAAAGATTTAAGCATACATAGGGACAGACAGCGGGAAGCGACTTTGTTTTATACTATGTAGTGATAGATAGATAGGTATAAGATATAAATTATATTTAAAAGCAGTTTTCTAAATAATAATTACACACTGAAGTCATACCTACTCAAAGTTAATGTTTGAAGAACATTAATAGAATGTAATGTTGATGCCATCCATTCATAAAATGTTCTAAATGAATTACAAACTTAATTTAATTTATTCCAATTATTCTATTTTATTCTTGAAACATCCTCATTAATATTAGAAATGTGAAAGTTAGACTGTCTGTCTACTGTTTTCACTAACTACTACAATGAAACAAATTATTTTTGGTAAAAAGTTAATTCAGAACCTGGTTATCGATATTTACTATTACAGTAAAAGAAAACAGTCAGAGGTTCTTCTTAGGGGTGTAACTTTAAGGTTGAACTCACACAAATGACCTCATTTTGATTAAATAAGTAGACAATAGTTTCTAAAAATGGTTTAAAAACCTGCTCAATGCTGCGGTCATATCAAAGATTATTTTCGTTTGTTTATTATTAGTTAGGATATAAAGACATTCTCATTTACCAGTATATTTCTTGGACAGAGGTTTAATATGTCATAAAACCAAGTGTTAAAAGAAGTTATGTAGTAATGTGTAGTGAGTGATTTAAACCGAACATACTCTTATTTACATTACAAAACATGAGAATGTATTTAGTACTGATTTTCAAGTGCACTTGTTAGAAAGTTTAGGAAACTATTAAAAATCATTAGAAGGGTAGAAACTAGCATTTTAATAAGGCTTTAGATTTCGCAATATAGCCAAAAGTATAGCATTGCAATTCTTTAATTTATTATAATTTGAATTGCGAACTCAACAAAACTATTATTAAACTTTCTACTTCCAAATATCACCGCATATATCCGTAAAAAAGTAACATAAGCAATGTATGACTATCTGAAGTCGTTAGATTAATAAATAACGGTGCGTTTCAGTATATATTATACGTACGTTTACTCCTAACAACAGCAGCTATACAATTTACAATTTGCTGGACAACCGACATGGAATTTTAACGTCGTAGTCACTTACCCAAAGCTCAATACCCCAATTCATTTTCACGGCAATAGAATCCACACTTACACAGAAAAACACATTGAAGATTCACTAAAACACTACAGTTGATAACAAGCAAAATTACGAAAATATTTCCACTAATATGTTGTTTTTTATCACTACCACCATTTCAAAACACATTCTATAGAAATAAACATGGCTGACTGACATGACATTTCGAAAGACTGGCTACATTGCACTGAGCGACTGACTGACGGAAGTCCGAAAAATAGAAGTGTTTTTTGCAGATTGTCTATGGAATATGTTGCCAGCTTTTGAGGATTTCCAACAATTGAAGGTCAAATAAAACTCCAAGGTGCTGAAAATTGTTTTAATTTGTAAAAATTAAGATACAAAAATTTTGATATGTTTTTGCGTATGTGCACTGCGTGGCTGCAATAATGAGCCGTCAGACCCTCGACGAACGAGTGCTGTTCGCCGAACTTCCTAAAACACAATTTTCTGCTTTTAGACAATGTTCTAATTATAGATAGTTATTTGTGGCCCAAGTCCTACCTACTACGTAATACACTCATAATCTACCTAAATGAAAAATGCCTTTAGTTACATTGACAGCTGAACATCCATTACGTACGTTGAGTTGTTTTTCAAAATAATATTATTTTGAAAAACAACTCACCAACTATTGCACGGTCTACATAAATATTATGTAGACCGTGCAATAGTTCGTATAAAAAATAATAAATAAAATGCAAGCGATTGTGATTGCGAGTACGTTACGCAACAAGGGAAAAAGACTATAGATAAACCTTTAAAAACTAGATTTTAGTAAAAAATTGTGTGGAGTTGTACAGTGTCATGAATACTGTTTTTAAAACAAGTTTTTTACTTAGGCTACGCTCTCGAATATAAGCTTTAAACACGGATGAAATAATTACTTTGACGGGTTCCAAAATAGCGTGATGACTTGACCTTCGTGATGTAGGTGGGCCTGTGATCGAGGAAGCCCGTGATGATGGCAGCGGGCTCTGTAAGAAGAATAGTACATATTATTATTAACGGTTACTATTGTCATTTTTTTTAAACAAATAAATATAATGTTATATTCATCTAGTGACTTAGTATAATAATATTAATTAAACGTGTCGGTTTGTCTAAAACTTGAACAAAAAGATTGTTCCATTCATATTTTCTTAAATATTATTTTTATTTAATTCACCTTCAATGCCGGTATAAAACCAAAATCAGATGGTAAAGGCTGAGTTTGTATGTTGTGCATTCCTTCTTCCGATGCCACGGAGACTATAGAAGGCCGAGCCGACAACTGCTGTGCCAATAAAAGCGGGTCGGTATCTGAAAAATTATATAGTGCCTAGTGAGATATTCTTTTGATTGAATAATCTACACTGTATATTTTGGATCATGATGATGGTATTAAGGTCATCCTGCGGACTTACCAATATTCATTCCTTTGGCAACTCTACTTGCTTGCACAAGTTTTCCTGCACTTCTTCTGAATCTTATTCCTCTTTCAGCTTCTCTTCTCAATCTTTGAGCAGCAGCAGCTGATTCTGCTACCGCTTTAGCCATTGGTCCCATTCCAGATCTCTTCAAATTTAAATCGACTATGTAGCTTAGACATATAGCATTTGACAAGATATCATCGCTTGGCTAAAATTAAATAATATAAAATTAGGAAATAAGTTGATGTATTTTTTTACATGACTGTGACAAGTTAATGGATGCAACTTTGGTTAAAAGTTGCAACAGTAAACTAATTACAAATGTAAGAACCGAAATACGTACGGAACCAATATCATTTACACTGATATCAAGTGAACGTAAAGGAGTTTTCACTAAACCAATGGCTCGTGCTAGTAGATCACCACAAGTCGGAGGATTTTCTGCACTCGTAGTTGACCATACACCTGCTGGTGGCGTCAATAAAGGACCAGGTGTTATTCCACAACCTGATATATTTAAGCTGTAAAATACACATTATAGAAATTATGCCAAAACACCATCCATTAAAATGTTAAAAATAACTCCTTATTACCTGGTTAGATTGCATCCTCTTGCAATAGATACGGCTACATGGGCGATTCCTTCAGAACCAAGTTTCGTGTTAAGTCTTAAGTCTAGCGTGCGAACACCGCAACCGGAATGATTAAGTGCATGCGATATACTTTCAACACCAGTGGGACCTAAAAAGTTAAAGTTCTTCATCACTTTATTAGCCCTGTAAGTTAACATACCATAACACTGTTTTTATTTCGGCTGGTGTCCCTTATCACGAAAGTCGAATGTTCTCACGCTCAACTTTCGGTTTCCTAAATCAATAGTAGATACTTTGTTAGATAAGATATTACCAAATATGTTATCAGCCAATGTGAGAGTTCGTAAAGCAGCACGTCTCATAATAAATTTTCCAATTGACGAAGCACCATCATCGCCTATTTTGCAATGACTGAAATCCAGTATTTCTAATTTTAAATTGTCCGAAAGTCCCCGAAGTATATATTTAACTCGTTGGCAATTCATATCACTTCTTGTAATTCTGAAGGCAATTATAAATTCTTAGTTATATCCGTGACAAATAGTCAAAAAGGAAAATAACCGTAAGTTAGGATTGGAGGGTGGAGAATAATACATAAATAATACCTTAAAATCTTCAGCTGCACACATTTTTCTATTCCATGAGCCAAATTTTTAGCATCGTTATTTGTAAATTGAAATTGGTCTGTACGGTATTCAACTCCAATTGACCGCAGTTGGTATGTTACATGCAATTCAACTAAGTTTGTCAAACTGCCCAAAGCGGCGTGAAGAGATATATGATCTGAAAAAGTGAACATTACGTGCCATGTATGCATTTGAAACGATAGTAATAAATACGGTCGCGTCGATTATTAAATTTCATAGTACCGCTATGAAATTTAATATGATAAAAAATGTTAACAATATGTCAGAGGAATCACTTTTAGTGATTAAAATGAATTGTTTCTTAATAAATTGTAAATTTTAATAAACTGTAAATAATGGTTTTATGTTTCACCTTTGCTTACCTCTAGAGATTACTTCTTTATCTTTTGCTTGCTGTTTATTTCCATTTTTCCGCTGACTTGTAACTAAGTGAGCCAGTTCTGGTGAAGCCATTCTCTGTACTGGAATATCAGTCGGTATCAAGCTACGGATTGATAACTTTTGTATATATGGTCCACAAAGCTTCACTAATGTATTCACCTAAACAATTCAAAATAATATAAACTATACAATTTTCCCAAGTAAGTATCTAAGAGCAATGTGAATCTCTGAGATGGTACTTCAGCGGTATATGAAAATATTTAATTCATCATTGTAGCAGTGTCAAAAAGAAACGATGGTATTATTAGGGTACGTTTTGTAATTCTCCAACCTCTTATAATCCGTGGGTCCAGTTAATGTTGACCGAAAGCAGTATGTGAAATGGTTGGTAATATTTAAAACAGAACTCAACAGCTTATTACACTCTCAACTGACCTTTTCAGGATCGTATTGCCTTGGATTCATGTTTTCTAAAATATCAGCAAAATGCCGTTCCATAAAAACGTTAATCCATTTTTTACCATCTGCCAAAAGAGGTGAATCCGTGAATTTTGAGTGGTAGCATCTTTTCCAGAATATGTCACTTTTGATATTATCCACTAAAATCTGAAGTGGTACATCAGTATCCAAGATTTGCAGAAATAATTCACGATCTTTAGCAACCAAATGATGTAGTTTAGGATAGCCTGCAATATAAAACATGTTTTTTGTGAATTCGTGGTCAGTGGTTACGAAACGGGGCACTATGAAAAAAAGACAGAAGAAGAAGAAGAAGA
This sequence comes from Eremobia ochroleuca, assembly GCA_949629135.1. Lineage (NCBI taxonomy): Eukaryota > Metazoa > Arthropoda > Insecta > Lepidoptera > Noctuidae > Eremobia > Eremobia ochroleuca. Next base: position 15,090,007 of record OX451387.1, read on the forward strand.
TAGAAGGATGTAGAAGTAGTAGGGTGGGGGAACACTATGGGACACCTCAAGGGCATTGACTTTGTCCTCAGGGTTATAGACCTTAAGGTAAAGGTCAAAATTCCGAAAGTCAAGTTCCGCGATTCTCCTAAGGCCACTGACCTTGACCTCATGATCATTGATCTTGAGGTCAAGGTCAAAATTCCAAAAGTCAAGATCTGCGATTCTCAGGAGCAGTAACAGGACAATATTCATGGTTAGTAACCTTGAGGTCAAGGTCAAGTGGCTTGGGACCTTGTGATCCTAGAGGTCATATCGAGTGACCTTGGAAGTTATGGTCAAGTGTCCTTGGGATTGTCTTTGGAATTCCAGTGCTCGGACACTACCAGCCCCTTAAATTCGAGTGCAAAAACAGTTTTTTTTCTTTTGCTTATATCTCGAAAATTGTGTCCTATCGTAAAAATAATGAAAAATTTGCCCTGAACTTCCTGCCGCGTAATCTCAACTTGTAGGTAATCATCAACTATGAAAAATTTCAAATGTTTCAGATTATCCATACAAAAAAAAACCTGCTATTTCTGAATGGCTAAAGCAATAAGGCGTAGTCAATGAAGCACCGCTTCAGCGGGTCTCCTACTTATGGGTGGCAAAAAAAAAAATAACCACGAAGGGGATAGCGGGGTCTTAGCTCACTCGCTTCGCTCGCTCACTAGACCCCGCCATCCTCTTCGAGCTTTCCTGTCCAAGTCGGGGTGCCCCAAGCCCCGAGCCCGCTTCGCTCGCTCATGCATCTTAAACTCTCCTAGTACAGTAATATTGCATTTTATACCGATCCGTTCGACATAATCTTTACGACAAACGGCTGGTCGGAGACAAAACACCAAGACGCTTTTAGCTTTATATTTAGGTGTTATATACGATAGAATCGAGAAAATAAACGATTTGCGAAAATATTTTTTTTTTTGGCTAAAAATTTTTATTTTCTCAGTGCCCCACCACGTACACTCCAACCGAATGGTTCGAGCACCCGCGTTTTTATCTTAATCATGATAATGTGATTAAATGAGAATTATTAATATTATTAATGTAAGAAAATTGTGTTTAAAAAGTATGAAAAGACAGAAAGCTTACCTATTGAAGCGTAATGAAAAAAAAAATAGTACAGTAGTAATAATTTGTACATTTTCAATACTAACCCATCCAATTTTCAGCCAATTTCTTAATGCAAATAGATGCGAGAGGTTTTGGAATATTAGAATCCCATTCGAATTCTTCTGGCTGAATTTTTCTTCTAGGTTCTATATTTTTTGTATGCTTATAAGCTAAATAAGTGGTGAATTTTACACTTTCTGGAAACTTCATTTTTCGACAGTCGAGGTACTTTACAAAATATTCATTCATACATTAAAATATTTTACTAATTATATTAGAAGTCTGTAATATCTTTGTTACACTGACGCTCATCAACGAACAACGCAACCATAGAAACAAAAGTTTTGTTTGTTCAATAATTCTTCTTAATGATAAACGTGCGCTTTTGAAGGCTATTTATACCGGAAGTACTGTTTTATTCATAGACAAATTCAAATTTGGGAAATAGAGGCGTTATTTTTGCAACACTGTGCACCGTCACCGATTCCTATCCTCTGTTCTACCCTTTCCTTGTAGATTTTGAATGATTCTAGAATTCAGTTGTTTTTGTATTCAGGCTAATATTGTTTATTTTTATGCAGATTTTTTAAATAATACATTTTGCTATTTAATACTAATTTCATATGTAGGATTCATTTTCATTCATCTTACATACCTTCTCGCGCACAGTCATATGAATTCTGAATCTGACATCAACAATTCAACATCATTCATTCATTTCAATCAAATTGACGTTTGTTAAACTTGTAGTAGAGGAGATTCTGTCATTATTTTGATAATTTCATGTTTTGCTAAGGAAAAGGAAAGGCGTAGGACTCGAGTTTTCTTTCAGTATTCAGGACTTAAAATTCGTTGACGATGGATAAACACAACAGTTCCGAATTATTAAATTCAGACTTTTCGCTATCAAAGAATGCCAGTTCCGACTCATTGGACTCGGATTCCAAATCGAGTTCATTGAATTCTAAACACGGACAAGACTCCGTAAGTTTCCTAAAAGGATTAATTTATTCTTATTGAATTTTATAACAGCCGCTTCCCTGCTTCCTGTAATTTAGTTTAAGCTAGCGATTAGTCACTGTTGTGCGTTACTATTTATTTGCAGAACCAATTGTTTTAAGTTTCCCTGTTGCAATGAGCAGAAACAGATCTATTCATATTTGCCTATTTATTAACTGCATCCACAATCATAGGCAACAAGAGCTGTCCAAGGCTGGTATCATGTTGCTTAACCAAGTATGATTGCTGACTCATTAGTTTCCAGGCATTCAAGTTTACGTTTCTTTTCAGCCTCACGTTCTGGGGGACATTCAACTCCTGGATGGTGAGAAAGTGATGAGCCTAGCCCGGGATGTGACATACTTGTGCCCATATAGTGGTCCTTCTCGGGGAGTTCTTAAAGTGACTAACTATCAGCTACACTTCAGACCTACGGATACAGCTGCATTACAAAGTACTCTCAGTGTGCCCCTTGGTGTTGTAAGTTGTGTTTAAATTTTTCTTTATCTATCATTTACATCGCTATACACATAAGGACTATTTTATTATACGCTATATGTAAAGCCTGGGTAAGTACATACTTTATAATAATCAGCCTATAATATTCCCACTGCTGGGACACGGGCCTCCTCTCTTCGAGAGAGAGTGGGCTGTAATCTACCACGCGGGCCCAGTGCGGGTTGGTAGATGTCAAATATCATCAAATTTTTGGTTCTAAGACTCCCGGTTTCCTCATGATGTTTTCCTTCACCAGTTTGGACATACTTTGCTTAACCCAAATAATGATGGGCAGGGGGTGATTGTGATGATCATGTAGACACAAAATAGACCCACAATATATGATTTTTTTTCAGGCTCAAAATTTTTACAGGGTGTTCTACTCATGAATATGAACAACTGTCACTATGGGACCAACTCTGAAATCACGAAAACAAAATCAGCTGTTTAACACGTTAATCGCCACGATAATAGTAGAACTTCTTAGCGTCAGCAAAGATAATCCACCCCCAAGTGGTGGATGGATTATCTTTGGCGTCAGACACATATGACTGACATGGCGATTAACGTGTTAATACAAAAGTTCAATAATACCTACTTGACCGAAATGTATTAAACAGCTGATTTTTTTTCATGATCTCAGAGTTGGTTCCATAGTGAAAGTTATCCATATTCATGGGTGGAACTCCCTGTAAAAATTTGGGGACAGTAAAAAAAAGCATGCTGTATGTAGGTGAACATAAATATTATTATGTATGAACATATTTCAGGTATCTCGAATTGAAAAGGTTGGTGGAGCTTCATCAAAAGGAGAAAACTCATATGGCATTGAAATATTTTGCAAGGTAACAATCTACTATCAAATTATAAATACTTCAAGTATTTTATTGTTTTCTATGATTAATCATTAATGCATAATTCATTACAGGACATGAGAAACTTAAGGTTTGCACACAAACAAGAGAATCATTCTCGACGCGGAATATTCGAGAAATTGCAGCAGTTAGCATTCCCGCTATCACATAGACTTCCTTTATTCGCATTTAGCTATTCAGAGAGCTTTCCTGAAGATGGATGGCATGTGTATGAACCTATTGCAGAGCTGAGGCGCATGGTAAGATGATTATAATTATGGGTTAAAATTCGTAAACCTTATTGAAATTACTCACAGACCCTAGATTTTTTACCTGACTACACTACAAAGCCAAAGGAGGGTTATGATTTCAACAGGCTACATACATGTTCATCTGTAGCCTGTTAAAATCATAACTCCTAAACTACTCGTCGTATTTTGACAAACATTATAAACAAAAGACTTTATTAACAAGGTTTGATTTGCCTCAATTATATGATGTGTGACTCTGGATTTCTAATTTGTCTGTGTGTGATGTCTTGTTTAAAACATTTTAGTTGGCGGTTTTGTTGTAGTTGGCTTTTAGTTTTTATTTAACTTTAATAATAAAATATAAAATTATAAAGATAAGTGGCGTTACGTATTTCTGCACTTTTCGGCCATTTTGATGCATATTTCTAGCATTTATGATGTGTATTTCCATGCATATTTTGGCTATTTTAAGTTGAACATAATCCAGTCTCTACTGACCATGCTTTAGAATGCCTTAGAAAAGGAGTTAACCCGTTACTGCATGATATATTAAATAAGTGACAATTTTTTTTTTTTTAAGTTAATGTCTTTATTAAAGCTTCAGAATTATTTTTTTATTTTTTTTATTTTTATTTTTTTTTTTTTTTATGTCCAAGTGGTATGTGATGATAGACACAATAGTTGTGTTTTATTATTGCTAATGACATGAAAAACAAACCCCATTAGGATTTATACACTAGTTTTTAATTTTTTTAGAGTAAATAAACTGTAAACATGTCAAACCATATATGGTTTCCTATGCGGTAAAGGGTTAAGGACGTAAGCAGCTATTTGTACATGTAAAAACCATACATTTTCCTATAAATGAAAACTGTCACTTGGTTTCCAGGGCGTAAACAACGACATGTGGCGTATCGCCCGGATCAATGACAAGTACGAAGTTTGCGACAGCTACCCGTCAGTCTGGGCTGTTCCAGCAGCTGCTGGTGAAGACCTGCTGCGCGCCGTGGCCACTTTCAGGTCGAGAGGAAGGATACCTGTGCTGGCGTGGATACACCCCAGCTCTCAGGCCACTATCACTCGGTGTAGCCAGCCATTGGTTGGGGTGAGTGAACATCTTTTTCTTTTGTGGGGAACATTCTATACAACGTGTAACGTTAAATGCGCAAAACCTCAGACACCCCAACAGATTTTTAATTCAATTAACCCATTTCAGAGATACAATAAGTCATGAAAAAAATTGTAAAGGTTTTATGAGCTGTTTTAGTTTTACTGGCCATTCTGATCGTTTCTTGCGTCTGCGACGACGCTTTATCGAGGGAGGAGTCGTCACCGGGCCGCTGCGCCACGATGACCTTGGCTTGCTTGACCTATTAATAAATAGACATGGCAACGTTTTTAATGAAGATTTTCTTTTAAATGTGACCTATATTAAAAAGTGGTTCAATTAATTCTGCTCGCTATTCTGATCAAACTATTTTCAAGTTTTGCGCATTTAACGTTACACATTGTATAAGAAATCTCATGAGTACTGTAGAAATTTGCCCATCTGCGAGGATGAAAACAAGGCTAACTGCCCTGGGTGTGGACAAACTAAGTATTACCATGCGGGATAATGATTTCAGACATAACAATGTAATAGGTTTGAGGAAACCAAGTTAATGTGCAAGTAGAAAAAGTTGGATACATTATTTATTTATACTGGATGTTTTTTTTTCAGGCTCGAAATTTTTACAGGGTGTTCTACTCATGAATATGAACAACTTTCACTATGGGACCAACTCTGAAATCACGAAAACAAAATCAGCTGTTTAATACAAAAGTTCAATACCCACTTGACCAAAATGTATGAAACAGCTAAGTTTTTTTCGTGATCTCACAGTTGGTTCCATTGTAAAAGTTGTTCATATTCATGAGTAGAACACCCTGCAAAAATTTGGAGCCTGTAAAAAAAATCATGCCGTATACAGAGTGGCAAGGACATCGACATGCAGCCTGTTGCCATGGATTCAGTACATGATTTCTGGGACCTCCCTGTGTTGAAAATTTTCGTTGTTTATTAAAAATAAAATAGCTGTTCCATACATTTTTACCTTGTAGGTATTGCAGTTTTCTATGAAACAGCAGATTTTTTTTTCTATTAACTGACGAAAAATTTCTATGTGGCTTAGAATCATATGGTGAATTCTTGACTACAGTTTGCACGTCGAAGTCCTAGCCACCCTGTAAGAGTACTTTATTGTCCACCAGAATAAAATATAAAAAGTTAAAAAAAAAACTGCAAAACATGCAATGAACGACCTTATCGCCATGTACTTTCAAACCAGGCACATAACAGTATGTTCCGTACCTCAAAAGGAAAAACGGAACCCTTATAAGATCACTTCGTTGTCCGTCCCTCAAGACCCCTTTTCTCAGGAGCACGTGGAATTATCAAGTTGAAATGAATATGAAATACTCAGGGCTGCAATCGCTTGAAGCAGTGAAAAATCAAACTTCTAAGTCAACGCCATCAAAAGATACTGGTGCTTATGTTCCGTTTAAGCCGCTTATTTTGACACTCGCAAGGGAACCAAAATCAATAGGGTACTTCCCGTTGACCTAGAATCATGAAATTTGGCATGAAGCAATGTCATGTAGCACAAGTAAAGGAAAAAATCCGAAAACCGTAAATTTGTAGTTACATACCTACAAATTTGTACGGAACCCTTGGTGCGCGAGTCCGACTCGTACTTGAACGGTTTTTTTGCAACACTGTTACTCAGTATATTTGGTTTTATCAGTTGAACACTCATATGCAGATAAATATTGTACCTACGGTGACTAAGCTCTGTAGATTGTGAACAAACTTGGTCATACATCATTTGTCTAAAATTTTGATTGGTTTATGACGTAATTCAGTTGTTTATGATGCTCTGCTGGCGCACCAGTCATTTAGAACTTAAAGGGAATTTCCCCAAGATCCAAATAGGTCGGTGGGTGACCTTTTGAGAAGGCATTCAATTGGTCATCAGTGTGTACAGGGAATTTTATATTGTCATTCTACTAGTCTTAGAAAGTTGTAATAGGTTTTAACCACATTATTACTGGATGACTAAAACCAGGTCACGGATGTTTTGTTCCTAAAGGTGCTTCTACAATAACTGGATAAGGCCCGTCGTTGAAAATGGTGTTATCCGACCGTTAAATTATGAAAATAATTATTTGTTCCGTATCTAAGAATTTCCATGGCCAGGCTTATCTAGGACAATCGAGTCGGTGAAGGAGCATTTTAAAATCGATCGTTGATCGAATGCAACTGAAATAATTACACAGGTCGGCAAAAAAAAAGTCTGGAGCAAGAACTTTGTGTAGTTTATGTTTGTGTAACTTATGTTGACCCAGAGGGTTTTTGAGCAAAGCATATTCAGGGCGAAAACTTGATAGCTGCGTAGGTTTGGCATGAGGAGAGAACGCCGAAAATATATTTTAAAAGTTTCAGATAGTCCATAGCTTTTACCAAATTTTTTATTACTTAAGCCTAATTTGAAATATGTAGTGACGGCAAAAAACGGCTGTCAACTAAAGGAAAACAAAACTAAATGAAAACAAAAATTGCTTATAGCATCAAAACTGGACGTGCTAGATACATTCTGATTACATATTTGGATTTAGCTTGTCGATATCTATCAATTCGACGTAGACATTGTTTTGTTTTTATTTTGATGCCGTGTCATATCACTTAATGATTTAAACTTCTGAGTTCACCCCCAAAACTGATTCTGGCTGAGCTTCTGTTCTTACTAATTACAGAATTTCTGTGTAGGTGTAAATGTAAATACCACGGAATTATAATTGTTGACGTTCGTTATTGATTTTTTTCTCAGTATTCTTGTTATGACGCGTAAACTTGCGTCATTGGACTGCAATGATCGTTAGAGTAATTAACACACTTCTCGTCTGCTTGAGAATATGTAGATTATTCGAATTCCTTTCCTGTATGAGTAACATGAAAGTGTTAAAATGACCTTATCCCACTCAACTGTACTAAGTGTTATAGATATTTTAATGACTGAAAGCACCTATAAATACGAGCAACTTTTAGTGAGGAATACAGTCTGAATTCGATGAAATCAAAGAAGCGGTTCCACCACAAAATATTTATTGAACAGTTACGGAAATTGCTACTGAAGAGCTGCTATTTTGGAAAGATTCCTCCATACTTAAGTTGTTCATATTCAGGGAACCATTTCTCCGTAATACCTCATTTCAGACATGCCTTTTCTTACATCATCATCTACCTAACCGACCTAGGCTTCCAGTCTATCCGGATGCAGCTGAATACCAGTGTTTGTCCCGAAGCGACCGCCTATCTCTCCTACACAACACAACCCAGCACCCTAATTGCGTAACACACTATTACTCTCAATTTGAATAATTTTGAAGCATACTGCTAATCCATTGCTCCATATTTTCGAAAAGTGTATTTGTTCAATAACGTAAATAACGCAATGCATGTTGTTGAACTGTCTAAATGAAACCCATTGCTACTGGTGTGCTACGCCATTACCCTGCGGTTATGGGGTAACACTCTTTTTACCAAGGAGTATCCTCCTTGGTACACTCATTTTTACATAATTTAAATAAAATCTTTGCAGGTAAGTGGTAAACGAAGTCGAGAAGATGAGCGCTATATACAACTCATAATGGATGCCAACGCTCAAGCACACAAGTTATTCATCATGGATGCTCGACCTACTGCCAACGCTGTCGCCAATAAAGCTAAGGGAGGAGGGTGAGTTAGTCCTCAAACACACTGAAAGTTAAGGATTAGTTAGCTAATGCACGATAAGAACACGTTTTTAAAATTTTGTCGTGGATGTAAAGATGCGAATGGATGTTAGTTAATTACCTAAAAAAAACTTTCTAATTTACCAGCTGCGCCCCGCGGTTTCACCCGCATAAGTCTCGACCCCGTAGGAATATCAGGATACAAAATATTCTGTGTTGATCCTGGTTATAAAATATATGTGTGCCAAATTTCATCAAAATTGGTCCAGCCGTTTGCGCGTGAAGAAGTAACAAACATACAACACACACACACACACACACACACACACACACACACACACACACACACACACACACACACACACACACACACACACACACACACAAACTTTCGCCTTTATAATATTAGTGTGATTATTGGTTGCTAATTCACATGATACTAATTATTTGGATTTTAAATTATTAATTAAAAAATAAGTTCAAAAACTAAAATCCGACTACTGAAAAATCACATTCTAAAAAGTATGAAATAAGAAAATATTCTCATCTGAAATATGTACAAACTATTCAATATTTACCGTCTCTTAAATAAACAACTTACACGTAATATATTTTAATGTATTTAACCCTAGAAAGATAATCTACGTCCGCAAGACGTATCGTGAAATTAAATTTCGTTGTAGTTTTTTTATTATTTTTTTAATATTAGTTTTTTTATTATTATTTTTATTGAAACAATTATTTCAACCTATAAGGCATGATAATACTTCCTTAGGCTTACTAAAAAATCTTAATTAACTAAGGTACATCTGACAGACGTATGATTATCTTTTACGCTAGTTGCTATATGATTATCTTTCTAGGGTTAATACATATTCATAGTGATGTTCAGAGGATAGCCGTGATCGTATGCCAACTAACCTAACAAAACTACAAAACAATACTTTCTAGCAGTAGTAAGCGATCATAAGCTTTGTGACAAAATGGTATACGACCACGGTTATCCTCTAACTGTAACACACACAAATTTGTGTGTGTTGGGCGTTTTAGGGGCTATCTTTTTAAAGGACCATGCCCATATTAGTATGGAGCTGAAAGTCAGCAATGCCATGCAATGCCCAAATTGCAGCTCTATGTCATATGATAACTTTTTAACAGTATTTATATGATATCTAGATTTAATGTCATATAAAGCACCGGTTCAAAAGATATTGGACATTAAACATGATAACTTCCTACTGGTTTTTTAAAGATTTTATCGTTTACAGACAGCATTGCTATTAGTTTTTCACTAGGAACTTCATGATCATCACATAAGCTAAGCCAGATCAGTGTTCTTTTATATACTTATCTGTATGTTATCAGATAAACATGTCAGTTATTTGGAATTATCTAGTCTGTCTCCATTGTATAGTGTCAATATGTATGTGAAAACAATTTGGTTAGATACAAAGCTTCAAAGAACGTCTTATTTTTTTATATTTTTTATCCAGTGCTTCATATGATTTAAAATTAACAACATAATTCTAGTTTTTATTTATTAGAGCAATCTTGTAATATACTTTATCTGGCCATTTCTGGGGCACAGATGGGCATTGTCTTTTATGTGCAAAAAGTGCTGCCCTATTTTTACACGACTACGGAGGGTAACTATATGATTTTAACTGGTATGTATGTATGACTATGTTCATGTGTTACCTCATAACTTCAAAAGAGGATGTGACAAATGAGGTATCGTTAGAAGCGTATTACCGTCCGCTGGTTAAAAATAAATATTTCGGGATGGTGCCTTGTTGGGTATCAAATGAAATGGCTTAATTAGCACATTTCCATAATATAAATATTACTGAAATAAGCCCCAAAATAATGAAATAAAAAATAAGTTTAAAAACTATAAAACCCGACTACTGAAAAGGATGAAACATGAAAGTACACATTCGCATTCACACAGTAGACATTCTTGTTTCATCGTTTTCAGTAGTCGGGTTTTTGTTCTTTCGAGACTAGCACCTACATAATTTTATTTTTATTTTATTTTTATTAAATAGGAACAACAAACAGCTATATTATGCAATATTACAAACAGAAAACATAAATTATTTGTCTAGAAAACATAAATTATTTATCTAGAAAACATAAATTATTTATCTAGAAAACATAAATTATTTATCTAGAAAACATAGATTACTTAATCAGCCTATAATGTTCCCACTGCTGGGACACCTCCTTTCTTCGAGAGGGATTGAGCTGAAATCTACCACGCGGGCCAAGTTCTGATTGGTCGGTAGATGTCACATGTCTTCGAATGAGAACAGTGGTGATGAAATTCACTACCCAAAGTAATGCTGCCTGTCCATTGACGCGGAGCGAGGCTGCGGAGCGGAGAAACGGAGAAATATTAACAAATTGGATTGCATAAAATCTCAATGGCATTTTTCTATTGGTTAATGTTTCTCCGTTTGTCCGCTCCTCAGCCTCGCTTCGCGTCAATGGACAGGCAGCCTAAGGCCTGGTTTCGGACCCACGACCTACAATTTGTAAGTCGTGCCGTTACCACTGCTCTCTGTAACATCTAAAGCCGGGTCCAGACGAGTGTAACGTGTAATGTAATCCACCGTGTAATGTAACACGAATTCTACGTGTGGACGGCACTACGAGCATTACATGTAACACTCGCGCGGCGCTCGGGGTTGCTCCATCGGCTGTCGGTTTTTCGCGCGAACACAAAGGCGCTCGCGGAGTGGAAACAGCTTCGAAATAGTTTCGCGTATACAATTCGCTTTGCGTTCGTGTGCCGTCCACACTGTTGACGCTAAATTACGTGTAATCTTACATTACACGTTACACTCGTCTGGACCCGGCTTTAACAACTACTAAGATTAACTTGCGAGTAGCAAATTATAACAAATATTAATCCTTTACAGATATGAGTCAGAGGACGCGTATCAGAACGCCGACCTCGTGTTCCTAGATATACACAACATTCACGTGATGAGGGAGAGTCTGCGCAAACTGAAGGAGCTCTGCTTCCCGCAAATAGACCAGACGAGGTGAGCGACCGCTATGTTTATGATATTTTTTAAGCGAATATTAAACATAAACATTAGAACTAATCATGTTTATGTTACTGTTAGAGAGGTTTAACGTTTACTATGATGTACTCATTCACTAAAGCTGCTACGAATCGATTATTCAATCTCTATCCGAACTAATAATATACTTGTCTCATTTATTTATTTCAAAAGTAGTTTCACGTCAGTAACGTTTGAATGGATTTTTATGAAATTGACTTAGGCCCTTTGAAGATACAAAAGCCTTCACGGACATCGGGGTCAAAGCTAGGACATCACATTTCGTAATAATTAGGGCGGGTTGTTTCACGTCCACTTCACGCACGCTTATACCTCAAAAATGGCGCTAACTATCGTCAAACCAAAAAAAAAGTGTTGTTTCAAATTACAATTACAAAATTATGGCCTTGCCGTACGCCAAATAATAACGAGTACGTAATAGTTATTATTTGACGCACGTAGATTACGTAAACCGACCGTTTGAAACAACCGTCCCTTATCAAGAGAATGTAAAAAAAAAAAAAATTAAGAGTTCAACTGTCACTAATGAGACACAATTACTTTTTCTATTGTTACTGAACTTAATAAGCTTGCCTAACGAGACGCGATAAGACGAGGGGTTAACAGAGGAAAATATTACGGTTCTTTTATCCTAATAATAAAACAATGTTTGTCTAACAGTTTTGATAATTTCCAGATGGTTTAGCGGCATTGAAGCTAGTTGCTGGCTTAAACACATCAAATGTATACTGGCTGGAGCTGTTCGTATAGTGGACAAGGTAATCTCATAATACTACATCTTCTATTTCACAACAAAATTAACCTATTGTTATTGATTAAGTACTGTTTTTTGTATCAATTAAATTTAATCAATTAATTTTTAATTAATTTTTTTGTATAATTTTTTTATGTTTTTTTTTTATCATTGTTCGGCTTAAACAAAGCACCTGCCATCCAATCTCTTCACCCTTGGTTGACTAGTTGAGAATGCCTAAGGCATTAAGTCCGTCTTTGTACCTTTTTGTGTGCGAAAAGATTAAATAAATAAATAAATTCAACATTAATCAAACAAATAAATAAATAAGGTCAAATTAAATTAGCGAGCGAAACTCTGCAAACGTGTTCGGAATCGATATCTTATCACGACAAAATAAGAAATTGATGTGTTTTTTGAGGTCATCGACCTGTTGATGTTGTTTGAAATACTTTTGAATTGAAAAAAAAACAGTTTTTTTTTTGTTTTATCGTGTTTGGATATCGATATCCATCACGCCTGCGGAGTTTTGCTAGCTAATTCAATTTTCCCTGTGTTTTTAGTACAGCAAATTAGCCATTAAAATTCAGTTAATTATTACTGTGTCTTCCTTCCCACAGAATGTTTGCGACGTTCTAACATTAGCGTATTCTCTCAACTCTCTTGCAAAATTTAATGTTTCTAGACCCAGCAGTTTAGCCTAATCGTTGTCTATCAGTGAATGAATGTAAGATTTGCATCCGCTTAGACTGGAAGCCGACTTCAATAAAGCTGAAAAGAGGCTAGGTAGATTATATTAAGTATATTGGCCCTGCAAACCAATCCAAAATGTCAGACCACTTTCGCAACGGAGCCTGCGGAAGGAAATCGCCACCGAGATCGTCCGTTGCAAAGGTGGTGTGTGTGACGATCTATGCCCATATTATCATTGACTTGCTTATAAAACTTGTGTATGAAACAGGTGGAGAATCACAAGACTTCGGTGCTAGTCCACTGTTCAGATGGATGGGACCGCACGGCTCAACTCACAGCATTAGCAATGCTGATGCTAGACCCTTACTACAGGACGCTCAGGGGATTCGAAGTGCTCATCGAGAAGGAATGGCTTTCATTTGGACATAAGTTCCAGCTGGTATGTTTTTAATATTATTTGTGTCTTCGTAGGTTCAATTTCAACAGCTGATTTTTTTTCGTGATCTCAGAGTTGGTCCCATAGTGAAAGTTATTCATATTCATGAGTAGAACACCCTGTAAAAATTTGAAGCCTGAAAAAAAAAGCATCGAGTATAGCCTGCTTAATGAGTCCCACTTAAAAAGTTTGATAAATATTAATCCGGGACATGGTGTATCTGTGTTCCAAATAATATGCGCTATTGTCATCAGACGACGCTGATTAACGGTGAAGAAAAACATCGTGAGGTCCCAGACTTAAAACCTGTCTGTATTAGCCAACACAGGAGTTGTGTTCAATTCAAATTCAAATTCAAAATGTTTATTTCAGACAATAACAATCCATATTTTGTTAGTAAACACAATATTTTAAACTATGTTCGTACACGTAATATATCAAAATTAGATTAAAATTAAACGAAAAATTAGAATTAAATTAAAATTATCTTAACATTAAAATCAAAGTTAAAATAAATATTAATATCAAAATCAAAATTACAATCAAAACTGAAATCAAAATCACAATAAAAATTAATTACAAATTAAAAAATTCCAATAATAAATAAATAAAATAAAATAAAATATTTTTTATTTCAGACATATTATGCACCGTCCATATAGAGAAAAAGAACTAAAATTAAATTAAATAACCCTCTCAATTAAAGACCTCCACAGCGGAGATGAGACTCTGTTAGCTATCGTCTTCAGGATTTCATTTCGGCTATAACGCACTCTGTAGATCAGGGACACCGTCTTCTTGCGCATGACGGCATGAAAGCCGTCAATGCTCGATCCTTTTATACAACATAACACCAACCACAACAACATTTCAACCATTATGTACACATTATGGAATGCAATAAAGTATTCAGTATTGAGTATACAGGATGTCCGGTAATTAATGGATAACCTTGAAATGGCTTATAGCAGAACTAATGGCCGTTCAGAAAAAAATACAAAACAAAATATATCCTAAGAAGTACTTAAGATAATTTCTCACTGAAAATTTAATTAAAGATTTTTTTATTGCAATAGCTAGTCATACTATTTACTGCCTATCTATCGGCATAGTTATCGTATAGTAATAGAACAACAAAAACCAATGGAATTCATTCAATTGTGGTTGTAGCGTACAATAATGTATAAAAAGGTAAAAATTTGTAGTCCTTTAAAAAAAAAAAACATATCTCAGGATATATTTGGTTTTGTATTTTGTCTGATCGGCCATAAGTCCTGTTATAAGCCATTTCAAGGTTATCTATTAATTACCGGACATCCTGTATATGTTAATAGAGCGTGATCCTGCCGTGGTACAATAAGTGGCTAATATTATGTTGTTGTCTTTTCCAATAGTAGTTACTTAGTATCACCCCGGAGTCTGGATATGTGTTGTAGTTGATGGCTTTACCTGCGCGCTACCGCAAACAGCAAAATTACACACCAAAAATAAAAGTCATTTCCCAGCAATTATACTCAGTACTCCTTTTGATGTACAGAATGCGTAGATAACGGCTATGTGGCTATGTGATGGGTAGAGAATACAATCCCGTGATCCCGGGCTCCCGGCCGTTTTCTGACCCCAAAAATTCCGAGACTGTACTTGGCCAATCTCGGGATTATCGGGCTCAGAAAACGGCCGGGATCACGGGATTGTATTCTCTAGTGATGGCTGTTTTTACACTCTGTATATGTCTTACTTCGCAGCGTATCGGTCACGGCGACGAGCGACATTCAGACGCAGATCGGTCACCCGTCTTTGTCCAATGGGTGGACTGTGTATGGCAGCTACAGCAACAGTTCCCGACTGCCTTCGAGTTCACAGAGAGACTGTTGATCACGATCGTTGATCATTTGTACTCCTGCAGATTTGGAACCTTCCTATTTAATACTGAGAGGGAAAGGGCAAAGGAAGGTGGGTGGTGAAGACTTTTGATAAAAATAAAATAAAATGCATATGGTTTGTCGCAAAGCAATTAGTACCAAAAAACGAATGGACCTAAGACCTCATGTGTACTTAAGGATACTATTGTCTTGCACAAAACTCAATGATTTCAGAGAAATCTTTTTCCAAAGTATTTATTAAAACCTGGGATGTAATTAAAGTGTTTGGCCAGAGTGTAAGCGCGTCCGCGATATTATATATATCCGTTTTACTTATTTAATTTATTTTTCTATTTCATTTTCCAAACAATATTATATAACTTTTCCAAATATCCCCTTAAATATAACCAAAGAACCTCACTGAAGAGTCAAGCATTTTCAATTTTTCATTTTCATTTTCATTTTCAACCTCACTCAAAACTAGTTTAAAGCTATTTGATTGTTTGACAAAACTTTTTAGTAATGCTTGAGTCTTAAAAGGGGAGTATCAAACTTGGTAATCACGGATTCCGCTGATTTTTATATATGTTGTAGGTTCCCCTCAATAACTGGGTAAAATGGTAAGACGCACTTCACTCTCATTTTCGAGAAAAATGAATTTAAAGTTTAAGTCCACACAACTCACTTTTTGTTTTTCCAAATTTAGTTGTAGGGTTGCCTCCCCTCAATAACATATATAAAAATCAGCGGAATCCGTGATTTCCAAGTTTGATACTCCCCTTTTTAGTGTTATATGCTGACTTACGGCTGCCTTTTCACAAGCAAGTACTAAGCTGTGTAGCAAGAGATGTGCAAACACTATTTTGGATTAGTATTTCATTTTCCACACAATATTATTTAGTTTCTCCAAATAAACCCTAAAAAACATTCCTTTACAGAAGTCAAAACCAAGACCGTATCACTCTGGTCGTACATCAACAGTCGTCAGGACTTGTACCTTAACCCTCTGTACTGGGGCCCGCCATCATTCGGTGCGAGTTCCCCTCCGTCACCGTACTCGCGCCCGCAAGTCGTGCTCGTGCCTGTCGCGTCGTTGAGGGTCATCAAGCTGTGGAAGGCGCTATACTGTCGGTGGAATCCTACCATGAGGCAGCAGGTTAGTGTCACAGACAGGAGGTTTATCATACATTTTAACGGGTCAATATTTGAAGAAAAGTGAAGTAATAATAATAATTTATTTTATTTCAGACTTAAATGTAGTCCATAGTTTTACACTCATAGGTACATTTAAATTATAAATTATTTTAAATTTAAATAGTCAACAAACTCACAAAAAAAAAATTTATTGAAACTGTCAAAAAAATTATAAAATGTCAGAATCGTATAAAGAAAATTAAATACTAAAATGTTAAATATAAAATTATCCAATTCTAAAAAGTTCCCCTACACTTTGAACGTTGGTAGTGTCATACCCCCATGTCTCGGATCGCACGGAAAACCCGTTGGTCCTGCACCTGATTTCGCCCCGGTCGTGTTGGATTGCAGTCCTATCGGACTATGAGAGTAAAGGAACAGAGAGTGCGACCTTGTTTGCGCACACTAGTGCGATATCATATTTCCTGCTTCCCTCCCTAATCTCCGTTGAGATTGGCGCATACCGAAATTCGGTCACGAGGATATTATTATTAATTAACCTTTCATTTTATACCAAAACAGGATAGAAGAGGGATTATTTTTAGCTTGACATTGACCTATATTACGTATTAACTAACGAAATATTTTAAATGCGCATATCCAGCCTTAATTCCGCCGATAAGGGCATTGCTAACATACAACCGTTACCCGTATTTTCTCCCCACAGGACCCTATTTACCAACGCACCCGCGAGTTAGTCGCCATTCGGGCTCAGCTCGAGGCGGCCGCAGCCGCCGCGGCTGGGGACCACGCGGCCCGCCAACACCGACTCGGCCTGACCCCGCCCCGGATCGCCAGCCCACATCACGTATGAAACGAGGACTTGTACTTCTACGACAGCCATTTGTCTGTCTGAGAAGTCAATATTACGTCTCGAAAATGGACTCTACTACCCAATGTTACAGTTGCATACTTTTTGGACTAAACTTCGTGTTTGGTGGTACATATTCTGTACGCCGCTTTAATTTTGTGTTCGATTGTACTTGGCCGCTTTGATTCTCGACGATCGTATTAAACAAGGACCATGTCTAGGACAGGTCGTCTTAGTATATATGTACAAGTAAGTTTTGCATTAATATAATAACATCTGATAGCATTACCGAAGGAGTAATTGATTCATAATTCGGTCCTGCGATTTAGCATGTTTTTTGTCTCTAGTGGCTAATAAAAATAGCTCACATTTTGTTAAAGTAAAATGCGAATATATATTCCATCTTCAGATCCGTTTCGAATTGATGTTATTTTGGCTTAAACAAATATCAATTTGATGCTGGTGTAAATTAAGTTTATGTTTATAACAGTCAGTTGTATCGCAAACAGAACCTTATGTGTTGGTAGTAAAGTTATTATTCCAAAAACACATATTTGTTTACATGTATGGAAACTAAATTGCGAACGCAGATTTAGTGTATCTGTTTTTCATAAAGTTTATTGTACTTTCTTGTATTGGTGAACACACGAGTGTCCCATTATCTCTAATGAACTCTGGCACCTAGATCCAGATACTTTTTGAATAGTAAGTTTTGTTTAATGTAAATATTGTTATAATAACGTAATATGGTCTCAAAATTTGACTTTGTGACACTGACCAATATCTAACTTATTCTATTATACCTTAATGTACTTTTAAAGCGTTAGTAATGCCAAAGGTCAGCGCTCCTTATAAGTTCCGGTAAATGTATTTTCCAGAATGTCATACAAATTCTTTACAAATCAGGTAAGTGCCAATCTGCAGTGTAATTGCATAACACACTATCAGTAGCAATGGGTTTCATTTTGACAGTTCAACAACATTCATTGCGTTATTTACGTTGTTGAGCAGACAGACTTTTCGAACATATGGAGCAATGGATTAGCAATATGCTTCAAAATGAGAGTAATAGTGTGTTACGCAATTAGGGCGCAGGATGGAACAGAACAGTCCTAACTTATTTAAGGGGAAGCGCCAGGGTAGCCCGCGAAATTAACCCTTTGACAGCCGCGGGTCGCGCAGCGAAAGTGCACGCTGTATACAGGGTCCCATTAAAATAGATGGACAAATTATAACACAGCGCTCAGTACGCCTAACCAAAGATATTCAAGCAAAAAAAACACTGATTTAAGTTATTTTATTTTGACCTAAAATAATAAATTGCCGGCACATTAGTGTATTTTCGTTAGCTGATTATTTTTCTTGTAAGTATCTAATGCGTTTTTCGTAAAAAAAAATTTGGCCCTCCCTTACAAAACTGATTTACTATGGGAGGGCCAAATTTTTTTTTCATATTTCGACCTATGTTCTTTGGGGAAAGTTGTTGAGTTTCATGAGCACATTCACCTCCTTCAGGGTTGATACCCCCTTTCCGTTACACGCTGTATATATTTTTACCGTTGTCCTTATTTTGGCGGTCTGAATGATTTCTAAAAGTTTGCCCATCTATTTTAATGGGACCTTATATACGCCAAGCCATTTTTTATTACAGAAAGCCAGTGATGAGGCTAAACTCGGGGATTACTAATATCGATAAAATTATAATCTTTATACTATATTGATTTTCCATACATAAATGTGCTATGAATATTTTTTTATTAAATGAAAGTTGCCATGGTTTTCAATTGTAGTTTAATAAAAGAACTATCACTTAAAATAACAATACTTAACATAAAATATCTAAAATTACGAAATTATTATTGCAAGTATATCATTTATTTTTGATTAAATTGTTTTTATTAAGCAAATTGTTCAGAATAATAACAACTTTTAAGTATTTGTATTTAATTTAATTACAGTTAGAACCATGTAGCTTAATAAATGAATATCGACTTTTACCTCATCACTAGTGTCACTTTAAAGCGACTGTGGCATCTGGTGGGCCTATATTTTTACGAGTTAACAGATGGTCTTATAAAAATTTAAATTTCAAGTTTATACGTTATTTTATTCGCTTTAATTTGATGCATTTGATCAATTATCTTCTCTGATCAATCAAAAATCGAATTTAGGAGTTCATCGATTTATAAGACGTTATCACGTCAAAAATTTCAGTAAATAGTGGTTTTAATATCCCAGTGTTTTATTTTTAACATAAAAGCCAGGATCTTCTGCCCTATAAAGTGTAAAAGTAAGCTCTGCCCATACAAATTAACCGCGTAGGTATTGCACTTTTTTATGAAATAGCAATTTTTTTTTAAAACCTTCGAAACATTTCTACGCAAGTGGAGTTTAGAATCATGTGTTGAATCCAAGGTTTCAGTTTGATTGCGTTGATGTCCCTGTCAATCTGTTTAATGATTACTTGTATATGTCTCTTAACTGGCGAATTGGAACTTTATATAGCATGTTAGTATGATAAGAATGATAGGAAAATGTATTCCATTTTATTTATGTATGTATCACAGAAAATACGTAGGTAGCCGGTATAATATTAGGACTAATGTGTAATTATGTAAATGTACGATTAGTTATGATTCTGAAGCATTTAAAAAATATATTTCATATTTCGCAAAACATAAATGCAAATTAAATTACCTAGCGAAACTCTGCAGACGTGATTGATATTTAAACACAATAAAATAAAAATTATTAAATTTTTTTTTCTTGTGGGGCCATCGTCGGCTTGTAGTATTGTTACTTGCATGAAGTTTGAGATGAGATAATCTGTTTTCTTTGTTTTATCGTATTGAGAAATCGATACCAATCTGTGAAGTTTACACAATAAAACTGATACTACAAGTATCTACACAAACTGCCGTTGTTGACCACACAAAACAGTATTTAAATTAATTTCTTTATTGTTTTATGTAATTCATTATCGTGTAGAAGTTTATACAGTTCAATTTTAACAATGATTAGTGGTAAGAAAATATTAATATTGACATATGTTTAGCGTTTACAAAGAGGCTGTATGTTTCTAGCTCATTCATTCCGATTGATGTCTAAATGGGCTTTTAAATTGAGATTTCAGCGATGTAAACAAACAAGTATTAATGTAAAGTTAGTTTTTATATAAACAGTTTTATTGTAAACATTAAGAGGGTTTATCCCTTAGAGCCATGTTGGAGATTCAAAATTGATGATTTCCGACGGATAATAAAACCATAATGTGTTTAATTTATAGATGAGATATTGACGTCATATTATTGGGAATTTTATAATCTAGTGCATGGCTGAAAAACATTTTCAATTTTTTGTATAGTTTTCTCATCAGAACCGTTTTTATGCAAGCCTTTTTTCAAACTAGCGATCGACGGTCTAAGCAGATGCGAGATATTAGTAAAACCGTATACGACAAACTTATAACAACATTACTTTATAAAAAATAATAACATTTATTAGTGCATGGCTGAAAAAAAAATACAATTACTTACTGTAAGTTTTCATTCAAGAAAAGTATATTCAAAAGTATCAATTGTAGCCACTTTTCGAGATATTAAACGTGTTAGTTTATGATGAAATCTGAAATATTTATATTTTCTTTTAGACCTAGTAAATTAAGACATTTATGTTCTAAAACATGGTTCAAATATTTTTTTATTAACTTATATGTTTATTTTACTATGAATTATTTAGTATTGCTAGAGCGGCGCGCTGAGCGGTGGCATGAATCCGCGCCGATTATATAGCAATACTAAATAATTCATAGTAAAATATACATATAAGTTATTAAAAAAATATTTGAACCGTATTTTAGAACATAAATGTCTTAATTTACTAGGTCTAAAAGAAAATATAAATATTTCAGATTTCATCCTAAACTAACACGTTTAATATCTCGAAAAGTGGCTACAATTGACACTTTTGAATATACTTTTCTTGAATGAAAACTTACAGTAATCGTGTTTTTTTTTCAGCCATGCACTAATAAATGTTATTATTTTTTATAAAGTAATGTTGTTATAAGTTTGTCGTATACGGTTTTACTAATATCTCGCATCTGTTTAGACCGTCGATCGCTAGTTTGAAAAAAGGCTTGCATAAAAACGGTTCTGATGAGAAAACTATACAAAAAATTGAAAATGTTTTTCAGCCATGCACTAGATTATAAAATTTTCAATAATATGACGTCAATATCTCATCTATAAATTAAACACATTATGGTTTTATTGTCCGTCGGAAATCATCAATTTTGAATCTCCAACATGGCTCTAAGGGATGAACCCTCTTAAACTATATCCATTATTATTTAGGCAATGTAATAATTTGTAAAAATAATTGTAAATATTTTAAAAATAAATGTTGTGTACAGCAATTTTTCGCTTTTAATCATTCCTCTGCTTAAATTATATCTGTTTACGCTCGATTACGGTGTAAAATGTTAAACAAAAACAATCGTTTCGATAAACCGAAAATAACGGCTTGAACTCTGATAACTTCAGAAGATAGGAGGCGCGGCGGTTATCAACTTTATTATTGTGTAAAGCATTCTTATATGAGCAGTGTTCTGGTCAACATTTCCTACATTATTTAGTAGTTTAAAAATGTTAAAATTCGTTAGAGATGGAGCCATTAGGACCCAAGCGGTGAATTATTTAAAAACATTCAGAAATGAAAAGAGGTTGATTGCTACGAATCAGGAGGTTGTGTCATGGGCTGATGTTGTGATTGTCGGTAAGTTTTTTTAAAAACATATAACCCCCCTTATTACAAAACAAGGTTTTTTTTAGATCTGCCGGTCGATTCTGTAAAAATCTCACCGTGAAATAATAAGTGAAGTGAGCTTGAAGTGAGCAGTCAATAGTGTTAATCCGTAACATTAGTCTACTGAATTTCACTGCACGCTCACTTCACCAAAGTTCTCACGGTGAGATTTTTATACATAGAATAGCACTACAGGTTTACACCAACTAGTCAGTTATTAAGAACCTAACTGTTATAGAAATGCAGTTCTTTATACAAAAATCACAACTTATTTATTTATTTAATACTTTAATCTCGGACTTAATTCCATAGGCATTTATACCAGTCAACCTTTGGGTGATGCAGAAAAACTTTAAAACTTAGTTCAGTGCTGTCATTTTCCCTAAATCGAAATAAAGTTCTAAATAGAAATGCTAGCCCAAACGTTTACCTAGAACTAAAGGTACATTTTATTTTATATTGTCTTATTATAAAACAAAATGTACCTTTAGTAAGATTTAGTAAAGGTATTAGTAAGGTTAAGATACTGGTGCCGGTGGTAAGATAATGATAGTTTAGTTTGTGAACAAGATTCCCTTGTTCACAAACTAAACTAAATTTAAGTTCAGCGGATCTTTTTCTTTCTATTTCATTAACAAAAGGACAGAAGACAAATATTAGTTTAGTTCTGTCAAATTAAGATATTCCATAGACAAGTTTAGACGTGATTGAAAAATTGCCTACCAAAAATACGTCAATTTACATCAGGCGCTGACTAATTTGACAGGACTAAACTATCTTCTGTCCTTTTCTTAATGAAATAGAAAGAAAAAGATGCACTGAACTTAAATTTAGCTTAGCTTGTGAGCATGGGAATCGGCGCCATTGTTTTTTGGAGCCTCGCTAGTTTTTTCTTTGTTGAATAATATTTTTTTATTACTACAAAATAGTTACTTTCACTATAGGCCGACCGATTAATTGGGACGTTGCCTGAGGTAACAGCGCGGTACGGGAGGGGTGTGGTGACGTGATGCGAGAGCTCAGTGATTCGTCAACTTGTGACAACTATCACCCCTCCCGCACCGCGCAGCTACCTCAGACAACGTCTCAGTTAAGCGGTCGGCCTATAGTCCTGTTGTAGTAAATTATTAGCATTGTTATATTGACGCCGTGATAACTCTAATCTCAAGCTATTAATTTTGCCTAAAAAATTTAGAAGTCACTCGGCGCTTTCAAAACTAAGTAGCCGTAGATATCAAAATTTACTGTTTGATGAAGAAATAAGTTAATTGGTTTGTGTTTTGCTGTTCTTAGGGGGAGGTATAGCAGGATGCAACACACTGTACCAACTCACTAAGAGAGGGGTTAACGCTGTTCTGCTGGAGAGAGCCAAGTTGACCAGTGGGACGACATGGCACACTGCTGGTAAAGTACTTCTTTTTCTTCTTTCTTTTTTTTAAGTACACCTAGGAGAATTTAACAATGATTAACTCCTAAAGTACTCGTATTGATAGAAATTATGAGGTGTTGAGCAAATATGTTCTGGTGTCTGTGATACAATGACTTTTCAGTACAGGCACCAACAACACACTTTTTTCTATAATGTAAATGTTTTACTTGGCAAATGATTTTTATGAACCTTAATGTGTTTTTTTTTTAAATACATGTATTTATATACTTAAATAGCATCTTTGCAGGTACACTTCAATTATATCAAATTTTATTTTAATTTTAAATGTTAGCTTATATTATATTATATAAATATTATCTGTTACGATATAATACATATGTGTGTACAAACTTCTTATACTAAATAAACTACAATAAAAATATAATAACCTAATATTAACTAAGTAAAACTATTAAAAAACTAAAATATTGCGTCGAAATATTCCTCCGCATCGCTGTCGACTGGTAATGACTGATAAAAAAAAAAAGAATGTACCCAAGAGACTAGCGGCATTGCCACGTTGTATGGCAATGCTTAGCCTCTGGCCAAGGTAAAAGCCAGCCCTTGGGTCAGGGGAAGTGTCAACCAGCCGTTTATAGATTTCATTGAACAAGCAATGAACACTCGGGCCTCACGGCCCGACGGTTTCAACCCCATACGGCTCGAAAATATAATTTCCGATAAGGTTATTATACTTTCGCCGCTTGAGGTCTTCCGCAGCCGCAGCAGAAGCGCCGGCACAGCACGCCGAGCCAGGAAGATGAGATAGCGCAAGAGTATCGACACACGTTGCGTCCCACACTAAAGGTCTTCCTACCTTCCATGGAAATAAAGACATGCCGTCTGGTCTCTTGCCGTCGTCGCGTACCAAGCCATTGAGTTCTAATACAGATGGAACGCCGACGGTGACAAGAGCTCGTCGGATGTTGTCATTAATCGTCGCGTGCCGCGCGACCCGCAATTCGCCTGCAAGACAGGCCGTGGTGTACGAGGCTGTTGACATTGTGTCATATTTTAACAACGGAAAAGATGTTCTACGAGAAACTCGCTTTTGTATTGTGTTTGGTGTGCTCATATTTTAAGAAATCGAAGTTCAAATAATGTATTTTATTTTGAATATTTTATAGGACTAGTATGGTCGCTCAGACCGTGCGACTTGGAGGTGAAACTCTTGCGAGATTCGAGGAAAGTGTACAGTACTCTAGAGGAGGAAACTGGCGACTTTGCGGGCTGGACCAACAACGGCGGCATGTTCATATCACGTAGCAAAGCGAGTATCAAACCTACTATCATAAACCATAATTAATTGCTTTTTTATTGCTCAAGGTTAAATTAAATTAGGTAGCTGGAGAAACTTCACACATCAAATAAGTATTTTAGTAACTCAACAATCTCTTCCAGATGCCATTAAATGCCTCAAATACTTATGAGCATATTATAAAATAGATTTGCTTTCTTTTAGGTCCGAACACAAGAATACATGAGGCTCCATACATTAGGAAAAGCTATGAATATTCCCAGCGAAGTTCTGGATCCACACGAGGCCCAAAAGAAGTTCCCACTCCTCGATCCATCAGTATTTGAAATGGCACTGTACGCTTCCGAGGATGGCACTATTGAGCCATCTATGGCGTGTAACGCACTAGTTAAAGTGGCCACGAAAAATGGAGCAAAAGTAAGTCTTGGTCTTTGAAAGCTGCTTGTTGCATGATGGTTTTATTCACAAGTTTTAACAGTAAGCTAGTGTCGATAGAAAATCTAAACAGAAGTATTAAGATCGCTAATTCTGGAACTAGGTGAGTTAAATATTCTTAGCATAAAACTTATTGCTGAGTTATAAAAGTTAACGGATGATTTACGTCTGTCCGAATTACCTGTTTTTTTTTTATGTAGAAATATGCAAAAGTCATCACACTTATGATATCACGTCTAGTTTTCCCCGAAAGGTTAAGCAGGGGTGTAGTAATAAAACAATGTTTTTCATGAAATACTTAATATAACGAAAAATATTTTCCATAGGTGTACGAGGACTGCCCAGTGCTCGACATCCATTACACTCACAATCAGCTCGGAAACAAGGAAGTTACAGCGGTGCACACTGACAGGGGAGTTATCAAGACCAAGTGTGTTGTCAACTGCGGAGGTAAATAAGTTTCTTTAAAATATAATCTATTGTTTTAGGGAAGTTTAGAGGGGCTTGTGGCTGTGTAATAACAGCCGCACGGGTCGATCGATCAGGTTAAGCTAAGCTTGCCGCGGTTGGTCCGTGGATGGGTGACCATCTTCACATACCAAAACCCCTCCGTGCCTCGGAAAGCACGTTAAGCCGTTGGTCCCGCCTGTCATCCGTGGATCTTTGACAGTCGTTACGGGTCGTCAGTAGCCCGAAAGTCTGACAACCAGTCTTACCAAGGGGTATGGTATTACCCAGTGACTGGGTTGTGGAGGTCAGATAGGCAGTCGCTCTACGTAAAATACTGGTATTCAGCTGCATCCGATTAGACTGGAAGCCAACCCCAACATAGCTGGGAAAAGGTTAGGCAGATCATGACGTTATAGGGAAGTTTAATGCAGGCAAACACTGCAGGAAAACTGGCTTGTATGAAAACTGGTGTTGTGTTGCTTTACGCTTCGATTCCTACCTCAGCCGGTGCGTGCAATGCTATTTTTTTTTTCTTAAATAGCACGGAGAGAGAGAGACGTGCCTTTATTTGCCATCTGTTTGTCTATGATTCGAATTTCGAGCTGGTCTTCTTTTTACTATAATATGATGTTATTATTGGGAGCGTATCTAAACCTGTAAATATTTGAGACGCGTTATACCTGGTTTAAACTAGAGGGCGCTGCACGCTGTGACAAAACAGTACCTGACCTCCATGTGCCATATCAACACAACGCGTATTCTAACTATTATTTAATTTAATAGGTGCATGGGGTCCTCGCGTTGCCAGGTTCGCAGGGGTGCCCAACCTTCCATTAATTCCGTTCAAGCACGCGTACGTAGTGTGTGACGCTACGCCCGAAGTCCGGGGCTGTCCTAATATTCGCGACCATGACGTCAACTTGTATATCAAGGTGCAGGGAGAGTCGTGTCAAGTCGGAGGATATGAAAGCAACCCGCATATGCTTGATCAGGTATTTTTTTGATAATCTGCTTACAAGGAAACCTCGCGAGGTGTGTTATAAATATGTGAATAAAGGTATTTTTCATAATTTTTTATGCTCTTTTTAATGGTTAAAGTCATTTTGGAAAATTTTTATTAGAGATATGTGAAAACTGCAAACCATCATTTTGGGGTACGAACTTTGAGGGTGATTTTCACCCCTTTAAAACGTTTGTTAGCAAAAAAAAAAAACGTATCTCATCATTTTTCATGTAGATTATTATAGTAAAGCCGCAACTAAATCGGTGAGGGACACCTCGCGAGGTTTCCTTGTTAGTAAAAATCTGAAAGTCACTCACTGACAGAAACGCACAGCCTTAACCTCTGCTGGCTCTAGAAGCATGAACTTTTGAACAAGAGTACCTACCTGTGTATACACACTAAGATGAGAGTTGATATGGAATTTTGTTATAGCAGATACAAAATCCCATCAGGCGGGTACAATAAAGTATCGACGTCGATTTGAATTTTTTGCACAAAATTGTAAGACATCAGCAGAATCTTAGACTTATTTTTGTTTAAACCAATTTACGAGGTACCCAATCGTTTGTTATCAGCATCCATTACTGACCTAGTAGTGAGTGCATTATTTTTTTTATTTATTACTACCAGACTCGGCGGTGAACTTCGTACCTCCTCAGAATTAGTAAATGTTGTTCAATCCGTTATCGAGATATCATCAAAAAAGCCGTTGAATACAAAAGCTAAAAGATCCTTGTAGCGCTATAATTCGTGTCAAAAAGAAGTATTGACCTGTTGATTTTAACTTCTCTTCACCTTTAGGTGCCAGACAACCTCCAGTTCCACTTATACGAGCTCGACTGGGATGTTTTCGGGATCCACATGAGCAGTGCTACGTCATTGTGCCCCAAGCTCAGTACAGTTGGCATCAAGAGCACGGTGTGCGGGCCCGAGTCGTTCACACCCGACCACAAGCCGCTGCTCGGAGAGGACCCGAATGTGTTCGGTAAGCTTTGGGATTTTTATAAGTGTTCAGTCGAATACATTTTTTTTAACACATTACTTTATTTTTACGGCGGCATAATCAACCATTTTTGATCGAGTCCAACTCGCACTTAGCCGGTTTTTTTCTACAGGGTATAAAAATGACATATACAACATTAGTTTTAGTATATGCGAAACCCAAAACACGTGTCTAGTATTTTTATGTAAAGAATGTATGTACAAATTTTCAAAAATCACAAAGTTGCTATTGCACACACATATGCTTGTTATGTTACCTGCTTGTCCGTACAAAAACTTGGTTACCACTTACCACGCGCCGCCGGCCGACCGGCTATGACCTGTGTTGTGCGCATATGATTGCGGATATGTACTTAGTGTCGCTCGGTGTCCAATTTCTAACCTTATTTAAATATTTTTATGACAAAATATAACATGGTGTAAACATTATTGGAATCGATTCAGTTACTTATTCTGAACAAACTATATTCAGGTTTGCAATATACTAAACATAATGTTGTATATTAATAACCAAGTTATTCGGCTTCGATGATGGAGCAGCCCTACCTAGACAAGACTGATGTGGATACTGCCAACGAACTGAGTAGACGTCAATTACAATAAATAAACATGCTTTATTCGTCAATTAATCAATAATTTAACAGTACTATTGTTATAGATTATTTTGTACGGCATTAAAGTTCTTTATTATTATTGTTAAAAAAAAATATACTATGAACACTAGCAGTTTGAAAAAAAAAAGGGTATAAAAATGATCAACGCGCAAACTGTTACTATGGATTCAGGTCATGTTTCTAGGACACTAAAAAGTATAGTTTTAAATCTCAACATTGCACCCGGCATTTAAATAATTAACCGGAACACTATATACCAAGTTCGTGAGAAATCGCGAGTTAATAATCACAGATAATAAATTAAGGTCAAGGTGCAGTTAATGTAATGTAAGTCAACTGGTCAACGTACTTAGATACACTTTTGTGGTATATACGTTAAATTGTAGGTATATTACGTTATTAATCTGACGCAAGTAAGCAACAGTTGTGAACTGATTATAATAGTTAGGTCACGACTAGTATGTTCTGTAACTACCTCGCTAGCCAGTAGATATGTCGCAGAATCATTGTCGAATCCGCTGTTTTAAATAACCGCCAGCCGTTTTACAAAACAGCTCCGTTATGTAAAACAGCTGAACAACGTTCAGCTGAATTGTTATTGCGTTACGTTTAACAAAGCACTACCCACGTTTTGAAGTAATGCAGAATGGCTTAGCGGCAGTCGCAATAAGCGTTTGTTGAGGCTTCTAATGCTGAATCGGTGGCAGTAACTAAGCTTAGGCAAGAACTGTGACCAGCCGCGCGAGAGCCGAGCGAACAAAGCGAGCAGTGCCGCGGCAGTGGCTGGCGAGCGCTACTCCCAAGTTGGTCGCAGTTATTTACGAATTGAGAAATGCTTTTCTCACATCGCAACTATGTAAGTTTGCGAAGTTCTTATTCTTTGTTCGCAACCAAGTTGCGGTTAAGGAAAAAGTTTTCTTGATTTGCGAACAAAGAATAAAAAATCTTAATTCGCAACTGGTTGCGAATCGCAGTTGTGAAAACGGCAGAAGGGATCGTTATTATTTGACGTACGTATGTTACGTTAACCAACCGTTTCGAACAACCGGTCCTAAATTATGTATCAAGTGGTGCTATTTAATTATAATTATTATTTTAATTCAGGTTTGTACCACAATTGCGGCTACAACTCAGCCGGCATGATGTTCTCTGCGGGATGCGGTATACAAATGGCAGAGTGGATCGTCTCTGGAAGGTGAATACTACTTTATTTATTTACAGAGCAGTGGTGACCCAGTGGTAACTGCCGCGACTTACGAATTGTTGGTCGCAGGTTCGAATCCAGACAGGCACTTTACTTTGTATAAATTATTTAAATATAATAAAAACTTTTTTGCTCAAAAGATTACAGAGATTTTACATTGGCATCAAGCTAGGCAAGCCTGTATCTTGGACACCATTATGGAGGGTTTACCATTTAACCCATTGCATGCCGACTACGTAATATTACGTATGTGTTAGTGGTGTTGATTGAAGAGGCCAAATACGTGTTAGTACGTAGATGTTCTCTGTTCAGTATAGGGCGATCTATGCTTTGGCCTCCTGGAACGGTAATTTTTATACTCTTTGGTATCTTACGTAGTTGACCGTATGTACGGTGGCCACCGATTATGATTTGATGGTTCACCTCGGCATTCAATGTGTTAATTTTTTTTTTTTATCATGTTATATGTGTATACGTTTAATCACCACTGTTCTCAAAACGGTGAAGAAAAACATCGTGAAGAAACCGGCATGTCCTAGAACCAAAAAGTTCGAAGACATGTGACGTCAACCAACTCGCACCGAGTCCGTATGGTGGATTACGGTTCACTCCCGGTCACAGAGAAGAGGCCTGCGTCGCAGCAGTGGGAGCATTACAGGCTGATTATATATTGTAAAGTCATAAATGTATTTGATAAAGTGAAATTAGCTGTTGCCTCTGATTACTGTGAGAATAAAATTAGTAAATTACAAAAAATAAGTAGACCTAATTTTGTTCATAACCTATCGTAATTGCCTCTATATAAGGTGTAACTTAAATAACGCACAACCTCTTAAGGGGTCATTGTACTCATCATTATGAACAACTTTTACTATGGGACCAAACCTGAAATCGCGAAAAAAAATCAGCTGTTCCCTACATTTATGTTCGCATAACTCGTCAAAATGTAGGGAACAGCTGATTTTCTTTTCGCGTTTTCGGGGTAGGTCCCATAGTAAAAGTTGTTCACAATGATGAGTACAAAGACCTAAGATGTAAAAGGGTCTGGACGTATGCTCTTCCAAGCATTCTAAATAACTTGCCTAAGGAAATAGACAAAAAGTTAGAAAACCAAAAATCTCGACAAATGAAAAACATCCTAAAAGTCTATTTTACCACTGAAAAGTTTGGAATGGGGGAAGGGCCTGCGTGTGGATCTACGAACGGACAAATAACTGTGAGCGAGTAACACCTAAATCCAAACCGATAGCGCACATAATCTTCTCAAAGAGATTGAGCGTTATTCTCATGTAATAATAAATCTTGATGAATACATGTTGAAATAAATAGTTTGAATTATTATTATTATATTATAATTTTTACTTGCTCTCGTATTGGCACGAGTTACATATAGTATGCAAGCATTCGTGGAGACCCATATTTATGTCTAAAAAGCGGGGTACCTATCACGCGCACATTAAAAATGGCGAGCGAGAGCTTTTTAGCTCGACTTTAGTAATTTGCACTATTGACCTAAACCTACGGATAAGATACTTCTTCGTCTTTTTGTACTTTTTGGGCCGATGGTACTCAGTAGTGCAGGGGTATGTATGTATTACATGTCGAAGCCTCACTGCGAAACCTCGCAATCGCGGTTTAGCTCGCTACCTCGATGTCACACCTCCATGTAAAACAAATGCATGCTTATAGACACGCACGCACATGCCGGGCATAGAGGTAAACCCCCAAGCATCCTGGGAATTATTGCAGGTACTTACCCTAGGTAGTAGGTGGATAGATAATAGGATAAAACTACCTACCAAGAGCTGTATTATAACCAGTGATCGGAGTAGGTAGATTGAAATGGGGTCATTGATGCGAAACGTATATATTAACATGGACTTTCCTCCGTAATTTCGGAATTGGTTGATTATTAACAAAAAAAAAAACCGGAAGTTAGGTAGGAATTGTGTTAAAATGAGCAATATTATATTCTTTATATTATTTTTTTTAACGGCACAGTCACGATTTGACACAACCCAGCGACCAATCAGAACAAAGGATCATGGGTGGTGCACTAACCGGTTATCAAAACAATGCGTACGCCCACCGACGACATGCCAGGTAGCTCACTCATTTACTTCGGTTCGTAGAGTGCGCTTCTTTGTTTGTTACTTGTTGTTAAAACGTTACTTGACCCTCGCTTGTGTGTAGATACTGACTTCTGGAATCTGCTCAAAAATTGTTTTTATTATTCAAATAAATAATAAATGAATTTAGTTTTGATACCTACCTTTAAATTTTGAATTGAGTAGTAATAATATCACTACCAACATTAACAATATTTAATCTGATCCGGAAATACCGGAATTGCTTTCCGGGAAAATAGCTTATCCATGTTATTCTTTCTGTGGGCATTTATGATACAAGTACCAAAAATCAATCTACCTACTCCGATCACTGATTATAACAGACATAAACCTATTGGTATTTTATTGTGTAAGTATAGCCGTGTACGTACCTCTGTGACGTGGCACTGCCGAACCCCCAGATACAGGCAAAAGTACTTTCTCTCAGTCAAAACAAGTTCAAAGTCTAGCATTTGCCCCGTATTTTGTAAATAGTTTCTTCAGCTTTTGGAATGTGAACTCATCTCTTTGTTTAAACAAAATAATAACATGAGGTTATCACTGTTATCGCTTTTGCATAAAACTCCGCGTCATCACAATTGATAGTAAGTATTTATTATTTACCTATTTTATATCAGAAGGATGCTTATGTGAAGCTATGTGTATTTTTTTTAAACGTTTCCCCACACTAGGACTAGGACACTATTTCTTCTGTATTGTGGGTGCGTTTACAAACATTTAAACTCACATACACAAACAGACAGACCCGGAACAACTACTTGTAGGTCATAAAAATATTTGTTCCGTGCGGGAATCGAACCCGCGACACGCAGCGCAGCAGTCAATCGCTTAGCCACTGCGCCAACCGTGCCGTCAAATAACCATGATATGCATTTTTTAATTCAATTAAGTATGCCAATTACGACAATTTTATCAATTATTTTCTTTAATAACATTGGTTATGTGTTTTATCTAAGCATGTCACATGGACCAATGTTATAGATTGTTTCGAAATAATACTCGTATTACTTTAATAACTAGGCTTCGGCCCACCCTCTCACCACGCAGTGGGAACTTTATTGCCTTATTATGATGCTTTATTCTCGGTCGTGCCCACCTCGTCGTCCCCACTGGACACGAGTGGGAAAAAAAGTTTCGTTCCTACCCAGTGGTGACGATTGGAACTTTTTATTTCCCACCCAAAATGCAATAATGGGGATTTCAATAAGAGATTTCACGGATTGTTAAAATGTTTTAATTCCGACTTTCTGAGCAAGAGCGGTGGGGACGACGGGGTGGGGACGACCGGGAATAAAGCATTATGATGATGTAGGCTTAAGTTTCACCATAATTAGAGAAAAATTATGCCCGTTTCTGAAAGGATAACTGCTAAAGCTCTACCTACCATGTTGTAACACATGGTAGGTAGAGCTTTAGCAGTTAGACTGTGTATAAATGTATTTCTAAGTTTTGTGCTATTTTAAGAATCTCTAGTTAAGCTTGGCATGTAACTGTTTTTTGTCCCTAACAAATAAAATAAAAAATAAAAATAAAATGAGAGAGACAAGAGTACCTCTTAGGCCCCTTGTACACGGCACGCTTTCTTTACATTACGACGTATAAACCGCGCCGTAGAGAAAACGTGTCTGTCAACAAGCTGCCATAGTGATCCATATAACAATGACGAACCGTGCCTACACACAGAGAACAAACCGTAGTTTTTCCACATCAAGAAAAACGTCTGAGTACAAAGGGCCTTTTTTTTGGGTGGTAAAATTATCCCCTCCCGCTCTGGGCGGAGCGGGCGGGCGTGTCAGACTTTTACTGACTAAAACCCACCCCTGTTCCTTCAGTTGCCTGTGCCAAGGGCCACGGTATCTCTTTCGAACAACCCGCGACCCTGGCAAAGGGCCTTGGGAGTCAATTTACGATGCATGGAAACATCGTGAAATGTTAGTAGTTATGTAGGTTTCATATTAACAGTAGTAGGTAATTTAGTTATAAATATCATACGGTTTGACGCACCCTTATCGTTTCAACAGCGTTCATTAGCGCTCACCCTACAGCTTCGGCGGGTATAATATACCCCCTACACGTAGAGAAAAATTACTGTGCTGTCTCATAATCTCAGTACATTTGAGTGGTAATGGAAAAATTACCATGTACCAGTAAAAATTCTTATGCTGTACAGTAAAAATTATTGGACAAATAGTGAATTTTTCCCAATCTCACTCAGAAAATTTTCTGTACATGTCACTTGCACTCACTTTACAGTGACGAGCAAAGTCATTTTTCTAAGAATTTTCTCTCCGTGTACCACTTCTGCAAACTGATACTTTTTTCTTTGCTAGAGCTGTAGACTAACGAGACCTTTACAAATACCCACAGGCCAAACTACAACATGTTCTCATTCGACATCCGTCGCTTCACTCCCGGTCAGATGTCCCGCGCGCACTGGATGCGCGAGAGTAGCCACGAAGCGTACGCGCGGAACTACAACATAGTATTCCCGAACGACGAACACTTGGCGGGACGGGACGTGAGCCACGACGCCTTGCATCAGGAGCTGGTGGATGATGGAGCGGTCATGCAGTCCAGGGCTGGGTGGGAAAGACCGGCGTTCTACCTCCCTGGAGAGAGGGTGAGTTGTTCTTGTCATAGTTTTACTTGGTCGCACATTGGCTACACTATTGCGGCAACTATACTAGACGCCAACGTTCATTGCAGTCGAGGTCATAAAACTAAGACTCGAGTTAGACTCACTTTGCACCTCAAATCCCCAAAGCGCTAGTCACATTTAAAACATCATTCTGTTTCTTTCATCTTCAAACGATTGACAGAAATAGAACTAAAAAATTCGTGTAGTCACCGAATAACTAAACGTATTTTGTGTATATTAGTGATTTGTGGTGTTAACGGATCTTAGAAGCTTTTATAAATACGGGGTGGTAAACTACCTATAGCAAATCTTAAACCACTTCTTTTAAGACCAAAAAAATTATCGGTGCTATACTATTTATTTCGTTTAAGGTAAAGATTACTTGGTTTTACAGTGTTTTATGTTCCGTTGCAGATAAGAGTACAACAGTACGACTGGGGCGGCGCTGACACAGACTATCCTAGGAACAACGACACGCGTTACGAAGAAATCCTTAAAGGGGACTATTCCTTTGATTTCTCTAAACACCATGATTTGGTAAGTATGTGATTTGTAGCTATTTTACAACACTTTTTTTTGTGTATTCAATGTTAATTTGTTTTGGTACTTTTTGTAATGTTTTGGGGCAAGGTATGCTCAATTCTGCTTCGTATGTTTAATAGCAACAGGCATAGCTGGATTATGGAAATCCCTGCTTTTCGATTTCTTCAGAAGTACGAAAGGAATCTAAAAGTACGATAAAACAATCTATGTTATAATATTTTTATATCACATAATGACGCGCGCTTTACTTGTGGTATCCAAATGTATAAACACGCTGTGAATGTGTGTGTAAGCGCAGGAACTCTTGGTACCGTCTGAGAAAATGGCGAAGTCGAAAATGTGTGTGTTATGTGCTGACGCTACTCTTCACGCACACATTCAAAGCGTGTTTGTACACTTGGTTACCACAAGTAAAGTACGCGTCGCTTCGTGAGATCAAAATACTATAAAATAGTTTGTAAATTGCATTGCGCCTTGGGTATAATATCTATAATCTGTTATTTTGTGCATGTACACTTAAATAAATAAATAGGTTTTTCATCAGCCCGTAGTATTGACTGAATCCAATTTACCCCCCAGATCGGTCAAGAAGCTCTTCAATGTCGTAACGCAGCCGCCTTATTCAACATGTCGTACTACGGCAAGTTCTACCTCACCGGGCCCGACGCGCAACGCACTGCTGAACTCGCCTTCACCGCTGATCTGTCCAAACTTAATGATCGGTATGTATCAATATAACATAGCATAATGTCCCTGCCTGTGTGTGCCTTTTACAGGTCTCAAAAAGGTAGGGCGAAGTTTCGCCAGTTTTTCACAACGTAAATTCAGACTACGGACTGTTAGGTACTAAGAAATTCGTTGTAAAAAACGAAAACAAATAAAACTTTGTCGTACCAATTAGCATTAATAATCGCAATTGGATAAAATTCTGGTCCGAATTTACTTATTGTGTTCATTCTGAAACATCCCTCGTGTCATTGGAGTAAAGTTCAATCAACTCAGCCTGGACATAGGCCTCTCCCAGGCTGCGCCACAACACCCTGTCTCAGCCACCTTCTTTAGGTCGTCCGTCCATCTAGCTGGGAGGCGTCCTACTCTACGCTTGCCGATACGCGGTCTCCACTCCAGGACTCGTCTGCTCCACCGGCCAGCAGTCCTTCGACAAACATGGCCAGCCCTCTGCCACTTCAGTTTGCTTACTCTGCAAGCTATATCGGTAACTCCGGTTCTTTTACGGATAATTTAATTCTTGATATCATCCTTCAAAGAGACTCCGAGCATACCTCGCTCCATAGAGCGCTGAGCGACCTTGAATTTGTATACCAGCGTGACCCGTCAGTGTCCACGTTTCGGCACAATATATCATGACGGGCAGGACGCACTGGTTAAAGACCTTAGTCTTCAAATACTATCCCGCAGTGTTTGGAATAAAGTTAAATATCCATAAATGTTCCTAACTCTTTGAATAGTCTGTTGCACGACACTGGCTGTACTGTAACACCGACATCTTTCTATCTCATCATCTGCCTAGCCTTTTCCCAACTTTGTTGGGGTCGGCTTCCAGTCTAACCGGATGCAGCTGAATACCAGTATTTTACATGGAGCGATTGCCTGTCTGACCTCCACAACCCAGTTACTGGGTAGTACAATACCCCTTGGTAAGACTGGTTGTCAGACTTTTGATGAATGACAGCCGGGATCAACGGCTTAACGTGCTTTCCGAGGCACAGAGGGGTCTTGGTATGTGAAGATGGTCACCCATCCACGGACCAACCGCGGCAAGCGTAGCTTAACCTGATCGATCGACCCGTGCGACTGTTATTACTTAGCCACAAGCTCTTCCATCCATCCGACATCTTTCTATCTCTATGGTGAATATAAAATCATTTTCTTTATGACTTATCGGTGACTGGTATGCAAAGTAAGTAATCATTTTATATTTCCAGGGTGGTATATTCTCTCATGTTGAATAAAAAAGGCGGAGTGGAAGCGGACGTGACAGTCACTATACTAGACAGCGGCACTGGGCAGCTACACGAGCCCATCTTTAAGGTATGCGCCGGAGTTGACAACGATTATATTTATTCTTTTAAACTTTAACAGTGTCGGTACATTGATATCGAATTAGATTTCTACTACAACTTTAACTTTTATATTCAGTATTTTTTTTATTTTTATTAAAGCCCAATTTTTTTAAAATAACGTAGTAAATGCTGATTTTTGCGCTAAACATAGGACATCCATCTGGACCGCCTATCTACACACATCAAAAGTGTCTAGGGATTAAGTACATTTTTTTTACCTACGTTTTCACGGTGAGATTTTCACAGGATAGACCGTCTGGTCACGTGAAGAGTCGACTAACCACTAAGCAATGTCCCTGAAAACACGATGAGCACTTCCGAGTGCTCATAGTGTTTTTCGGGACATTGCCAAGTGCCATGGTGCTGTAAAACTAGGGCCACGGGGTCCGCCCCATGGAACTATTGTTAAACCAAACGGCTCAAACATAAAACTCTTAGAATGGTTATTATATTTGCGTCATTTGAGATTCATCATCATCAATAATTTTAAATATCTCCAACTCGATCCCTGTTCAAAAACTCACTTCTACAACATTATTTTTAGTATATGGCAAAGCCGAAACACGTCTCTAGTATTTTTATGTACAGAATCTATGTACAAAATTTCAAAACTTTATCATGAAAAATCACGAAGTTATAAGCTTGTTTGTCTGATTGTCCGTACAAAAAGTTGGTTACCACTTAACACGCGCCGCCGGCCGACCGGCTGTGACCTGTGTTGTGCGCATATGATTGCGGATATGTACTTAGTGTCGCTCGGTGTCCAACTTGTTACCATTTTTAGGGTTCCGTACCCAAAGGGTAAAAGGGAACCTTATTACTCCCGCTCCGCTGTCCGTCCGTCTGTCACCAGGCTGTGTCTCATGAACCGCCATAGTTAGACAGTTGAAATTTTCACCGATGATGTATTTCTGTTGCCGCTATAACAACAAATACTAAAAAACAGAATAAAATAAATATTTAAGGGGGCTCCCATACAAAAGACATGATTTTTTTTTGATATTTTTATAATGGTACGGAACCCTTTGTGCGCGAATCCGACTCGCGCTTGGCCGTTTTTTTTAATATTTTTTAGCGACAAAATATAACATGGTGTAATAACTATTGGAATCGATTCAGTTACTTATTCTGAACAAACTATATTCAGGTTTGCAGTATACAAAAAAATAATGTTGTATATTGGTTTCTGTCACCAGGGTCGCGGGTACTACGTTGTGACAAGCGGGTTCAGTCAGAACCACACTCTGGCGCACATGCGCCGCATCATCCAGACACACAAGTTGAGGGCTACCATCACTGACGTCACCAAACAGATGTGCATCCTTAGCCTACAGGGACCTGACAGGTCAGTAACAAACCTACTCAGACAACAAATTTGGTATATCCTTTGACTTTTCCAGGTTAAAAGCGTCGAACCATTTTAAATTTAGAACTCTATTCCGAACACGTTAAAGTTCTGACTACAAAAGCTGACGTCAAATTTGAGTCTTATTAGTCCATTTTCTCGAACGAAAAAAATCGTATAATTAATGTGACAAATCGTTAAGCTCGCGTAAACTGCTGCGATTATGTTGTATAAATCAAATGTCGTCCGAGAAACTGGCCCTAAGTTGTGAATTTTGTATTAAGAAGTTTCCGAAGACCTTGCTATGAACAAACTTTATAGAACACTAACGAGCAGGTTTGGGCTTGGACTAAAGTTAGAACTCGCTTGTTGAAATCGTGGTTAATCGATGATGTCAACCGTTTTAATCGTTCCATCCACCACGCATGGCAGCCGGATTACGGTTGATCGACGTCGAACAATAACAGTCGCTGTTATTGTTCGACGTCGATCAATTTTGTAAAATTTACCAAACCATACATTTATTTAAAAATGTTATTTAAATAGGTACACATAGATATGATAAGTTGTTCATCAATCGATATGGAGAACCGATTATATTTGAAGATTTCATTAACGACTTACGACCGTAATGCAGTTGCATCTTCACTATCACTACATAGTATAAAACAAAGTCGCTTCCTGTTGTCTGTCCCTATGTATGCTTAGATCTTTAAAACTACGCAACGGATTTTGATGCGGTTTTTTTTAATAGATACAGTGATTCAAGAGGAAGGTTTATATGTATAATACATGCATAATATAGTAGATAAACACTGATAATTTTAGAGGTTTCTAATATGATGTCGTAAATAAACACATTTTTTGCGCTTACACTGCAAACGCTGGCTGAACCCTACGAGCAGAAATAATGGCTCTAAAATTATCAGTGTTTCTCTATTGCACCCGTGCGAAGCCGGGGCGTGTCGCTAGTAAATTATTAAAAAAAAGTTAATTATAACAAGTTTCGAAGGACTGGAGACCCGTTAATTCTTACTGTCGAGACGAGAACCCACTTTTTCACGTTTCCACAAATTTTTAAATACATTTTACTTTTTTCTACTCTTCTACTTTTTGATGTGTAATGTACAATATGCTGTTTTCATACCTAATCTAAATAAATACTAATACCGGGTGTAAGGGACAGCCCTCCGCAAATTAACAGGGTGCATTCAGCTCCTTATTTAGAATCATATTCCATTGGAAATTTTCTCAGGAAAATTTTCATTTTTTTTACCGTTTTTCGGCTAATATTCCTTTATTTCAATGTAATATTACATTCTTTTTCACAGCCAACGCATCTTGGAGCGCTACACAGAAGCAGGTCTGGATAACGACGCATTCCCAGTGAACACGCAACGCAGCATCCACGTGACTCGTACCCCGAACAATCCCGAAGATAAAAAATACCGCTGCCGAGCACTTCGGGTCACGTGGTCCGGTGAACTGGGCTGGGAGCTCCATGTACCGTCCGCTCATGCGATACCGGTGTACAAGGCTTTGAGCCGCGCTAAGGGACTGAAGAATGCTGGCTGGAGAGCTTTGACTTCGTTGAGTGCTGAAAAAGGTAGCTTAGCATATGGAAATAAAAAACTTTATATTGTCGCAAAGACATATGTATATAGGAAATACAAAACCAAAAAATACAGAACTGTAACTGAAAGATTAGTACCAGACTTTTGAATTCCAGGGGTCAGTCAGTCAGAAATATGAAGCTAGTTGCCCATTCCAGAGCGTAGTAGGTATAGAGAGGGGACCTATAGAGAGGGGAAGAAATTCCATGGACACTCTTTTAAATCATAAAATTATTACAAACTATTGGTTACATCATTCATGTTGAAATTATACATGTGAGAACGATGTAGAAAAGCACTTTAAAAGCGTCCGTACTTAAAGAGCTAAAAAAAAAACAGAAATGATAATAAATTAAAATAAGC
Source organism: Eremobia ochroleuca (assembly GCA_949629135.1). Lineage (NCBI taxonomy): Eukaryota > Metazoa > Arthropoda > Insecta > Lepidoptera > Noctuidae > Eremobia > Eremobia ochroleuca. Next base: position 15,130,247 of record OX451387.1, read on the forward strand.
CGTGGCGGCTAAGAGATGACCAGTCCCTACTGGCGGCGCCCGTTCACGAACATGACGTATGGATCAGCACCATTTAGCTCAACCATTTTGAAGGGAACTTAATAACACAAGAACAGAAACGATTAGTCGGCAGCTGCACTTCGTGACAGTGACAAGAGGGCTTCCACCCATATGCATAAGCAGCCTATAATGTTCTAACTTCTGGGTCACAGGACTCCTCTCTCCGAGAGGGACTGGGTCATAATCTACTACCCGGGCCCAGTGCGTTTGGCGGATGACATGTCTTCGAATTTTTGGTTCTAGGATCGGCCCTATCGGCCATCTTTTCTACGAGCAGTGGGGCACACTGCTCGTAGAACCCACTGTCACTTAAGTTTGGCAATTCTGCGGGCTACCGATCTCTAAAAACCTCTCTCTCTCTCTCTCTCTCTCTTTCTCTCTCTCTCTCTCTCTCTCTCTCTCTCTCTTTCTCTCTCTTTCTCTCTCACTCGTTTGATTATTTGCACAATAAAACATTATGTTGTAATTTAATTTCAGGATATCACTTATGGAACTCCGACTTGAGAACCGATGACAATCCGATAGAAGCTGGTTTGGGTTTCACGTGCAGGAAAGACGGTGATTACATCGGAAATGAACACGTCACTAGTGCGAGAACAAACGGGGTCACCAAGAAATACGCGTATTTCACACTTGATAATAAGGTTTGTATTGTATTATACAATAATAAATTAGATAGATGTATTCTGGGAAAGTCAATAAAGATAGGGTGGGAGTGAACGATGAGATGACTGAAAGAGATAATATATGGAAGTAAATATCATACTGCGGCGAACTAAATTAGGATAAGGACAAATGAATGAGAATGAGAAATTAAGAATGAGTTATTTTCAAAATAAATAGCGTAGAGTCATCTCAACACCTCTCTTCTTTGAATTTGTATATATTTATACAGCGTGTAACGGAAGGGGGGTATCAACCCTGAAGGAGGTGAATGTGCTCATGAAACTCAACAACTTTCCCCAAAGAACATAGGTCGAAATATGAAAAAAAAATATGGCCCTCCCTTACAAAACTGACTACCAGCTGATTGATTTACTATGGGAGGGCCAAATTTTTTTTTCATATTTCGACCTATGTTCTTTGGGGAAAGTAGTTGAGTTTCATGAGCACATTCACCTCCTTCAGGGTTGATACCCCCTTTCCGTTACACGCTGTATATTTCAAATATATATTATAGTAAATCGTATGTATGTGTTTATATCCTATTTATGTATTTGTCAAGGCACCTGCCATCTAATCTCTTCACCACCCTCGGTTGACTGGTAGAGAATACCTAAGGCATTAAGTCCGCCTTTGTACCTTTTGTGGGAAAAGTTTAAATAAATAAATAGAGACTGGTTACAATCTGTGTCAGGCGTATAACCATAACACCACGCCTTCTTCCCACAAGGATTATCATAAACACAAGCAACAGCACTTATAAAAGTACTTTAACATTCTAGAATCTTTAACCCTTTGGTGGTTCATGAAACTTTACCCCAGCGCGCCCGAGCTGGCGACGGGGTCGATTTTTCTTTCCGTAAAAACCTAATTCGGACTATTACGAAAATCTTAAAACAATAATTAGCCAAATCGGTCCAGCCAGGCTAAATAATAACAGTCGCACAGCTAGATCTATCAGGTTAAGGTACGCTTGCCGCGGTTGGTATATATTTATTTTTTGCAACAGGGACTTAAAAATTCTAAGTGGGCTACTAGAGCATAAATGAATGAGTGCTGTTTGCACATTCCCACATATTTTTTCTTTTTTTTTAGGTCGCATAGTTTTCGACTTTTGATGAAAAATGTAAAAAAAAAAAATACCGTTGCCGAAATTTGATATAATCTAATATATAATATATAATCCTATAAATATATAATTTTAAATAAATCTCCGAAGTTTGATATAGATATAAATAGAGAAAAATCTGAAATTATTCTGTGTGATAGAAGTTTCTGTAAAGATTACAGGAAACATAAAACGATGTATATGTATATGTAACGATGATAAACAGCACACTATAACAGAAAAAAATAAAAATACCCTCGGTGCGTGAGTCCGACTCGTTCTTGACCGATTTTTTTTTTTTTTTTTGTGTAAACGTCACAGGTGTGATTAGTATCGATGTCTAAATACGATAAAACGAATTTTCTCAACTCGTACTTCAAGTAACAACATTACTAGCGGTCGTTGACCCCTTAAAAAAACATAAATAGGAATGTTCGATGTCCACCACGCACAGGATGGATGGGAAGCAGCACACTAACACATTGAACGCCGTGGTGGTCACCGGTGACCACCACTGACCACCACTGAACTTTCCATATGGGCTGACGCTGATTCGCGATTTCGGCAAATTTTACACGTTACATTTTATTGGCTCATACGGTTCAAAATAGTCAAAAACCCTACTCTAAATAATTATTTCTTATTACTATTTAAAGAATTAACTAAAATAATTGCTGTCGCTCACCGGTGACCACCATGGCGTTCAATGTGTTAAGTAATTTTTTTGCTCCGTTGGTGTAATTGCTATATGGCGTTCCAGTAGGAGGATAAATAAATAAATAAAATCTTTATTATTTTCATTTTATCGAGTTTGGATATCGATACTTATCACGTCTGCAGAGTCTCGCTACCTAATTTAATTTGGCCCCAGATAGATTGATTGGAAATTTTATTAATCTTTGCAGGTTGCTGTCTTCGGACAAGAAGCTATATTTAGAAATGGTGAACCCGTAGGCTACCTGAGAAGAGGAGATTACGCGTTCTACCTTGACAAACCAATCGGTATCGGCTACGTTACTAACAAAGGCTCAGAAGTTACCAAAGATTTTTTGAAAGAAGGCGATTACGAGATCGAAGTCTTGGGACAGAAGCACAAAGCGACTTTGCACTTTAAATCTCCCTTCGACCCTAACGGCCAGAGGTTACTTGGCAACTATGCAAATCAAGGAATAGGTGGAAACACTCAGGAGCAAAATGAAAGAGAAGGCGGTTGTGAATAACTTTTTTTGTTAGTGTAGTTATGATCTCAATAAATACTTTTTGTATATAATCGAATGGTTTTATTAGCAAACAAAGGTAATTAAGAGGATGGATGCGATATGGAGCACTGTTATTGATGGGCCTCTCCTTCCAGTTTTTCTGATCTTGAGACTTTCAGTTTTTTCGATCCAGCACCCTAATTGCGTAACACACTATTACTCTCAATTTGAATCATTTTGAGGCATATTATTAATCCATTGCTTCATATGTTGGAAACATGTGTCTGCTCAACAACGTAAATAACGCGATGAATGAATGTTGTTGAACTGTCAAAATGAAATCCATTGTTACTGATAGTGTTACGCAATTACCCCGCGGGACTAATGTGGACCACTGGTCGTTCGTTTTAACCGTAACTAGCACTTTGTCTGCAACCTCGCCCGCGTAGGTTTCGTAATTTCCTAAAAAAAAAAATAACACCCTCTCCACTCTACCTCTTCTTGAAAGGTAGTTTTCGAAAATTAATGTTTACGATCTTTATAAAGTACTAGCCGTACCCGCCCGCTTAGTTGGGCGTTGCGCAAAATGGTATGATTATTTTGTAAAATAAAAGATTTTTTCTGAAATAAAAGTAGCCTAAGTTACTCCTTATTACATCAGCTACCTGCCAATAAAAGTCCCGTCAAAATCGGTCCAGCCATTTCAAAGATTAGCCGGAACAAACAGACAGACAGACAATAATTGTAGAAAATGTTATTTTGGTATATTTACCGTATATATATTCATATGCATGTAGTAAAAAACGGTTATTTCAATATTACAAACAGACACTCTAATTTTACTTATATGTAAGTATAGATTTAGAGAAATAAGTATTTGGGGCAATTTAAGTTAAACCACAGATTACCAGATAAATCACTCCATACAAAATATTCAATACCTACTGCTATAAAAGTCTACACACCACAGCGACCTTCGAGTCGCGACTGGGCAGAACTGTGTGGTCATAATATTAAGGATGTGGTACAGACCATCAAACTGACCTACTTTCTCCATGGGACCAACATCGTAATCGCGAAAATATAATCATTCATTGACTCATTTTGTACCATTTCCTTACTCTATACAAATGTATGAACATTTATACAACGTGTAACGTTAAATGCGCAAAACCTGAAAATAGTTTGATCCAGTTTGATCAGAATAACGAGCAGAATTAATTGAACCACTTTTTAATATAAGTCATATTTTTCAAACAATTTTCATTCAAAACGTTGCCGTGTCTATTTATTAATAGGTCAAGCAACCCAATGTCAGCGCGGCGCAGCGGCCCGGTGACGACTCCTTCCTAGATAAAGCGTCGTCGCAGACGCAAGAAACTATCAGAATGGCCAGTAAAACTAAAACAGCACATAAAACTTTTACAATTTTTTTAATGACTTATTTTCGCTCTGAAATAGGTCAATTGAATTAAAAATCAGTTGGGGTGTCTGAGGTTTTGCGCATTTAACGTTACACCCACCTTGTATAGAGTAAGCAAATGGTACAAAATGAGTTGACAAAACTGCGCAAAATGATTGTAGCTTGATTGATCTTGCTTGGATGATTGTTTTTAGCGTTCCCTCAAAGTTAGTTTAATTTATAAGCTTAAATAGATTTTTTTTATTGTTTCGCTTTTCAATTTATTTGTTAGACATTTTTTATTGTAATGCATGTAACAAAATGCTAGTGTTGCCAGGCTTAGACATGTCATCCTGTCTTGTCAAGTCACTGTCAGACAGAATTGACAGAAAAAAGAAAACGTCAAATGGGTACGCGAGCTAAGTTTTAGGCTGATTTATAAGTAATTAATTATAACAATAAACAAAAAGTTTGTGAAGTCACTGGTTTCTTTATAGCATTTGAAGCATATTAAATAAGACCCAAGACAAAATGTCTGTTACATTGCATACTGACGTTGGGGATATAAAAGTAGAATTATATTGTGAGCAATGCCCAAAAGCTTGTGAGAACTTTTTAGCATTATGTGCTAGCAATTATTACAACGGAAACTTATTTCACCGGAATATTAAGGTAAGACTTGGTGCCTTTTATGTTGAAATTACAAGTACCCTTTTATATTTGAATAGAAATGAGAGTTGTACTTATACTTACCTGTTACTTTTTTAGGGCTTCATAGTACAGACAGGCGACCCCACAGGTACCGGAAAAGGAGGCACGTCTATATGGGGACGAAAGTTTGAAGATGAATTTAAGGAAGAGTTAAAGGTATGGAATATAATGTTTACATAAACTCATAAAATAAATATATGGTTTTCATTATATCGCTACTTTGGGGTAGAAAGGTAGTAAAAGACATAAAGGGTTCATAAGGCCTTTTACTACCTTTGTACCCCAAGGTAGCTATATAGCGTGGCAGGGACATAGGCGTGCAACCTGTTACCATGGATTCAATATGTGATTCTGAACCCCATGTGTTGAAAAATTTCAATAGTTATTAAACAAAACTTGCTGTAAGTACAGATGCCAGCACATCAAGCTACCCTAAACTGTCAAATTTTCCTAATCAACTTTGAACGTTATCTGTTAGCGATAAAGTTGAAAATCTATTAAAGAAATTTCACAGACTGTAGTAGCTCGATGTGCTGGCTTCTGTAGCATACATTTTGACAGCATAAGTATTGCACTTTTCTATAAAACAGCAGTATTTTTTTTATAATTACTGATGAAAAATGTATACAATAGGGGGTCTAGAATCATATGCTGAATTCATGAAAACCAGGGCTCGGAAACCGGTTGAAATTTTTAACCGGTTACGGTCATTGACCCCAAACCGAAATCGATTTAGGTTAAGGTTTGCACTTTACCGGTTTTTACCGGTTTTTGCGGGAAACCGGTTTTTCATGAATTTTGGTTTTGAAAGTGAAAATTAACCGGTTAAACACCCCCCGCCCCCTAACTAAGCAAGTCGCAACATGAATCTACCCGCACCATTTAAGTTCTCCGGTTGTATTTGACGTCCTCAGATCAAACATTTTTTTTCCTAATGTTTTCTGGGGTACTAAATGTACTAATGTCACTATAACTTGTTGGAAGTGTTAAAAAAGTAGACGAAAAATATTTACGACTTACGGAATTAACTGGTTAATTTGGGTGTCAAAACCGTTTGTGCTTATGTAACCGGTAACCTTTGTCATTTGGGTTACATATGAACAGTTCACTTGTTTAACCGGTTAATGAGGGAACGATATATTTACCGGTATTTCATCGAAATTAACCGCTCTTTTTAAACCGGTTCAGAGCCCTGATGAAAACAGTTTGAGCAATGATGTATCTGCCACCTTGTATTCTGTGAAGCATAGAACTATGGCATGAAGAGTGAATAGACTTTCTTAGTTTGTTTTTATAAGTATTTATAAATATCTTTTATTCTTACAGCACAATGCAAGAGGTATGGTGAGCATGGCCAATAATGGGCCCAACTCTAATGGTAGCCAATTTTTCTTTACATATGGAGAACAACCACATTTAGATTTGAAGTATACACTATTTGGCAGGTAAGACAAGTTTCTTTGAAGGATTTTTTTTTTTTTTCTCTTTATTTATTATTAGGGACTTTTACACGGACGTGTATGCCAGTCCCATCATACCTTATATTAATACATTATCTAACTAAACGTAAACTAGCGAACATAAATACTTTGGAGGCAGCCTCCGAATTACGTGTCGATAAAAGATGATGAAATACACCTACATCATACATATTTAAGTTTAAATCCTTAAATAATTTTACTCGGTCAGACTGAAATCTGGCACATTCCAACAATAAGTGTACTACATCTTCCGGTGTTCCACATACCTCACAATTTGGTGAGTCGGTTTTTTTCATTAAAAATCCAAACTTATTGAGGGGCATGTGTCCAGATCGCAGTCTGTGCGCGATCACAACCAGCCGCCTACATAACTTAGTATTGTAAAACCATGGTATATGAGGTGGCTCCGATACCATTGATCTATACCATATGCTTTCTTATCTTTATCCTTGGATCTTTCATTAAAATATTCTTTCCAAAGTTCATAGCATTTGTTTTTGTATTTTGGTAATAATTCCACATAATATGTTCCAATATTTACCTCCTTTCCCTCATCAATTCTTTGAAGGATAAAATCAGGAATTAAATTATCTGGAAAAGAACCAGATTTACCGACATAGCTTGCAGAGTAAGCAAGCTGAAGTGACAGTGGGCTAGCCTATGTTTGTCGAAGGACCAATGGCTGGTGAAGCAGATGAGTCCTGGAGTGGAGTGGAGGAGGAGACCACATATCAGCAAGCGTATTGTGGGATGCCCTCCAGCTAGATGCAGTATCACCCTAAAAAGATGACTGGGATAAACTGGATGCAGAAGGCAGACCAGTAGGTACTACAATACTCCGTGCACAATGATGTGTGGGCCATAGTGGCTGTCAGTGGTTATTCCATGGAGTGTTGTGCGTTCCCTAGGAGAGGCCTATGATAGGATGACATGATGAAGACAAGACGCTATAAGCTTCTTTAATTTAGCTTTGATTAGAAAGTAATGCCAATTCTAGAGAGCAAAGCAAATAAATGCGAGCATAAAGTTAGAGGCCATCAGGTTGCTTAAGATTAAGCAACTTGATACACCTATGTCAAGCCAAGCATAGGCTGATTTAAACAATTGAATGACACCTTAGTCCTTAACGTAATAGGTTATTTTGTTTATCCAGCCTTAGGTGCATACACGGAAACACGTCTGAGACTTCATCTTAGGCATAGTTGGATAAACGGAATTTATAGGCTTAGGGTGGATTCTCAGACATGCATTTCTGCGAATTCACCTTAGGGTGGATAAACAGAATAACTGAATGGTATGTTTGCCGATAGATTCCATTGGCTTGCTGCCCAGTCTTATACATTATGTGTATTTTACCATCAAACCTAAAAATTTTGTTATCCTTTGTTCCAGAATCATAGACGGCTTTGAAGCACTTGATGATTTAGAAAAAATGGCAGTCAACCCAAAAACATACCGGCCACTTACAGAAGCAAAAATAACTTCAGTTACAATACATGCTAATCCATTAGCAGGATAACAATAAATATGATGTGAATTTAATTTTGTTTCATTGACTTGAGAAGACTCATCATCATACTGCAGCCCTTAGCCTAAGGACAAAATATTTTTGATTTTATTTACTGCTTCAGCATCTAGTCAATATGTCATAACAAGGTTCTACAACCCTCTAGAGTTAACTTGAGACACTCAGATGACATAAGCATGCGGTCAGTAACAGTGTGGGACTGTTGGCTGCTTGTGTCTCAAGTAAACTCTTGTTGAAGGTGTTAAAAATAAGTAAACGAGAGTGATAATTTAGGTGGACAACATTTATTGCAGATAAATATTTACATACATTACTTATTATTGCACATTACTGAATAAATTGCATTTTGTATGTACAAAATAAAATAATGTTTGTATGCATGATTGAAGATTAATAATAATTGAATAACTTTATGTTTTTGTGCAATACTGAATGAAACTGCTGAAAGATTAAATTGACTGCTAAATACTTGCTTCTTTCAAGATGAGCAGGATTTACAAATGTTTTTTTTTATTTTAATTTTAAGATTCTAAAATATTTATAATGTAACTACAATTGTAAAATACAGAATCCTAGTTACTTTAATATTAATGTTTTTAAATGCATGGATTTGTTACTTTGCAATATTATAATATCTTGACATTGTAAGCAACTAAACTTGAAGTAAATACATCAGGACAGAACTCAATACAGTATAATATTATAAATACTAACTAATTAAACAGTCATAAGTATATTATTATCTAATGTATCTACAGTTATCACTTGATAGGGACAGTTTTGTGCATTCTTACCTATTACATAATTAAATAGGTAAGCCACAATTTTAATACATACCTACATGGAAAACAAAAATACTAGACATAACATAGGTAATTATATATTATTATCTTTGGATAGACTACAAGTATTTTGCCCAATAGTATGGCAGTTTTATGAGACAGCTATAGCTTTCATAATTTCAGATCTAATTACTACAATAAAATTTTGATAATCATCTTTACTACTATTTCAAGTCCATTTTACATCTACTGATCTCTAAAACCCAAATATATGGTTGTGTGGCACACCATATTATGTTTGTGTAACATGAATGAACAGCAATCGTGTTAACATACTATAATATATTTATTGCTAATACCTATCTATTTAATACAAGGTTTTCTAATAATAACAATGATACAAAACAAAGTATTAACATAATTTTTGGTTAAATTATTCCTCAATATGAGAAGGTCATAAACATTTAATGCTAGAAACGGTTAAGTCATTCTTAAAGTTGAGATTTTTTTAACCCATAACCACCTACCACCGGTCCCTGGAACCGCAACGGCAACTAGCAATTAAAGATTAAGGTAAGTTTACTTTCATTACACACACTAATGCATTTTGTGACTGTTGTTTTTTCCTAAATAAAGGATGTGTAGAAAAGGTGTATAGACGCGCACTGTCCTACGACACTTACACATTGAAATATTTGAATGCAAAAATATGTTGCGGTCTCAGTGACCGCAGTGGTAGGTGGTTAAGGGTTAACACGTTCAACGCCATGTCTGACATGGCCTTGAACATGTTAATAATCTACATACGGTGGGTTTATAGAATGGGGATTCAGACTTCATATAATCCCAAATCATAAAACAAATATTTTATATACATTCTCCCATGTAAAAAAGAAAATCACCACCTTATTCCCCTAGTTTATACCTATCTATTAAGTACCAAGCAAGTGAACAATAACTTAAACTGGTGTCAAGAATCATTCTGACATAACTTTAATTACAAGTTCAACATCTCAAGTTTCAAGGTCATAGAAATTGTCATCCAAATTAAATTCAGGGTCCTCTTCTTTCTTAATTTCAGCTTCAGTCATCTTATCATCAAAATTTTCAGTAAAATGTGATTTTATATGCGCAACTAAATCAGGTTTCTTTTCAAAGGTGGCACCACATTCTATGCAAGGCATATTCACAACCAAGCATTCATGAGTTTGCTCATGTTTATCAAGTTTGTCCTTTTTATTAAACTTTTTATCACATTGACTGCATGAAAATGGTTTCATACCAGAATGGAGAGCTGCGTGACGGTCCAACTCTCTTTTGCGAGGGAACTTCTTGAAACATATTTTGCACTGGAAGACTCTGGATCCAATGTGTGCAATAGACACATGTGTTTTGTAGGAATCTAAAGAGCTGAACCTCTTGGGACACTGATGACATTTAATATTTTTTGGCCTGTTTTTATTTGCCGCAGCTTTCTGTTTTGGTGGGGAATGATGGGTGGTCTTATTTGCAGGAGCAGTATTTTTCTGTACCTTCATAAAACTGCTCTCTCCAGATATATGATCTGGGACTCTCGGTAGATCATAATCAGTATTTGATGAATCTGGATGGGGCTGTGTAGGAGAAGTCATAAGATTGCTAAAAGGGTTTACATTTACTACCATATCATGAGTATCTTGTTCATGGTCAGGCAAAATGAATGGATTTGCATTTGTTTTGCAGGGGCTCATAGGAGTATGACGCATTTCATGCTTGATAAGTTTATCTCTTCTACCAAATGTTAAGTGACATTTCCTACAAGCAAATGGTTTCATTCCTGAATGAACAAGCACATGACGTTGTAAATCTCCTTTTGCCACAAAGCTCCTTGGACACAGAGGGCACACATGTGGTTTGTGTCCAGCATGAATTCGCAGATGTTTGCTAAGATTAGTATTGCGGGAGAAGCTTTTCAAGCAATATTGACATTGATATGGCCTAATGCCAGTGTGGACAATGGAGTGCTTTCTCAAATCAGAGCGTCTTCCAAAACACTTATCACATTCTGGACAGTGGTAGGGTTTATCATTGCCATGTACTTGTTTGGTGTGCTGCACATATTGACTTCGCTCAGCAAAGACTAGACTACACTCCACACATTTATATGGTAAATTGGGATCATGGTAAGCATGTTCATGTTCCTTACATTTTTCTTGTGAAACAAAAGCTTGGTCGCAGAATTGACACATGAACACATTTTTGAAAAAGGATTCAGTCATTGGCTCTCCATCTGGGGTGTTGTTTCTTTCAATAACTTCTGGTTCAACAGGATCCATATTTTCAGACTCCTCAGAGGAGTCATAGTCAAGGCTTGGATCAACCACCATCACAACACTATCTTCAACAATGTAATCTTCAGGTTTTGGTTTCAGTCCATCCTGAGAGTGTGAACCATAGTTGTAGCTGCTAAGTTCTGATGAATTAGAGTTGTCCAGTTCATTAGCTCTTGTAGTGATTTGTTTCAACCTGGTTTCATTTTGAGTGCACTGTAGCTTAAATTTTGAACATTTATCAACTTTGAACAAGCATTTGTAGCAGATCCTAGTAGGCAGCCCATCATTAGGATCAATCTGAAATAACACGTTTTAATATATCGGGATCTAAATAATACTGTAAACAATAAAAATATCTGCAGAAATTAACACTAACTTACCTGCAAGTCGAGACATTCTGCTAGTTTGGAGGTTAAAGCAACATTTGCTTCGTCGTCCGGCGCAGCTGCGAATATCGATGTCGAGAATGTGGTTTTGTGCAGACACAGTCGACAAAGCGTGTGGAAATTAGCGATAATGTAGGAATCTTCCATTTTGTGCACAGCTAGACATCGAACTAAAGTAATGCTTGAGATAACACTAAGACAGGATATCGACTTTATATTGTTTTTTTTTACATTTAAATTCACTTTAGGAACACACTGATTGTAAAAAAATAAATAGGGCTCAGAGGCTACGGCCGTGAGTCGCGACTACGCAACCGCTCGATCCGAAGGGGCAACTGGGGCGATGTCCGTCAGGGCTGCGCCAGCGGAATGTTTCACGGCATTCGCCGTTTGTTCCGTCATCATACACCTATCACACGGCACTCCACCGTCCAAAATATCAAACTGAATGCAAAATTATACATGAGCTCTTAATCGTCATAGTGAATTCAAGATTCTTGTAAATATAAATTCAAATTCAAATTATTGTAGGCTACAGAAACCGCGCTTCTTTGGCGGAAATAAGAATCTGTTTTCTATTAAAAATAGTAAGCACGAAAAACATATTATTGGTCGTTGTAGTTCTGAAACGATTATTCACCAATCACATTTGTGGCATAAGTATACGTCTATCGTAGGAGACAAGACTTCTATTATATATTGCCAGTCTACAAAAAGTACCGTTTTAGTTTACGAACGATTTTTATCAACGATATACAGGGTTACTGGTAACTCGACGTATTCCTTGCAGGACACATAGACATATACAGGGTGTTTGGCAGAACGTTGAACATACGAAAATGGTGGGTAGGTGGGGTTATCTGCTACTTACTCAGCCCTAATTTATTTGGCCCTGGCGCACTCTAAATTAAAAAAAAAAATTTTTTTTGCTTTCTTCTAGTTTCACCACTTTTTTTAACTTTAAAGTGTTACGATGTAGAAATTTAAAAAAAATGCCTGTTTTACCCATTTTTAATAAAAATTACACTTTAAAGTTAAGAAAGTGGTGAAAGTAGAAGAAAGCAATGAAAATTTTTAAAGAATATCCAGGGGGCCAGGGCCAAATGAATTAGGGCTGAGTAAGTAGCAGATGACCCCACCTATCCACCATTTTCGTATGTTCAACGTTCTGCCAAACACCCTGTATATATGGACTGGAAATACCTACGAAAAAAGGGTGCCTACCTACAACTCATATTGTCTCAAAAAATGGCTGCCATTGCTAGGGTTGTATCAATTTAGGAACATTGGTGTTACTATAACGAGTATCAATACTAAATACGAGTCGTACTAGTTATCACGTTTGGATCATAATATAGTATACTAACTTATAGTCCGTTCTAAGGTTGCCTACTTTATAGTAACGTATCCTAGTTTATTTTCGATAAACATACTTTATAATTTTGCATAAAAATACAGTATGCGAAAATACTTTATTTCTAATCTTTTGTTATGCGTAAAAGACTCATATGAACTATTTATCGATAGGTACAGACGCCAGCACATCAAGCTACCCGAAACTGTCAAATTATCGCAATCAACTTTCTTCCCTGAAAATAAAATTAATGCCAAGTGTTTTTTCGGCACAGAATTAAAAAACACTTTTTAATTGCATCACGTTTACGTATTAAAGTGAAGGAAAACAGCGTGAAGAGATATGTATCCATATGCCCAAAAACAGGTGCTTTCGCATATTATACCTTTATTATTATACCTATTATACCTTATAATATGTATGTATTTAGAAATATATATGTATGTTTATCAGCTGTCTTAGTACTCATAGCACAAGCTCTGCTTAGTTTGGGACTAGATGGCGTTGTGTGAAAGTTGTGGAATATGATTTATTTATTTATTATTATTTTTATATATGTAATTAATATATATCTATTTATTTATTTCAGGCCAAACGGCCAGGCTATTATTAATCAATCATTTTAATACACATTTACCAAAAATGCTGTGGGAACAGAGTTATCATGTAATCTCATTACATCAAGTGTTCTATTGAAACAGCTTTCTTCAAAGTGAAGTGAACAGAGGTACCATTCTTTATGTCGGGGATTAATATTTTCTTCACCAATAGCCTCTAACCACTTTTTCTTTAGTCCTTCCTTTTTAGGAAACCTATAAAAAGTGCATGTATTTTTATCAATAAATAATTTTGGTTACAGCTATATCAAAATCAAAATCAAAATCAAAAAATCAAAAGTCATTTATTCAAACTAGGCTGAGAATCAGCACTTTTCGAACGTCAAAATTACAAAAGACAGTCCCCCAAAACGGCCGCCCTTCACCACTTCCTAGTGCTTTCGCTGGGAAGAAGAAGTGGCGCAACAAACTCCCCAGCAGCACAGCTGTCTGTTCAGTTAGAAAATAAAATATTATATTAGCATATGAAACTAAAATCAATAGGAAACGTCAGAAGCTATGTGCACGGTTCCAATTGGTGGTTTCTATGGAGAAGAGTCGGCAAGAAACTCCACGGTTACTCAAAATAATTGGCTTTTACAATGTTAATAGGTAGGGGAGGACAGTGTAGGCCTGTCAATAAGTACCAGGTACTTAAAAAAATAGAAGACATTGTAAAAGCCAATTGTTTTTAAAAGAGTAACCGTGGAGTTTCTCGCTGGTTCTTCTGCATAGGAAACCACCATTTGGAACCGTGCATCTAGCTTCTGACGTTTCATAAGTGTCCATGTAGGTTTATGTGAAAGAAAATATTTTGATTTTGGTGCTGTGAACCACGGGCCGGACCTAGCAAGGTCAATCGGAGCTAATAAGACGCAGGACTATTTATGTTAACATAGCAGAATATACCGATATCGTTCCAGCGGAGGAACTAGTTCCGGAAACTATTAGGCAACGGTACAACACTATTCTATTATGATATATTATTGTAAACAAACGAATGAATTAACAAAATAATAAAAAGGTCTGTTATACGGAAATTCACCCAAATATCAATACTTTAGGCATAAATTCATGATCGCGTTACAATTATATCATCGAATGTCTATTATTGTATGTGTTATTGCATGAAAACCGGCTACTAACCTGTGCAAAGAAAGTTGAGGTTGATTTTCATTCTTCCTTGCACCACACTTCACTATACAACACACAGGCATGTTGAATTGCTGTTTTTCAACATTTACATGCAGTTTTAAAGGTAAAGTCCTCGTAATTTTCTCGCAAATCTCAATAATACAAAAAATAAACAACCATTTGACAGCTGAACTACCACGAAACTTGGCGACAAAGATGGCTGCTCTGGCACCTACCTACAACCGTGTATAGAATAACAGGGCATCTCCTGTTATATCCCATCTCAATGGCAGGACATCATAGTAGGATTAAAATGCAACAAATTAAGTCACCAAATGTTCTACCGAAGTTCAGTAGTTTTTGAGTTAGTAAGAATTTTAGATTTTTTGTGAAAAATCCCAGATTAAATTATTTGAAGCCAATTTGAAAATTATTCACGGGGCGGCTGTACTGAAATTGGAGTTGACGCCGTAGCGGATCGTTTTTAATAATTAAAAGTTCAAAATGACTAAAACTTTGGTGAAGATCACTAATCAAACATTTTTTTTTTTGTAATTTTTGCTATTACTTCATACAAAATGTTGTCTTAGCACAAAAAAAAAATACTACACCAGGTGTACAAATTATTAGTAAAATATCCTTGTCTTATCAGCTATCCAAAAAGGTATGATTGTCAATACTTTTGCGTGTGTGACAGGGAAAGATAGAAGTTTTATGGGGAGCAGGTAAAATTGCGAAACCGTCGTATTATTCGTAGTTTTTACCTGCGTTTGAATTCCAAACACTCGGCAAGCTTTACGATTGGTCACTATTGTTCCCTCGGTACGAGACAGGGTGCGACTTCACAAAATCTGGTCGTCAGCGTTAGTTAGTTACAACTCTACGTTGCGCAAGTTCGTGTTTTGTTATCTGGCTATATCCCTGACTGTTGCCCCATATCTTGCTCTTGTGTTGTGCTGTGCGTTCATAAGTGCTGACTGTGGCTGCATATTCTAATCAAGAATACGCTGACATATTGTACTGTTACGGACTTTGTGACGGTAACGCTGCTGAGGCGCGAAGATCATATCAACTGCGCTTTCCAAACCGCCGACTCCCCCACGTTAGTGTCTTCGGATCGACTTATCGGCGATTATCTGAAACTGGCAGTGTTCAAAGAAGCAGGCAAATTGACACTGGTCGTTCTCGGAGATACACGGCTGAGGACGAGGAGCTGATTCTTCAACGTTTTATTGACGAGCCCAACATATCTACAAACATCGTAGCGCGTGAGCTTGGTATGTCACAGTGGAAAGTCTGGTCTGTAGTTCACTTGTCAGGCAGACATCCATACCACTACCAACCCGTGCAGTCATTAGAAGAGGGAGATCTGCAGAGACGGCTTGAATTTTGTCGTTTCATGCTAAATGCCGATGCCGAAAGTGAAAACTTTTTGAAAAACATTCTGTGGACCGATGAGTCATGTTTTGACCGTGATGGTATCACAAATTACCACAATTTACATTACTGGGCACCGAAGGGAGAAGGAAACCCTAAGAAACTGAAACCAACCGCATCGCAGCGTAAGTTCTCGCTTAATGTTTGGATGGGTATTATCGACGATAAGTTAATAGGCCCACATATTTTACCCCGAACATTAAATGGGGAACTTTATGAAGATTTCCTAAGAAATCATTTAGCAGCACTGCTCACGGATGTACCCGAAGAAAGAAGGGCAAACATGATATACCAACATGACGGATGTCCAGCCCACTTCCGCATCACAATTCGACAATTGCTGGATGAAAACTATCCAAACCGATGGATTGGGCGCGGTGGGCCGATTCCGTGGCCTGCACGAATCCCTGATCTGACGCCGCTAGACTTTTACGTCTGGGGTCATATGAAAGACCTAGTTTATGTGACCCCCGTAAATTCAATTGAAGAACTAAGGGAGAGAATAACAGATGCGGTGGACCAGATGAGGACCACAATCACATCAAGAATCACAAAAACCGAAGTGAGGAAGCGAATAAGAGCATGTATTCGAAACCGAGGGCAGCACTTCGAACAAGACGTGTGAAATACATGTTATTAAAGACCACAAATTGATATTGATTAAAAATAATAATAATTTTCACGAAATTGTTTAATTTGATTTTCCGAATAAACACCTTCTTGTACTAAATCAAAAACGATTTTCATAATGCAGTCCAAGACTTTGTATTAACTTTCATACCTTTTTGGATAGCTGATAAGACAAGGATATTTTACTAATAATTTGTAGTATTTTTTTTGTGCTAAGACAACATTTTGTATGGGGTTAATAGCAAAAATTACAAAAAAAAAATGTTTGATTAGTGATCTTCACCAAAGTTTTAGTCATTTTGAACTTTTAATTATTAAAAACGATCCGCTACGGCGTCAACTATGATAATAACTCCAATTTCAGTACAGCCGCCCCGTGAATAATTTTCAAATTGGGTTCAAATAATTTAATCTGGGATTTTTCACAAAAAATCTAAAACCCTTACTAATTCAAAAACTACTGAACTTCGGTAGAACATTTGGTGGCTTAATTTGTTGCATTTTAACCCTACTATGATGTCCTGCAAGGAATACGTCGAGTTACCAGTAACCCTGTATGTTAGAGCCTATGGTTATGTTAGAGCCTATGGTTACAACTTTATCAGATTTTGATTTGAACTGAAAACCTTAGCGCCCTAGTACATTGAAAACCATCGTGCTTCGTAGTTTTAATTTATGAACCATACAAAGCTCATGTAGACAGGGGCTTGTGCTTCCAGCCGTCGAGAGAATGCGTTCCTACCTGACACTGGTCACCCGGTCAGTGCGACAATTCTAAGATACATAAATATGATATAATGATATTTTGTAAAACATGAGTACTACAACAGATTTGAATGGTCTTAAAATAACATTCGGGAACAGGAGCTATCGTAAAACGGTGTGAATCGGAATGAAGCTTTTAAATGGATTTTAACGTTGTTTGTTGCCAACAAGGATACTTAATCGTTAATTATAATATGGTAAACACGCTAGACACCACACCATTAATTCACCTTTTTTGTGACCTAAAAATATTTCCCTATTAGTGGAATTTCCACCAAACATAACGCCGAGCCCACCGAACCGTAATATTGAACTGACCATTTCGTGGTAAGCAGTGATAAGCGTAGTGGTACTTATGAATTATGATGGGTTTTAATTTGTAGAGTGCGTAGGCAGAAGAACGGACTTTTTTATTTAATTCTTCTGTATGTGCTTTCCAGTTGTTAGACATTTGTCACCTAAAAATGTAGCTGTGTTTACTGGTTTTATTACTATGCCTTGGTGATTAACATTAATGTTTGGTGTCGCCAAATGTTGACTGAAGAACATAACTTTTGTCTTTTCAAAATTGATTATTAAGTTATTGTCATTTAACCAATTAACTAATGATTCCATAGTATAATTAATATCACTTTCATAGGTGTCTTTATTTTTACAATTTACTGTCACCGTGCTGTATCGGCAAAGAGTGATATGTACTGGACATTTCATTACTTTTGGTAGGTAGGCCATTTATATAGATTATAAATAACAATTGACGCAATACACCCCTTGTGGGACACCATATTTAACTATTTGTTTCTTTGATGAACACGTTTCTTCTTTTTTAGTGTGAATGTTTACTTTAGAAATTTCTGTATATTGTTTCCGGTTTTTTAGATACGACTCTATGAGATTTAGTAGGTATTATACATATGTTGCCTCGAATTCCATAAACTTCTAGCTTACGAAGGAGAATGTCATGGTCAACATAATCGAAAGCCTGGGTCATATCGCAGTAAATGGAACGTACCGTAGTCCTTTTATCTACACTAGGCATGACGTTTTTTATAAAATCAAAAATGGGCACGTTTATTGTTTTATTCTTCCGGAAGCCTTTCTGGTCTTCCGTACGAATATTTAGTTTTTCAAAATAGTTGTAAATTTGATTATAAATGTATTTCTAAAAAAAAAAAATTGAAATTGTGGGAGCAAGCGCTATTGGTAGGTATATAACAGTTCATACTGTTTGTTATCTTTTTGAAGATTGGTATGAAAATAGAAGTTTTTAGACTTTCAAGGTATGATGCTGTGCTTATTATACACAAGTTAATGATATTGCTTAGGTGAACACATATACATATGATATGCGACTATGCGAGTCATCAAACAACATCGATTGACTTGATATAGAAATATTTTCAGTTACTTGCTTGCCAGAACCTGGCAGAGGTTTATTTTTTTTAGAAAGAAATTTTTGAAAGCTTCTGCGATCTCCTGTAGATTGGTTATAGTTTTATCGTTTGTTTCTAAGGAGGTTATCGTATCCTTTGGTAGATTCATTTTAAACCTATTTATAAGTGCCCATGTAGCTTTGGATTTACTAGTAGCTGTTGTCATTTTATGTTATTTTATGATTATTTTGAGCTCGTTGCGTTAATTAGATTATATTTTGATAGATTTTAGAATATTTTTAAAATTTAGTTTTATTTAGTTCATTACGATTTAGCTTATAGCTCCACATTAGCTCTCTTTTTTGCTAAAAATGTTTATGCCACGTGATAACAATTGAGGCTTTGGTCCTTACAGTATTTTTTTTTAAAAGTAAAGTGTAAATTACACAGCATCATGAAAGTCTCTAAAATGTGTTGTAGGCCGTGTTTGGATTATCTCTATTATAGTTTTCGGAGAATGAAATAGTTTGAATATAATTTTTGAATTTATGCATATTTTCTTTACTATAGTCTCGTCTACTTATTCGCCAATGGTTTATTAAGATTTTTAGTAACCGGTAATATCAGTACTTGTGCTGTGTGGTCTGACATGCCAAAGTCAACCACATCAGCACGCTAATTGCGTAAAACTCTATCAGTAGCAATGGGTTTCATTTTGACAGTTCAACAACATTCATTGCGTTATTTACGTTGTTGAGCAGACACATTTTTCGAACATATGGAGCAATGGATTAGCAATATGCTTCTAAATGATTCAAATTGAGAGTAATCGTGTGCTACGCAATCAGGTCCATATTTTGTTACTAACAATGGACTTAAAAAAAAACTAATGTTAGTACTGGCAACCAAATTAAATTACGAAATGAATCCGCACCCACCTTTGCAGCATGGGGGACTCCCACCGATCGGTAAAAACACCCAGTATAGTGTTGGTACGGCCACGAACGCGAGCGAGTAGGGAGGCACATCTTTTCCTAACGATAGCGGCAAAGCCATCCACCCGCGCCTCAGCAAAAATCCCTGACGCACTGCAACGCCATGGCAGCCCCGCAGCCACTACTTCTACTACTTCTAGCCACAGTGTTATAGTCACCTGCAATTACGATATTTCTCTTTACTTTTTTTTACTAATAGTAGGTATACAGTACTTTTTATAATTGTTGAAAAAAAAAAAAGTTAAATTTACATTTTGGTACTGTATATACACAAACAATAATCGTATTATACAATATTAAATCAATCGCGCAACATTCAAATACACACATAAGGCATTCTTTCGACGACCCGGATTGTTTGTGGGATAGGAATCGACTCAAGTTTTATGTCGGCGGGCGCATAATTTCAACTCAACACAGTTATTAAAATATCGTCGACCGTAGGTTCAATTGAGGTAAGGGACAAAACGATTTTTCAGGAGAGGCCGACAAAGTTTTTTTTCGGACTAAATCGCCCATAACTTTTTTTGTTATTAACCTTTTTCGGGTCTGATTTCACACATAAACTTGTATTTTAGTGCTCTATCTACATGTGTAACATTTATTTAAATGAGTTAGCTATTTAAGAAAATAGATGTCATTTACAACAACGTATTTTGTTAGTAATGTCCCTTACTGACCAAGTATCTTGTAGTCCCATCCCTTACATTAAATTGACCTCTACGTTGGATCCAATGTATTAATGAAAAAATAGTGTAAAGGACTTCTTGAAAAAATTTATGAAAAAAATACAGTGTAAAGAGATTTTTGACAGAAAATGAAGTACACACTTTTGACGTACGGATATCTTAAATTTGGAAATCGTTATAAGAAATCATTTAAAAGACATGAAAATGTATTAAAACCGTGTGTGTGCTTTTTTGTATGTCGCTTACATGCAATGTTTGTACATTGTAATAGCCAATTTGTATTAGTTTGAATACAACAATTTTTATTTTATTGAAGATGTTTATTAAAATCAAATTATAAAAAAAATGGTAACAATTTTACCTATACTTACTTTGAATTCTTATTCAAATAAAAGAGTAGCTGCAAAAACCGTGCACAATCACGACCAAACATGTAGCTGAAGTTCCAAACGTTTGAATTCCAAAAGTAGAAAAGGCTGCTCTACTACGTTCTTATATGCAAAAAATCGAAATAATGAAAGATATATTGAATTATAAACCTTAATTACGATTAATAAGACATATCATTGTAACATATTGTTATTATTGCATTAGAAAAAAAAATATACAGTGATTATCGAAATAATAAAAAGGGAACAATTTAATCAGATTACATTTATAAAAAACAACAAAAATAATGGCTTTTTGGCAAATTTAAGTTCTCTGGCCCCTTGAAACTTTTTGAAAAATTTCTGGAAAATCAACTAAAGAGTGCCGAATGATTTTCGAAAATATTTATCATCCGAAAAATGGTTTTTTAGCAAAATTAGGTTCTCTGACCCCTTGAAACTTTGTAAAAAAATTTCTGATAAATCAACTATAGAGTGCCGAATGATTTTCGAAAAAAATCCATCATCCGGAAAATTTATCATCCGGAAACTACCCCTTCTATTGCTTATTTATAAAAAACAACAAAAATAATGGTTTTTAGCAAAATTAAGTGCTCTGGCCCCTTCAAACCATGTGAAAAAAATCAACTATTTAGAGCCGAACCATTTTCGAAAAAAAATTTCATGCGGAAACCACCCCTTCTATTGTTTATTTATAAAAAATAACGGCTTTTTGGCAAAACTAAGTGCTCAGGCCCCTTGAAACTTTGTAAAAAAATCTGATAAATCAACTAAAGAGTGTCGAATGATTTTCGAAAACATTTATCATCCGGAAACTACCCCTTCTATTGTTTATTTATAAAAAGACAACAAAAATAATGGCTTTTTGGCAAAATTAAGTTCTCTGGCCCCTTGAAACTTTGTAAAAATTTTCTGGAAAATCAACTACAGAGTGCCAAATAATTTTCGAAAACATTTATCATCCGGAAACTACCCCTTCTATTGTTTATTTATAAAATATAACAAAAATAATGGCTTTTTGGTGCTCTGGCCCCTTAAAACTTTGTAAAAAAATTCTGATAAATTAACTAAAAGGTGCCGAATGAATTTCGAAAATATTTATCGTCCGGAAATTACCCCTTCTATCATTTATTTATAAAAATAATGGTTTTTTAGCTAAATTAAGTGCACTGGCTCCTTGAAACCTACTACCCTACTACAAAGTTTCAAGGGGCCAGAGCACTTCGTTTTGCCAAAAGCTATTATTTTTGTTGTTTTTTAACGACAGATGAACTCCATACCACTTTTTTATGCTCGCGCGCTGCTTTCGCATTGGTATCATCCTCTCTTTTGCACACAGAAAGACGTTCTGAGATAGAAAAGGATGGTAGGTAATAGTGCAATAATTCGATTCAAATAGGTGTAACGTTGACACTGCTTAAAGTATTACAATGCAAATTGGGGTAAGGGACAACTATGTCAAAACTCGTGCAATCCATTTAAAGTATGGATGATATTTATTTTTTGAGATAACAAAGACATTAGTGTAAGGCCAGTTTTATTATTGTTTCTTAAAAAATAAACCATGTAATGGTAATTCTTTGATTGGGAAGACCCTTACCTTATTTGAAGTGGATTGGTGGCGATAATTACACCATTTCAAGTTCCTATATTGCATAGTTTTTCAGATACATTGTTATTATGGGGCTGATTCGAAATTTGGATCCAAAAATCATTAGAGTAAGGGACATTTTTCTTAAGCTAGAATTTTTTCATATTCACCATTCGATAGAGCGAAAAATTCTGAACAAAACTGTATACTCAACTCATTTTGGGTATTTTGTCCCTTACCTCAATTGAACCTACGGTCGACGATATATCGTCGACCGTAGGTTCAATTGCTGTAAGGGACAAAATACGATTTTTCAGGAGAGGCCGACAAAGTTTTTTTTCGGACTAAATCGCCCATAACTTTTTTTGTTATTAACCTTTTTCGGGTCTGATTTCACACATAAACTTGTATTTTAGTGCTCTATCTACATGTGTAACATTTATTTAAATGAGTTAGCTATTTAAGAAAATAGATGTCCCTTACAACAACGTATTTTGTTAGTAATGTCCCTTACTGCCCAAGTATCTTGTAGTCCCGTCCCTTACATTAAATTGACCTCTACGTTGGATCCAATCTATTAATGAAAAAATAGTGTAAAGGACATGTTGAACAAATTTATGAAAAAAATACAATGTAAAGATATTTTTGACAGAAAATGAAGTACACACTTTTGACGTACGGATATCTTAAATTTGGAAATCGTTATAAGAAATCATTTAAAAGACATGAAAATGTATTAGAACCGTGTGTGTGCTTTTTTCTATGTCGCTTACATGCAATGTTTGTACATTGTAATAGCAAATTTGTATTAGTTTGAATAAAACAATTTTTATTTTATTGTATAAAAATTGTTTTATTAATAATTGTTTTATTTATGTTACCATTTTTTTAATAATTTGATTTTAATAAACATCTTATTAAAATCAAATTATTAAAAAAATGGTAACAATTTTACCTATACCTACTTACTTTGAATTCTTATTCAAATAAAAGAGTAGCTGCAAAAACCGCGCACAATCCCGACCAAACATGTAGCTGAAGTTCCAAACGTTTGAATTCCAAAAGTAGAAAAGGCTGCTCTACTACTTTCTTATATGCAAAAAATCGAAATAATGAAAGATATATTGAATAATAAACCTTAATTACGATTAATAAGACATATCATTGTAACATATTGTTATTATTGCATTAGAAAAAAAAATATAGAGTGATTATCTAAATAATAAAAAGGGAACAATTTAATCAGATTACATTTATAAAAAACAACAAAATTAATGGCTTTTTGGCAAATTTAAGTTGTCTGGCCCCTTGAAACTTTTTGAAAAATTTCTGGAAAATCAACTAAAGAGTGCCGAATGATTTTCGAAAATATTTATCATCCGGCAACTACTCCTTCTATTGTTTATTTATAAAAAAACAACAAAAATAACGGTTTTTTAGCAAAATTAAGTTCTCTGGCCCCTTGAAACTTTGTAAAAAATTTCTGATAAATCAACTAAAGAGTGCCGAATGATTTTCGAAAACATTTATCATCCGGAAACTACCACTTCTATTGCTTATTTTATAAAAAAACAACAAAAATAATGGTTTTTAGCAAAATTAAGTGCTCTGGCCCCTTGAAACCATGTGAAAAAATTCTGGAAAGTCAACTACATAGAGCCGAACAATTTTCGAAAAAAAATTTCATGCGGAAACCACCCCTTCTATTGTTTATTTATAAAAATAACGGCTTTTTGGCAAAACTAAGTGCTCTGGTCCCTTGAAACTTTGTAAAAAAATTCTGATAAATCAACTAAAGAGTGTCGAATGATTTTCAAAAACATTTATCATCCGGAAACTACCCCTTCTATTGTTTATTTATAAAATATAACAAAAGTAATGGTTTTATGGTGCTCTGGCCCCTTGAAACTTTGTAAAAAATTTCTGATAAATCAACTAAACAGTGCCGAATGAATTTCGAAAATATTTATCGTCCGGAAATTAACCCTTCTATCATTTATTTATAAAAATAATGGTTTTTTAGCTAAATTAAGTACACTGGCTCCTTGAAACCTACTACCCTACTACAAAGTTTCAAGGGGCCAGAGCACTTCGTTTTCCCAAAAAACCATTATTTTTGTTGTTTTTAACGACAGATGAACTCGCACTGATACCACTTTTTTATGCCCGCGCGCTGCTTTCGCATTGGTACTATCCTCTCTTTTGCACACAGAAAGACGTTGTGAGATAGAAAAGGATGGTAATAGTGCAATAATTCGATTCAAATAGGTGTAACGTTGACACTGCTTAAAGTATGACAATGCAAATTGGGGTAAGGGACAACTATGTCAAAACTCGTGCAATCCATTTAAAGTATGGCTGATATTTATTTTTTGAGACAACAAAGACATTAGTGTAAGGCCAGTTTTATTATTGTTTCTTAAAAAATAAACCATGTAATGGTAATTCGTTGATTGGGAAGACCCTTACCTTATTTGAAGTGGATTGGCGGCGATAATTACACCATTTCAAGTTCCTATATTGCATAGTTTTTCAGATACATTGTTATTATGGGGCTGATTCTAAATTTGGATCCAAAAATCATTAGAGTAAGGGACATTTTTTTTAAGCTAGAATTTTTTCATATTCACCATTCGATAGAGCGAAAAATTCTGAACAAAACTGTATACTCAACTCATTTTGGGTATTTTGTCCCTTACAGCAATTGAACCTACGGTCGACGATATAGAAGTACTCCGTGCTCACCGCTAACCATTGGACGTCGTTATAATACACATAATATTGTGAGGAATAAAACATGTGTTTTCTCATGTTTTGTATGTTTGTAATATTATAATTATTTCAAATTTATAACGTAATTATTATTGTAAATGTTCAAGATAGGGAACTGAACAATCTGTTACATTGTCTTCATCGATACAGGTCTGCGACGCGTCGTCGAAGGAAAGCCCATGTTCGCAGCTCAGGAGCCGAGGATGCCCGAGTTGACAGGCTATGTACAGTTTACATTGTCCTTCGTACCTAAGGAAGTAGGGAAACATTAAAAGGGTTAGTTTTGAGTTAGATTACATTGGCTATGACCATTGGCCAAAAGTAAAATAAAGAACATAAAACCTCCTTTTTAGAAGTCGGTTAAAAATAGAGCAAATTATATTATAGGTACCTGTATTTGTAGATAATATCAGAAACTTGGCCATTCTCGTCTTCAGGGGGGGCAGGACAAGTGAAGTCTTTGAATACTGAAAATAATAAAGAAAGTCGAATAATTCGTTTTGCTTTTGAACTGAAATCAACCCTAATTTACTTGGATTAGGTACCTATCGTTTTCAACTTACCATTAGGGTTACACTGTGGGACATTAACGGGCCAGTCACAGGTGCTTATTTGTGGGTTGAAAACCAGACCCATAGGGCAGTTCATTATAGTGGCTAAGCCTTCCTGGCACATAATGTATTGGCTGCAGTCGCCGTCTTTCATCGAGTAGAATCCGTATTGATTTGGGCATTTGGCTGTAGGCTTAGGAGTCTCTAAAATAAAAATATAATATATTGAATAGAAATAGAATAGAATTGAGATGAGAAACGTCAATCGGTAGAGATTCTATAGTTGAAAGAAAATAATAAGAACGTATGAAGATACCTCAAATTCAAAGAATGGTTATAAAAAAATATTTTTCTAAATACGTACGTTCTTGGTCACCTGGCATGCATTTTACTTCTGAGGGATAAGCGCATGGGTATTCATTCTGTTTGGCAGCAGGATTGAAGTGAAGACCATCTGGGCACGTATATTTCATTGCTCTGTTTTGCTGCAAAGAGAAAGAGGGATGGTGTGCAATTTACGAAAAATAAGCATCGTAATCTTTTGAATTATTCAGAGCAAGCAATAAATCTTTAATGGAGTAACGCAATTATATCGTACCTTGCATTCAATGTATGTGTCGCATTCATGTTCAACGGAGTAATATCCATTTGTTTCGTCACACTGGAAGTCGAGCTTTAATTGCCCTGGTGCTCGAATCACCGCTGGACGTGATCGTGTGGTGACTACCGCCGGGGGTGTCTGAGTAGCTGCCGTCCGTGGTGGTGTAGGGGGATATGAATATGAGGGAGTTTGTGTAGGATACATAACAGTTGTATTAGTTGTAATCATTGGTGGAATTGAAGATTGTTGGTGCCGAACAAAATCAGATTCCCGAATATTCTCATGTTTAGGAAGAAGGGGTAATGCCATTGGCGTAGGAGATTGGGATACGTTGATAGAACGAATTCTGGTGGGGGCTGTTACTGGCTTCGGTGGTGGTTCTGAGTAAGGCACGGAATCTCGTTCTGGAAGAACTGATGGTTTTTGGGCCTGCAAAATTTCCTGCGTGGGCTCGGGTTGCCGAATGTGCTCGGGTGGCCGAATGGGCTCGGGTTGCCGAATGTGCTCGGGTGGCCGAAGGGGCTCGGGTTGCCGAATGGGTTCAGGTTGCGAAATAGGCTCGGGTTGCCGAATGTGCTCGGGTGGCCGAATGGGCTCGGGTTGCCGAATGTGCTCGGGTGGCCGAAGGGGCTCGGGTTGCCGAATGGGTTCAGGTTGCGAAATAGGCTCGGGTTGCCGAATGGGTTCAGGTGGCGAAATAGGCTCGGGGTGCGGGAGAGGTTCAGATACCACAGTTGATGGTTGGATTGGTTCTGGAGTAGGAGGTTGTTCGGTTACGCGAGCTGGCTCTCCTGTTGGTACTGGTTCAGGTAAGGGTTCAACTACGAACAACTCTCTTGGTTGAGAAGCTGGAACAGAAATTGGTGCGTGCTCTGGCTGTTCGACTGCAGGTTCTGGTAGAATGGGTACTTCAGGAGTGCTTATTTCCACGGGGGATAGGGGAGGAGCAGCTTCTGTTACGGGTGGTTGGGGTTCACCAATGGCAGTAGGCTGAGGAGAAGCGACAGCCAGTGGCGCTGATCTGATGGGGTGTGGGGGAGGAATTGGTCTGGGTAAGCCGATTTGGAGTGGCCGTTGACGGAGAACAGGAGCTGCTGTTGCGGGTGGTGCATCGAATGTCGATGCTGGCGTTATAGGACCAGTCACCGGCATTGGTCTCCTCGGCAAATTAAACCGCTTTTGTCCATAGATCGGCTGTGGCCTCTGATCCCGCACGTTTGACGTCCCATAGTACGAGTATCCTCTGTTCGCCTGCCCAACTGTCACTGCAAGATGAACATAATTCACAAACGTTTGTAAAAAGAACAATATCAAGCTTATCAAAACCATGTACAATAGCAAAACCGACATCGTAACTTACCAGCTACTAATAATGGAAGTATTAATAATAATTTTGTCCGGAACATGTTTGTGGTTCACAGAGGTGTTACCGGTGTGACAGTGCGCACCTTACTGTAAATAGTGCCCTGTTTTCTTTTGTTTAGAAATGCAACACCCTAATGTTACCATTACCAAATTGATTGGAATCTAATTATATTTAAATAGTTTGTATAGTTACTGATTATTAATTTTTTTTTTAATGATCAACTTTGATAGTTGCGGTTGATACTGTTAAGAATGTTCATTCCTAATAACAGATAGATATTTCTCGTTCTGAGACTCATTAGGTCTGATAAGGATTTTCCCAAGTTTAGGGGAGAGCCAAAAGAAAAATCTTCACTAAATCGTGTCAAAACTATTGTTCATTATTGATTAGGATTAATTTTTTAGATAAGCGTAAGCGTAAACTTTTTACCTTTGTATCAGTATAGTAATAAAACTAGTCACGGTATAATAATAATATGTTATTAACCAAAAACTAATTTTTTTTGCTGACATCCAATCTTATGTTTGTACAGTTATAATAAAACCAATCCTTTTAATTCTATTTACTGTTCCAACAGTATGCCTGCAATTTTTTGGTAAATTCAATGCGTATTGTTTTATATAACATGTAACACTATGTTTGACAAACAAATAGAAAAGTTGAGACTTACTCATCGTGTAATATATATCAGACCACAGAGATTCCCTCACGTCAGTAAGGTTTTCAATATCTCTCATCAACCCATCGAATCAGACAAAAAGCTGTTTCGTTTCCTCCTCTGCCACCTATATTTTCAGACCATAACATATGTTTGGAGCTCTATTATTTTTAAAATCAAATATTGTCAAATTTTGTGTCCAAAGCTTTCGTAGATAAAAATATTTAGTATTAGTTAAATTCGGTGTGGACAAACACTGCAATTAAAACTTTGTTATTTTTTCACCTGAACTTGATTCTGCTTCTTTTTGTCATTTCTCTTCAAGTTATATCTTTCTTCAGCAGTCTTGGCATGAATTTCCCTTTCTTCTTCCATATTATTTTTCAACTTTTCATCCACAACATCTTATAGCTTTCTCTCAAATGCATCGCAATCATCACAAGTATCGGCTGACGGTAGTTTGAAGCTTAAATTCTGCTTGATGTTCATAATGTTTCGGTACAGCCATTCTTTGGCTACCAAATTTGGAGGGATCTCTTTACATTCCATCATCTCCTTATAATGTCTATACAATACATAGTAGGAATATTCAAGTCTGGTGCTAAACATTTTCGTCCGCTCTTTTGTCGTGAATAATCTCTCTTTTGACTCTTATAACATGGATATAAGTTAATATTGTCACTGATTGAACTACCACATCTGATGATTTTTTTTACCAGGAATTTATGCCTTCCCCTCTGATATGGAGCTATCAACCCTCCATCGAGTTGTTTCTCCAAACTCACATTAACAAACATTACTCCTATAGAGCGCGTATTAAGAAATATATTCCGGCATATTTTTTTGCTCTTAGAATTGACAATAAGTCTATATTCGTAAGAAAACTTTCTTCGGTCAGTGTTTAAGTTCCCATCTGTTCTCATCATACGTTTTAGTTTTTTGTGACGCTAGAGACTATAAACTGGCGACGTTGACATCAATTGGTACATTTTTCCAAAATTCATTAAATATTTGCATTCTGCAGTGCGATTCTGTAAGTCTGTAATCTCTAAATTAAAAGTGCTCTACAAAAGTAGAGCACGCGAGCACTAACGTCCCAAGTTGAGGCGCGCCTACTGGTGTGTTAAGGGCATGGTCGGCGTTATCGCAAGATGGCATACGCCGTGACGTCATCTGTCTATTCATGGAACATTGTTATCGTGCGATTACAGCGCAATTCGGAATGTACCAAATATCACGCGATTCTTATATCGTAACCATGGCAACATCACTTCGGCGTAGGAAAATGATCAATAGACTTAGCATAAAAAATATTATTTAAATCTCGATTATGATTGTAAATGTTTGCTTAGTCAACCCCTAGCATCAGTGGGATGACACTGACAGCTCACTCCACGCAAGTTTTCACGGTGAGATTTTTACAGAATCGACTGACTGGTTTGAGTCACAAACCAGTCTAGTCTTCTGTAGGTGGCTTAAATGGTTATTGCTATTACCATAGCCCACACAGTGTTAGGTCAATTATATTCCGATTACCTTAATTATTGATTTAATTATTTCAAAATAAACATCGCATCATTGATGACTGATACTTTAATTGAGTACAGCCGGTCGATTCTGTAAAAATCTCACCGTGAAATCATAAGTGAAGTGAGCACTTAGGTAATAGTGTTAATCCCTAGCGAATGACAGCTCACTCCACGCTCACTTCACCCAAGCTTTCACGGTGAGATGGTTACAGAATCGCACGGCGGCAGTGCTATTCTGCAAAAATCTCGCCTTGAGAACTTAGGTGAAGTGAGCGGGAAGTGAGCTCTGTCATTCCGTAATGGTAGGGATTGACACTATTAAGTGCTCACTTCACTTGTGATTTCACGGTGAGATTTTTACAGAATCGACTGGCTCGTACTTGTTATTTCAAAACAAAAGAGATGAAAAAGGGCAATTTGTTACTTTCTATAAAGTATGGTGATTTTCTATTGGCAAGAGCAATAATTCAAGTTATTCTATTATTGAGATGTTGAATAAAATTCATCAGTTTGTATTTCTTTTAATACACATTTTAATGTATATTTATTTATTTTACCATTTATGTACACACATATATAAACAGACAAGAAAAAAACGGAACAGAAAAATAGGTATAAAGGTCATGCTTATTTCTTAAGAAATCTCTTCCAGCATACCTGCAATTACATTGACAGGCCTGTTAGTCTAGTGGTCAGTCGCCCTGACTGCTATGCGCAAGGTCGTGGGTTCGATTCCCACCCAGGACAAATGTTTGTGTGATGAGCAGGATCATTTGTTCTGTGTCTGGGTGTAATTTATCTATAATATGTATGTTTATCAGTTGTCTAGTACCCATAGCACAAGCTCTGCTTAGTTTGGGACTAGATGGCGTTGTGTGAAAGTTGTGGAATATTATTATTATTATTATTATTATTATGGGACAATAGATAAAGAGATGCTACAACGTATGAAAGAGTAAAGGAGACAAAAAATACATAAAATCATAAACAATTCACTAATAAAATTATATTTACATCTCAATGTGTTACTTTAAATTACACATATCAAAAGTGTCTAGGGATCAAGTATGTTTTAGGGTATCGCTGCAATTGAGGATTATTATTTTAACATTGTTGGATCGTTATTAATTCTTTTTAGTTAATTTCACTATTTGAATAAAGAATTTTGATTAAAAATAGAAAATCAACTGTAAAACAGGATTCCTGTAAAAGTGTGTAATTGCGTTTTTACAAAACCATTACAATTTCTGCATCGGAACTGAAAAAAAAAAAAAAAAACATCCAAATTGATAACCTCCTACTTTCTGAAGTCGGTTAAAAAATGAATCGATATGGAGCGACGACATCATTTGACAAGAGAAAAGTTGATGAGAACCATCGGAATGTTGCAGGCTGGTTCTAGGCAACGTACTGTGGCTGTTGTTCTTGGTACTACACAGAGCGTCATAAGCCGCCTCTGAACACGCTATCATATCACGGGCAGCGCGGCCGAGTGACATGGAGGACGATCTCGCAACACCACTAGCAGACAGGACCGGTACATCCAAAAAACTGTTCGATGGAATCGTACCATGACCGCCATTATGTTGACTACGAGGCTCCGCAGCTCTTCAGACTTGCTGATAAACGACGAAACCATCCGAAATCGTTTTCGTGAATTGGGTCTGTATTCCCGAAGGCCGCTGAGAGTTCCACCTATAGCACCCCGCAATCGTAGGGCCTTTTTACAATGGGCTCGCGAACACAGAAATTGAGAGGAAGAAGACTGGCGTTGTGTTTGCTTTTGCGATGAATCTCGTTTCGGTATGAGGCCGGATACAAGGATTTATATATACGTATTTGAGTTTGGAGGACCTCTGGACGTCAAGACGTTTGAAATTTTGACAGGAAGTTCATTCATATGGAGGGGGAAACATTAAAGGTGTGGGCCGGTATTTAGATCGGTGGAAGAACCGATCTCATTTGGATCAGGGGCAACCTCAATGCTCAGATTTATGTGAAGAGGATTGTTTCAGACGTGATCGTCCCTTTGCGAAGCCGGTTGGGTGATTCGTTTCGTCTAATGCATGACAATGCACCTCCACACACGGCTAAAGACGTAACACGCACTCTCGCCGATGCTTGCATCAACGTTCTGCTATGGCGAGACAATCGACAGAACTCAACCCAATTGAGCACGCATGGGATATGCTCTAAAGAGCTCTGCCGAGTATGGACCCCGTGCACATCCCACAGTTTTTGATGAACTGATTTTAAGCATGACAAATCGCTGTGATTGTGTGATTCGTGTCAAAATTGACCTACTGACTGTCGCCATGTCCTAGGTACTGAGGAAAAATTAGGGACAAAATAAGTTATTAAGTACATATAACATATTTATGAAATAGTAAAAATACATAGAAATCAAAGCAGAACATGACACCACACGTAACATTTATTGAGGTTCGGTGACATCGCAGTTGACGTAATCCTCGTGTACGCAACGACCCGAAGCTGGGTCGAAGGCGAGGCCTTTGTCGCATGACAGTAGCCGAGCGCGGCCTTTCTCACACGAGAAGAAGTAGTGGCAGTTGTCCTGGTATCTGCAAAGGTGAAAAAATGTTAGAGAACATAATTAGACTGCTGATGTGAGGATTACTTTGTTTTTCAAGTTATCAGACTTGATACCACTACTAACCAAAAACCAAACGCTAAAGAACCAGTGTTTTCCACCAGTGGATCAGATTAAGAGGTTCAGATCGGAACAACTCTTTGTTTTGCAAGTGATGACAAATTTTAAGTAACTGGAGAAAGATATAGTAATTCAAAGTTTCATTAGATTTTCTTAAAAGTATGAGTAAAATTAAGTATATTACTTGTAGTTAGTGATCATGTCCAGAGGCGTGCCGTTGGCATCAGCCGGGCAAGAGAATCCGAGGAACTCTGAAATATATAAGAATGACAATAATAACGTTACGTACGTAACGATACTACACGGTAAATATAATAAATAAGACCTTTCCACTCTAGTAGCATGTAGACACGAAAGAAGCTACCTCATGCATCGCTCAAGACAAGAATAAAAAACGACAGTAACACAGATCATGATGCTTGGAAAAATTGAACAACAAGTAAGACTGAAGAATTTATAGTAAATCGTTACTCCCGACCAGCTTTTTCGACTTGAAATATTTAGTTCTACATTCTTCTGAAAGATTACAAAGTTTAATGAGGTATACATACGGTTAGCGTTGCAACTGGCGACCTGGTCGGGCCAGTCACAGCTGCTGGTGTCGAGGTTGAAGGCCAGGCCAAGGGGGCAGACCACGTCGATAGCCTTGCCAGCCACACACACGCGGTAGGGGCTGCAGTTGTCAGGGGTGGCGGCAGGCGACGCGAAGTAACCGTACTGGTGTGGACAGTCGGCTGTGGGCTGGGCTGGCTCTGCATGAAAAGAAATTGTTTAGATTTGGCAAGAGTAATCACATATAGCAATTTAGTGTTTTGACATGGAATAACTAACTACTAGATTGTATCGTAACGTCTCGTGCAAGTCAATTTGTTTTTAATCCACCTCGACGCCGTTAGTAAAGTGTCTGCAAAAATATATTTTTTTAAATCGTGTAAATGTATACAAATCTGACCACTAATAGCCTTCAGTAGGTAGGTTTTTACTTATCTTTTTCTAAGAAGCAAACCGTTCAAGCTTCTTTTATTCGAAGCGTGGTTTCCCGCATTTTTCCCGTATTTAAATGAAAGGCTCATTATTAGCTTTCTGCTTTATGTTTATCAACTTAAAAAAAATCCTTGGCTTGGCTATGAAATCTTACTTGTCATGATATAAATGAACATCATCCACCGGGATGTCAGGCCTATGCTACTTACGGGCAGGACCACGTTCTGCGCAGGGCACGTCCATGGGGTATCCGCAGGGGTAGTTGGGCCACTTAGCTTCAGGGTTGTAGTGGAGGCCTTCTGGGCAGGACATTTCATTGGCGACGAAATCCTGTGCATATAACGAATTTGTGACACAAATCCACCGTATACCTACTAGGAATAAAAGGTCCTAGGACTGCTAACTTATGAGTATATTAGACAGAAATCTTAAGGAATCTTCCACAGGAATTTGATTGTGAAAATCACTGCTTTTTGTTATGTTTATGAACTAGATTTTTAACAAAAAGTAATTAATTATCAACGCATAGCAGAGCCACTTTCTATAGGAATCGTTTCTCCTTTGGTGGAATTAAGGACTGTCAAGATTCTCTCTTCTGCCTACTCCTTCGCGGAATACAGTAGTGTGTGACGTTGTATTGGAATACTTACAGTACACTCTACGTAGGAGTCACAGCTAGCGTCCACCTTGTAGTATGTATTTCTCTGTTTGCAGATAGCGTTCCGAAGGTCAGGCTTCTTGCTTCTCTTCGCTTCTTCTCTCGATACCTGAGCCTGAGCGGTGCCTGTTTGGTGTAAAATTCACATGATTATTTGGACTCGTAATCGTCGTAATCAGTTCGTTGTTCAGACCTTTATTTATTTTAATTAAGTTAATAAAATATAGCAAAGCCAATGTTGTTGTTTTTGTTGTCTTATTGTTTTTCTGCCCGACAATCGGTTTAGCACTTATGTTAAATATTGGTTAGGTCAGAAATTTGGAAATTTTACAGTTATTACTATCTAAGTGAAGTCAAATCTCAATCTGGTATTCTATAAAAGCAATTCAACTGTAATTCTTGGTCACCCGGCTTACATTTAACTTCTGAGGGATAAGCGCACGGGTCTTCGTTGTGTTTGGCAGCAGGATTGAAGAGAAGACCATCTGGGCACGTATATTTCATTGCTCTGTTTTGCTGCAAAGAGGAAGGTGGATGGTAGGCAATTAACGAAAATAAGCTTTGTAATCTTTTGAGTTCTTCAGAGCAAGCAGT
Organism: Eremobia ochroleuca; assembly: GCA_949629135.1. Lineage (NCBI taxonomy): Eukaryota > Metazoa > Arthropoda > Insecta > Lepidoptera > Noctuidae > Eremobia > Eremobia ochroleuca. Next base: position 15,165,216 of record OX451387.1, read on the forward strand.
AAATCTTTAATCTTGTAACGCGTTTATTTCGTACCTTGCATTCAATGTAGGCGTCACATTCATGTTCAACGAAGTAATATCCATTTCCTTCTTTACACTGGAAGTCAAGCTTTATTTGCCCTGGTGCTTGAGTTATCGCTTGATGTTGTTGTGTGGTGACTACCACAGGGGGTGCTTGAGTAGCTACCGTCTGTAATGTAGGGGGATATGAATGTGAGGAAGTTTGTGTGGGATACGTAACAGTTGTATCAGTTGTAGTCATTGGTGAAACTGGAGCAGGTTCCCGAACAGGCTGAGGTTTAAGAAGAAGGAGCGGTAATGTCATTGGCGTAGGAGATTGGGATACGTTGATACAAAAAATACAGTTGGTGGGGGCTGTTACTGACTCGTGTTGCAAGAAAGGTTCAAATGCCACAGTTGATGGTTGAGTTGGTGCGGGTGGTGCAGCGGGATCTGATGGTCTATCGCGTATGGGTGCTGGCGTTATAGGGGCCTCAGGAGCATTAGTTATAGGACCAGTCACCGGCATTGGTCTCCTCGGCAAATTAAACCGCTTTTGTCCATAAATCGGTTGTGGCCTCTGATTTAACACGTTTGACGTCCCATAGTAAGAGTTTTTTCTGTTCGCCTGCCCAACTGTCACTGCAAGATGAGCATAAGTCACAAACACTTGTAAACAGAAGAATACCAAGTTTATCAAAACCATGTACAATAGCAAAACCGACATCGTAACTTACCAGCCACTAACAATGGAAGTATTAATAGTAATTTTGTCCGGAACATGTTTGTGGTTCACAGAGGTGTTCCTGGTGTGACAGTGCGCACCTTACTGTAAATAGTGCCCTATTTTATTTTGTTTATAAATAGAACACGCTAGTGTTACCTTTATCAAATTGATTGGAATCTTATCATTTATAAATATAACTGAATATTAAATTATTTTTTAATGATGAACTTTGATAGTTGTGGTTAATACTGTTAAGAATGTTCATTCCTAATGGAAGATATTTAAGATACAAAATAATTTAATGTCATTGTTCCTAATATTAGATAGGTAGATATTTATATCGTATTTTTTTTTAAGTAGATCTGGTGTTTTAACTCTTAGCTATTTGCAAATTAATTAGTGCTTTCATTATTTATTTACAATAAGCACTTATAATCGAAACAATGAAATAAAATTTTACGAATAATTAATTATTCTCTTGTCCAACTAAACTCAAGGCACGCATGCTTCCATCTGTCATAGAGTTTTCCAGCTATTGAAGCATTCTTCTGTGTCAAAGTCAAAGCATTTATTTCAAATAGGCACTTTTGAACGTCAAAAATTACAATAAAATAGTATTGTTTCGCCAATTCTAAAAGGTAGTTTTCGTATGGAGGAGAATGGGCAAGAAACTCCACCATGGGCGAGGAGGCAAAACGCCGGGGCGTAACTCCGCTGCCGCGAGAAACCACGGCACAGCGGACAGACCTCTGGCAGGATCTCATCGTGACATGGAGAGTGCGTCTGCCGCAACCCAGTGCTGGGCAAGCCACAATTGCGGCGATAAGTCCCCTCTTTGAGGAGTGGCTATAGGGGCGCCACGGCGTCCTCACCATCCACCTGATGCAGGTCCTCACCGGACACGGATGCTTCGGGAGGTTTCGGGAGGAAACGCCCGGGTGTCACCATTGTGTGGATCGTCCGGAGGACACGATGGAGCATACGGTGGAGTTCTACCCGGCTTAGGTGGAGCACCGCCGCATCCTCACGGCGGCGATCGGCGGCGGCGATCTCTCGCGTCCGACCCTGGTCCAGGCCATAGTACGGAGTGAGAGTGCATGGGAAGCCGTCACCTCCTTCTGCGAAGCAGTAATGCTTGTGAAGGAGGAGGCGGAACGCGCGAGGGAGTGGCAATCTTTGCGCCCTCAAGCCCCTAGTCGCCGCAGGAGACGCCCTGGGCGTCGGGAGTCACGAGCTGACTCCCGGCCACCGTAGGCGCGGCCTTGCGGACGGCGAACAATGGGTAGTTCGCTGTCCGGTAAGGACCAGGCTCGGGTCGACGGCGCGTTGTGTTCCACGCGCGCCTCAAAGAGATGTCAGAAGTAACTGACGGAGTCCGCTGAGGCCGATGCTTGCCAGGGTCGCGGGTTGTTCGAAACAGTTACCGTGGCACTTGGCACAGACAGTGAAGGAACACAGGTGGGTTTTAGTCAGTGAAAGTCTGACACACCCTCCCGCTCCGCCCAGAGCGGGAGAAGTTATTTGACAATTTCCCAAAAAAAAAAAAAAACTCCACGGTCTTTTCAAAAAGATCCATCATTCAAGGCATGAGCAGAGGTAAATCGCCCGGTCACGACGGACTCAGCATCGAGCATTTCAAATATGCGGGAGTTCACCTGCCGAGGGTCCTGTCCTTGTTTTACAGAATGTGCATCAGTCACTCTCATTTACCTGCTGAGCTGATGCAAACTATTGTAGTACCTATAGTAAAAAACAGGACAGGGGATATCTCGGATAAGGGAAACTACCGTCCCATCTCCCTTGCAACCACAGCGGCTAAAATATTGGACAGTATACTTGATTCGTGCCTGAAAAAGTATTTGTATTTGCACGATGCACAGTTTGGTTTCCAACCTAAGCTTTCAACCGAGAGTGCTGTGCTGAGTTTGAAGAGTACTGTCCAGTATTACACAGGCCGAAAAACGCCGGTGTATGCCTGTTTCCTGGATCTCTCCAGGGCCTTCGACCTAGTGTCGTATGATGTGCTCTGGAGAAAACTGGGTGACAGGAATGTACCGGCACCAGTGCTTAAGCTCATGCAGTATTGGTATGCGAACCAAACTAATTATGTAAAGTGGGCCGGAACGTTCTCTGAGTCATATGGGTTGGAGTGCGGTGTGAGGCAGGGGGGGTTGACCTCTCCACGGCTCTTCAACCTTTATGTTAATGATCTCATAGTCGAGCTCAGTAGTATGCGTGTCGGATGCCGGGTTGGTGGTGTTAGTATAAACAGCATCAGCTACGCGGACGACATGGTGCTGCTGGGCCCGACTGCGGGATCTATCGGAGAAATGCTGAAGGTCTGCGAAAAATATGCTGCCTTGCACGGCCTTGTGTACAATGTCCGTAAATGCGAATACATGGTCTTTAAGGCCGCCGGTAAGTGTCCTAATCATGAACCTAGCTTTATTTTGAATGGTATAAGCATAAATAAAGTCTACCAATTTAAGTACTTAGGGCACATACTTACCGACGACCTTAAAGACGATGTTGACATTGAAAGGGAACGTAGGGCACTAGCGGTCCGAGGTAACATGTTGGCCCGTCGATTCTCGCGTTGTGCGGACCAAGTCAAAATCATCTTGTTCAAAGCGTTTTGTCAAGGTCTGTACGCGGGGAGTCTGTGGGTCAGCTATACCAAAAGGTCATTAGATGTCTTACGCGTTCAGTACAACAATGTTTTTAGGATGTTGTTGGGACTGCCCCGTTTCTGTAGCGCATCGGAGATGTTCGCTCAGAATCGAACTGACGGCTTCCATGCAGTGATTCGTAAAAAAGTCGCATCACTGATGCGTAGAACGTGGGGCAGTGACAATAGCATCCTGAAAACAGTTGTGGAGAGTCCTTACTCCCCGATTTTGAGGCACTATGTGGGGATAATGGTCAGGTAGCTCATTCCTCACTTTGTCGTTCTCTGCACATTCTGCCTCAGACACCTACTTTGTTGTTTGTTTCCTGGCTGTTTACTACTAACACTAGTTATAAGATATTTTTACTAACAAAATGGACTATATTGTTGTCCGAATCTAATATATAAATAAAAATAAAAAAATTTCAAATGTTTTGCAATATTTTGCATACATTAATAATATAGGTAATAAATAATACGTGAAGACGATGCATCTAAAATAAAATTACTATATCACAATAAGTAAAAGAATTCTAATGAAACTATGACAAATAAATTAATTATGTGATAGATATATGGTGCTCACATATTTACAAACATTATACAAGTAGACAATTTTCATTAAAAAATAATGAACTTGTGAAATGTAAATCATTGTTAAAAAAAGAATACATTTTACGAATAAATTAGCAACCAGTTTGATTTTGTCTCGACTCTAGATTGTCCTATGGAGGAGGACCAGCATATTCTCAAGCATTCTTATCTTGGACAAGCAGTGCCCCGCGGTTTCACCCGCGTTAATTTCAGGAAAAAACCTATTAAAATATATTCCATTACTTATTATTATTACTTACTACATTAATACTTACTGTAAGAAGCTATTTTAGGAACGTCACGCTATGATCAGTAAGAGTGGAATTAAGTATACTGAACTTCGCAGAGCTACCGGCAACCGTGCGGATTTATTTTAAAACTATGATATCTCCTAAGATATTCATTGGAATCAAATGATGTCAAGGGCAATTTTGTTAAAAATTAAATACTTGAGATGAATAACGCATTTATTTGGATAAGGAATAATAATATAAGAAATATCATGTTTATGAAAACACCTTCGCAAATAATGCATTATTTAAGAACCAATTTGATTACCATAAAAAAAGTTATAGTGAGTCAACCAAAAAAGATAGACATATGCTGTCGCGGACTTTTTTATAGAACTTTTAAGTGGGAACAATTCTGTCATACATGATTTTTGCGTAAGTAACTTTAACCATTTACGCAGCGCACGCAACGGAAGCTCTCAAAAAGAATATCGTTTTCCGCTTTTGCAACATTTTTCATTGATGCTCCGCTCCTATTGGTTGTAGCGTGATGTTATATCGCCTCTTTGCAATAACAAACGTGGCATCTTTAAAAATTGCAGTTTTCGAAATATCACGTTGTCATTGCAAAGAGGCGATATAGCCTATAGCCTTCCTCGATAAATGGACTATTCAACACAAAAATATTTTTTCAATTCGAACGAGTACTTCATAAGATTAGCGCGTTCAATCAAACAAACAAACAAACTCTTCAGCTTTATAATATTAGTATAGATATAATCCATTAATAGTACGCGTATGCTTGTTTACAAAGTATAGTGCAAGGTACACCGATCCGATGTCGCAAAATCTCCTAAAGATCGGTAACAATATACTCATTAGTTACAGATGAGGAGCGTCGGAACGAAAACCATATCGAATTTACCATATTTTTCACAAATTAAAAAAAAGCTTGTAAGTTTTTTAATGTTACAAAAGTGGAAAATTATAGCATGTCAATTTGCAGTTAAAGTGACATCTATTGATGTGTGAAACTTGACGGAGGGTAGATACTTAATTTAGGGAGATACTTGGCGGACAAGTATGGATATATCGGTTTTTGACGCGATCATTTGGATATATCGGTTTTTGACGAAACCAAAATGGATATGTCGGTATTGAACTGAATTGAATTGGAACCAACCATTGTTGAATTGTGTAAAACTTAATAAGAATTATCGGTTTTTAATCCAACAACAAGAACATGTTGAATTTAAAAAATTATTTGCCGGTTTTGATTTGACCACAGTATTTTGTTTTTTTTTTTTAAGATGGATGTAACTGTTTTTTAATTGATTTCTTTCCTGAAGGGTGTATAATTAAACATTTTGTAACAGAAAAAAAAAATAATGTCTTAATTAAGACATATCGGTAATGAGAGATGGTATATGAGGTCTCCATAGTAATTTCTCGTCTAGCGTGATTCCTAGGATATCCTGTAATTATTGCAGTTAGGTACCAAGGATAACAGACGGAATTGTTACTAATTAAAGGACGCGCTTGTTTCCTGTACGAAGGAACGGTATGCCCATTATCAAGACGTTATCATAGCTTGGCTGTTAAAAACTTTAAAAAAAAAACTTTCTTTCAAAAATGTTTCACTAGGTACCTACTTGTTCTGTAAATAACAGTGGGTTCTATGACATATGTCAAACTCGCTGTCAGTCAAATTCCGCATGTGTCAAACTCGCTGTCAGTCAAGTTATTGTTACGCCAAGTCCTTTTTTCTTCTAATTTCAGTTTTAGTCAAATTCTCTTTTCGTCAAGTCTTCAATTGATCAAATTACTTCTAGAATAATTTTGTGGTATACAGTCAAGTAGTCGAGAGAAAGAACGCATTCAATTAATTTTACTTTATTTTAACCAAGTCAATTTATTTAAACATTTAGTAACAGTAATTTTGCCTGTCATTAGTTCATTTACGATCTTTTCAATTTTGATATCTTTTAATATTACTTTCGTCTTGCGCTTTTTATTTTCTGAACTTGTTAACTTTCGTAACATTTCGACTCCTTTTTTAAGGTTTTGCTTTTCATCGACTTTCAATTTTAGGTTATTATGCCAGGCTTCTAATGAATTTGTTGTTCAATGGCGTTCTTGTGCACAACACCATATGTCGTCTGTGATCTTTTATATCCATTGGTTTGTAAAAATATTTTACAAATTTTTTCGTAACGTTGCTATTTGGTAATTTGTCATTTATTGCTAACCTAGCCTCCGGTATATAATGTTCTGGTATCAAAGGCTCTAGTTAAATATACACATTTTTTAAAAACCTTGTTGTCTATCATTCCTAGATCCTTTCCTTTTCTGATTTTAGCCCGTTTGAAGTGAAAATTGCATCCACACACTTTCACATCCGGAAAGACTTTTCTGACAGCGTTGATAATTCCTTCTTCGTAGTCACATTTGAAAAATTTTAAGTTAAGGTTATATTCGTTCTTTAAAAGTGTAAATACCTTTTCTTATGTTGACTGCTCCTTGTTAGCTAAAAGACTGTATATTGCAGGGACTATTGAGGTGAATTGTCTGGAACTTCCTGTATCTAAGTGTAATGTAAAAGTTGATAAAAAGGAAAAGGAACAGATTGACAAGTACCATCAACCAATAGTAAATCTGTCTCTTTACGAAGTTCGAGAAAAAAGGGACTGGAAAAAATTAAAAAATCATCATTTTCATGAACAAAAAATTCATCCTATAACATTTTAGGTATGCGGACTTCAACAACAGCTTTAAATCGACATTTAGAAATTTGAAATTATTTTTTTCTAGCATAATACATAGAGTCAGCTTTAGATTTGAAAACTGGAATATAATTAGTGTCAGAATCCGATGTATCCATGTCATCAAAACACTCATAGAAAATCTTTGGAAGGGATTTACATTCATTTTGCACCCGCTTTCTACAAACATCCATATGTGCATTTATTTATTTATTTAGGTAATACTTCAAGCACATAAATGTACAGAGGCGGACTTAATGCCATAGGCATTTTCTATCAGTCAACCTTTGGGTGATGCAGAGACAAACAGTGGTAGATGCAATCATGAAAATTGAGGAATAAATGTTTTAGTAAGTAAGTAAGTAAGTAAGATAGTAAGTTTTATTAGTTTAAATATATATATAATATATATACCTAATTACACATGGATATACTAAAAAGAAATAAGACAAACAATGGGAAAATAATAGGTCTTTACCTATGAAATAGCTGTTTTGTATGAAAAAATTTAAACGAATGTTTTTCATGTATTTTTTATTTGTATTAATCGAAGTAATCACCCATGCAATCAATGCATCTTTGCCAACGCAGTGGCAGTTTATTGATGCTCTTCTTAAAGAAATCAGCTGGACGGGAGGCAACAAATTCTTCAAAGGCATTTTGTACTGCCTCTCGGGTATTGAATTTTTTTCCCGCCAAGAAGTTATCCAAATTCTGGAAAAAGTAGTAGTCTGTAGGCGCAAGGTCTGGTGAGTAGGGCGGATGACGGAGCGCTTCCAACCCCAGTTCTTGCAACTTGGAGACCGTCAGCAGACGGTCTGCACAGCAGTGCAGTATGAGGTCGCGCGTTGTCGTGCAGGAGCAGCGGAACGAGCGATTGACCAATGCTGGTTGGAGATGTGCCAACTTCTCCATCATTGTGTTCAGTTCTTCACAGTACACATCTGCAGTAATGCTCACCCCGTTTGGTAAGAAGCTGTGATGAATCAGACCGGCGCTAGACCACCAAACAGTGACCATCACTTTTCTAGGGGTAAGTTTTCGTTTAGCGCATTGTTTAGGTGCTGAACCAGGATCCAACCAACTTCCTGAGCGCTTGCGGTTATCAAACAGAATCCATTTTTCATCGCAGGTAATTATGCGGTTCAAAATTCCTTCATTTGTGTGTCTGTTGAGCAGTGCAAGGCACGTCTCGACGCGTACTTCGCGCTGGCGATCATTGAGTTCGTGGGGCACCCATTTGTCAAGCTTCTTTACCTTGCCAATTTGACGCAATTGGACCAATATTGTTTTGACGCTAACGTCGAAAGCTGCTGCTAATTCAGCCATAGATTGTGTATCATCAGCTTCCACAATCGATTGCCGTTGAGACCACGGGTTGTTGGGGCACTGAGGCCAAGAAGATCATTAGTGAGATAGGCACAAGCTCTGTGACAAAATTGGTGACTCCCGCTCCGGCTCATTCTTGGTGCAAAGGTTAGCCATTGCTATACAACGTGGCAATGCAGCAAGCGCTATGGGCAGCTTTGCGCCGGGAACAGTTAAGGGCGGGTTATTTGACTAGTTATTTGACCTGCCGTGCGATTCTCTAACCATCTCACCGTGAAAGCTTGGGTGAAGTGAGCGTGGAGTGAGCTGTCATTCGCTAGGGATTAACACTATTAAGTGCTCACTTCACTTATGATTTCATGGTGAGATTTTTACAGAATCGACCGGCTGGTATTGTGTCTATTATTATTTATTTGATTAATAAATTGGGATTAACTAAAATAAATATTTTAATAATCATTGTAATTTATATTTATTTATTTGTCTATTTCACCATTTATGTACTTACAACCACATATATAAACAGACAAGAAAAAAAATACAGAACAGAAAAATAGGTATAAAGGTGATGCTTATTTCACAAGAAATCTCTTTCAGCATACCTGCGATAGGACAATAGATAGAGAGCTGCTACAACGTGTGAAAGAGTAAAGGAGACAAAAAAAATACATAAAATCATAAACAATTCACTAATAAAATTATATTTACATCTCAATGTGTTACTTTAAATTATGTAGAGGACGGTCTATCTACTGTAAAAAGTCAAGATTGACTTACTGACTGTCGCCATTTCCTAGGTACTGAGGAAAACTTAGGGACAAAATAAGTTATTACATATAAAATATTTACTAAATAGTAAAAATACATAGAAATCAAAGCAGAACATGACACGTAACATTTATAGAGGTTCGTTTACGGTTAATGGGGTGATCTCGCAGTTGACGTAATCGTCGTCTATGCAGCGACCCGAAGCTGGGTCGAAGGCGAGGCCTTTGTCGCATGACAGCAGCCGAGCACGGCCTTTCTCGCACAAGAAGAAGTAGTAGCAGTTGCCCTGGTATCTGCAAGGGTGGAAAAAATGTTAGGGAACAATAATAGAGACTGCTGATGTGAGGAGTACTTTGTTTTTGAAGTCATCAGACTTGATACCACTACTAACCAAACACCGAACGCTAAAGAACCAGTGTTTTCCACCAGTGGATCATATTAAGAGGGTCAGATAGGAACAACTCTTTGCTTTACATCTGATGACAAAACTTAAGTAGCTGGAAAAAAATGTTTCATTAGATTTTCTTATGAGTAAAATTAAGTATATTACTTGTAGTTAGCGATGTTGTCCAGAGGCGTGCCGTTGGCATCAGCCGGGCAAGAGAATCCGAGGAACTCTGAAATGTATAAGTATAACAATAATAAATATAATAAATAAGATCTTTCCACTCTAGTAGCATGTAGACACGAAAGAAGCTACCTCATGCATCGCTCAAGACAAGAATAAAAAACGACAGTAACACAGATCATGATGCTTGGAAAAATTGAACAACAAGTAAGACTGTAGAATTTATAGTAAATCATTACTCCCGACCAGCTTTTTCGACTTGCAATATAGAGTTCTACATTCTTCTGAAAGATTACAAAGCTTAATGAGGTATACATACGGTCAGCGTTGCAACTGGCGACCTGGTCGGGCCAGTCACAGCGGCCGATGTCGAGGTTGAAGGCCAGGCCAGGGGGGCAGACCATCTCGAAGGCCTTGCCAGCCACACACACGCGGTAGGGGCTGCAGTTGTCAGGGGTGGCGGCAGGCGACGCGAAGTAACCGTACTGGTGGGGACAGTCGGCTGTGGGCTGGGCTGGCTCTGCATGAAAAGAAATTGTTTAGGTAGATTTGGCAAGAGTAGTCCCAGACATATAACAATTTAGTGTTTTGGGATGGAATAGCTACTAGATTCTATTGTAACGTCTCGTGCAAGTCAATTTGTTTTTTAATCCACCACGATGCCGACGTATATCAAAGTGTCTGCAAAAATAAAATTTTATAAATCGTGTAAATGTATACAAATCTGACCACTAATAAATAGCCTTCAGGAGGTAGGTACGTATCTTTTTCTAAGAAGCAAACCGTTCAAGCTTCTGTTATCCGAAGCGTGGTTTCCCGCATTTTTCCCGTATTTAAATGAAAGGCTCATTATTAGCTGTCTGCTTTATGTTTATCAACTTAAAAAAAATAATCTTTGGCTTGGCTATGAAATCATATTTATCATAATATAAATGAACGTCATCCACCGGGATGTCAGTCCTGTATTACTTACGGGCAGGACCACGTCCTACGCAGGGCACGTCCATGGGGTATCCGCAGGGGTAGTTGGGCCACTTAGCTTCAGGGTTGTAGTGGAGGCCGTCTGGGCAGGATCGTTTTTTGGCGATGAAATCCTGTGCATATAACGAATTTGTGACACCAATGCCACCGTATACCTACTGGGAATAAAAGGTCCTAGGACTGCTAAATTATGAGTATATTAGACAGAAATCTTAAGGAATCTTCCTCTAGAATTTGATTGTGAAAATGACGATTTTTTGTTATGTTTATGAACTAGATTTTTAATAAAAAGTAATTAATTATCAACGCATAGAAGAGTCACTTTCTATGGGAATAATTTCTCTTGTGGTGGAATTAAGGACTGTCAAGATTCTCTCTTCTGCCTACTCCTTCGCGGAATACAGTGTGTGATGTTGTATTGGAATACTTACAGTACACTCTACGTAGGAATCACAGCTGGCGTCCACCTTGTAGTATGCATTTTTCTGTTTGCAGATAACGTCGTGGAGGTCAGGCTGGTCGGTGGATACCTGAGCCTGAGCGGTCCCTGTTTGGTGGAAAATTTACATGATTATTTGGACTCTCGTCGTAATTAGTTGATCAGACCTTTACATGTTTTCATTGGTTAATAAAAATATAGTAAAGCCAATGTTGTTTTTGTCTTATCGTTCTTTTGCCCGACAATCGGTTCAGCACTTATTTAATTAAATATTGGTTAGTTTAGCAATTTGGAAATGTTACAGTTATTATTATCTAACTCTAGTCAATTCTTAATGTGCTCATACAAAACTGAAGTTGCCTCTACCGATCGCGATGGCGCGTGCCACTCGTGTGTATGAGCATGAGCACTTCGATTTGTGGGTGGGTACAGACGCCAGCACATCAAGCTACCCGAAACTGTAACATTTTCCCAATCAACTTTAAACCTTATGCTTTAGCGATAATGTTGAAAATCTATTGGAGGTATCAACCCTGAAGGAGGTGAATGTGCTCATGAAACTCAACAACTTTCCCCAAAGAACATAGGTCGAAATATGAAAAAAAAATTTGGCCCTCCCATAGTAAATCAATCAGCTGGTAGTCAGTTTTGTAAGGGAGGGCCAAATTTTTTTTTCATATTTCGACCTATGTTCTTTGGGGAAAGTTGTTGAGTTTCATGAGCACATTCACCTCCTTCAGGGTTGATACCCCCCTTCCGTGACACGCTGTATATACATTTTTTTATATATTTACATTTTTCTCTTGAAACTAACGCAATAAAAGTAGTTGATTAATTTACAATCAAATGTTACTTACAGGCAGCTACGAACACCAGGGCGACACACGGGAGAGAAAACATTCTAGTTTCTTCAAGTTGCTTGCCTGATGTGTAACTCCCGAATGGTGATGTGACATCGTTCCAATTACTTTTTATACCAAAATATGTCATCTTCATTAGGTACGTACTTAATTGTCTTTCAATAGATACGCATATAATAGTAGAAAAAGTTGAATCACTGCGGTTTGGCGTAACGTAGCAATGGTGATTAAAAACACGTTTCAAGTTTGAGATATTTTATTGTAATATTGTAACAAGACATTCAACGTTACTTATTAATTGATACCATTATTTTTGGTATCGGAACAAGTTACTAAAAAATCGGTAAAACCGGATCGGTAAATCGGTCGGTATAAGTTACTAAAATACAAAATGGTGATGCAGGTTGATACTAAGATTTTATCATAAACTTATAAAAATTGGAAAAATGTAGCTTAACAATTATGTTTATGACAAATCTTACACTAAAACTAGATCCTTATATTTTTACTTGCAACACAATCGCTTCATATGTACAAAACGGAAACAGGGTGGAAGATAAAAAAAAAAAATCATTAAAAATAAAAAACACAAATAAAAATACACGAATATTCTATGACTTCATAACACAGACGCTGTGGTAACTCAATTGTTAGTTTAAGACTAGAACTACTATCAAGGCACACAAGTCGGTCGATTCAGTAAAAATCTCACCGTGAAAACTTGCGTGGAGTGAGCTGTCAGTGTCATCCCACTGATGCTAGGGATTGACTAAGCAAACATTTACAATCATAATCGAGATTTTAATAATATTTTTAATGCTCATTCAATTGATCATTTTATATAATCTCAAAGCTAGTGTTTTCGTTGTCAAAACATTACTACTTATTTGATGGGGTAAAAAAAAAAGATACAATCATAAGATCATTTCACCCGATTCACGACATTTCATGAATCGGGTGAAATGATCACGCCACACAAACTACGTGGGATTAAATTCTATGGTCCGTCAACCAGGCACCCACAAAATAGTAAGGTTTTGACAGCTAAAATACTAGCTTTGAAATTATTTAATTGTATTGATCAATTAGCATAAAATATATTAGGTATTAAAATCTCGATTATGATTGTAAATGTATGCTTGGTCAATCCCTAGTATCAGGTGGGATGACACTGACAGCTCACTCCACGCTCACTTCATCTAAGTTTTCACGGTGAGATAGTTGCAGAATCGCACTGCAGCAGTCAAATTCCGTAACACACTTACAATGGAAATGCCTTTCATTTTAACAATTCAAACTAATGAAGCAATGGATTAGCAATGTCCTTCAAATTCCTTCAAATTACGATTGAAAGTTCCCTAGGCAAGTTGGCTATCCACTATGTTTGCGCAAGAGCTGTGCTACGCGCATGTCCATAATGTTTGACCACGAGCCGATGCCCCTAAAGCACAGTTGGTGCGCGTTGGTCGTGGACAACCAACTTTAAGCTAGTTTAAATTAGTATCGCCTCTTGTTTGTGGTTTTGGCGCTGAACTCCAATTCTTTGGCAAGGAGTTCGCTGGCTGCCTCCCTGGCGCGAGCAGCCTCGTTCCTGATTTCTACGGGGCAGGCGGGCACCTCATCAGCTGACATGCAGGTGTTGGTCAGCTCATCGTAGCCAGTGTTCTTACCACAGAACAGCACGCGTGGCTTCGTGCCTAAGCAGAGGAAGTACTTCTGGCAGTTGTTTTCGGCCCTGTAATATTTAAATGACGTTAGATTAACCTTATTAACCGACTTCAAAACAGGAGGAGGTTCTCAATTCGGTTGTATATTTTTTATGTTTATTAACTCAGAACTCAGGTAATTTATAAGCCGATTTTCTTTTGCTTTCCTATGACTTTTCAATGATGGCTTAGTGGAATTGTATGCATTGTGGCTATAAGTGCCGTATCTCTACATAATTAGCCGACTTCAAAAAGGAAGAGTTTCTAAACTCGACTGTATTTTTGAAGTGAAAACTTCTTTAGCGGCGTTGTACACTTTTTTTGTAACGGGTAAAAAATGTAAAACTCGCGTCAGGACACGTGACCCTGATCGAAAATTCGTAAGACGGATGGTGAGTAGACAGCCGGCGGCGCGGCGTAGGCGAGGAAGTATCCCCCTCTCTTTCTACGGCGCGGCGAAAATGTATGCCTGCGCCAGTTGTTTAGTTTAGGTGGGGCAGGGTGCTTGCGCGAATGTTCGTGTGTGTTTATGTTACAGAAACAAACTTAACTTAAATGAATGAATTAATTAGAATTGTAGTTAGAATGTATTGATAGACTTGAAGGTACATCTCTCGACAATAAATCTGCAATTTGGGAACTACAGATAACTGGTGGAACATATGGCACACCTCCGGTGGACGTGAAAAAATTAAAAAATTAATAAAATAATGGTTCTGGTAATAATGATGTTGAAAAAGTCGTCGAAATTATGGATGGAAGTTGATTTTTCTGACAGATAAACTTTTTAATGTAATATAAATTGTCATGTTTGTGCAAGATAGCGCAATAAATAAATATTGTATTCTACGACATAAATGATAGTACTTTTATACTGATAATTAAAGCAATTCGTGCAAAATGATTCCCTAACCATTCCAAAATATAAAAAATGCACAACGTTAATATTTAAGTTATCACTTCTGCCGGCACTCCCGGAGTGCAACCCGTCGTTTTTTTTGTATATATGTTACGCGATATCTGCGGCCATTGTAAGTCGATCTCAAAAATTATTTTTAATGAATAGGGTATGCCTCAGGCGTGGTCCCATATAAATGTTATTAACTTTGCTTGTGTAGGTTTTGAGTTAGCTTCAGTAATATGTATTTTTGCCACTTAGTTTATATTGATGATGTTATAATAACTTCCTGTAACTGATAATTACATAGCAAGTAGTGTTATACGAATTTGTGTAGTTTACGTACAACTTAAAAGTGAATTATGAAAACTTTTTATTAAAAAAAAAAAAAACAAATGACTTCCAAAAAATACACTACAAAAGTGAAAAATAACTTTAATTTCGGAAGTCAGTGCAAACAATAAAAATGTGAACCCAGCGACACCGACCTCCGAAATTAAATTTATTTTTCACTTTGTGGTCTTTTTTGGAAGTCGTTTTATTATTTTTATTTATTTTAGGTTTCCAAGTGAACTAATAGATATTCTAATAAAGACGATGTTATTTTATGAAACTTGACACAAAACTTATAGATTAACTAATCTTAATTCAAATAATTTTCTAGATTCATGACCGGGCATCTTGCTAAAATTCAAATCCTATATAATATAGTTCTGAATTGATTGCTGAAGTTAGTTTCGATAATGTTGAATTGTACCGTAACACTATCAACGCATATTATTGAACATTATCAAAACGAACTTTCTCTCTAGCATCAAAGCGATTTTCTTCTCTAAGTACCCCTTAGTTAGAGGGGAAAATCGTTTTGATGAAAAGAATCTTTAAAAAAATTATAGTAAAAGAAAAAAATATTTAAAATAATATGAACAATATTAAAATAGTAAGTAATAAAATATTAATTTTGGTCTATGAATTTATATGCAAATTAGTTAAGGATGATGCTTATTTTGGTACCCCGCTCCAATAGCCATATTATGTAATACACCGTTGGATAACTCTTTTTAAACTGAAGTTACAATGGAGCCTAATTCCAAATCCTTGTCCGTTCAGTTATACTGTACCAAACATGTTAGTGAGCAATACAAAAGTAAGTTTTTTTTTTTTTAGATATCTCACTGACCTTTTGAGCATCATTAGGAATGCGTAGATTTCACACGTTACCTAGTAACCAATCATCTCCTCCCCTTTCTTTTTTTTCTAACCGTAAATCTTGTTTCTATCGGGAAGCAGTGTCGGCAGATGAGGAATGAGTACATTGCATACACAACATTACGCTTGTAGCAAACATCGTAAAAGATCGTGGATAAGATGATCGATCACTACGAAATGTAGGTATGGGAAAAGTTTTACGCGATTTTAGACTTTTCTAGTACTTCAACCTCAGTTGGTCCAAAAGTGTCTTTGAATCCTTATACGAAACTGAATCGACTTGCAACATAAAATAAAATGTAAGAATTAACGTATCGCATTGGACGTAAACAAACCACTGTGTTAAATAGAATTTGTTCTAAATTCGAAATAGACGTTACTTATATGTCATCAATTAGAGATTCAACATGTGGTGTACCCCAAGGAACTGTCATTGGGCCATTTTTATTTCTCCTATACATATATTAATGATTTTTCTAGCTGACTGTACCATTTTTACACAATCTTTGGATGCAGTTAGCAATTATTCAAAAAGTTAAGGACAGTCTCCTCAGAACATTTTGTCGCTCTATAACTAAAACGGTTAAGGTAGCTTCTCTTACTGCCGCGTCTCAACTTCCACCCTTGAGTACTACACTCAGATCGGACAACGAATCAAGACAAGGGTCATTGGAATTCTCGTATTATATAAATTTCTAATGATACCTACACCATGAGAGCCCTTCTCTTGGTTAATTTGAACACTTGTACTAAATTGTGTAGTGGCGTAACAAAATTAAGAATAGGGTGGCAGGAGGGGCAAAATGCCACGGGCCCCCAGCCCGAGAAGGCAATGAGCACAGAAGGATCCTAACATAAGTATACAACGTGTAACGTGACATGCGCAAAACCTCAGACACCCCAACTGATTTTTAATTCAATTGACCTATTTCAGAGAGAATATAAGTCATTTAAAAAATTGTAAAGATTTTATGTGGTGTTTTAGTTTTACTGGCCATTCTGATCGTTTCTTGCGTCTGCGACGACGCTTTACCGAGGGAGGAGGTACCGAGGAGTCGTCACCGGGCCGCTGCGCCGCGCTGACATGAGCTTGCTTGACCTATTAATAAATAGACACGGCTACTTTTTTAATGGAGATTTTTGAAAAATGTGACCTATATTAAAAAGTGGTTCAATTAATTCTGCTCGTTATTCTGATCAAACTATTTTCAGGTTTTGCGCATTTAACGTTACACGTTGTAGAAATGTAAACTTTTTTCGACCACTAGACCTACGAAGCAGTCAGGTATGCAATTTTTTAGAGGAAATTACGAAATCTACGCGAACGAAGTCACAGGCGAAGTGCCAGAAAAAAAAAATTACGTTGCCTCTTTACTTTAATTTGAAATTGAATTTGATGAATTTGCCACGGACCCGAAAGGACCATAGTTACGCCACTGACTAATAGAATAGAATAGAGTACTCTTTATTAAAATACAATTATAAAATTAGAATTATAACACTTTTATCTTTTATTAATGAACCTTGTGTAAGTCTTGTTTCTTTTATTAATCAGACTTGAACTTTGCTTTAGTTGACGGAAGAAGCTCATTGAATTTTTGCATCCAATCTAAATTATTATCATGGTCATGAAATACATTAAAGCTGCTCAGTAAAATTTGACATTGCAACGCCGAGGTCGTAATCTGGGAAAAATCTACAAGATCATAAATAAAACAAGAAGATTTCGCAGATACTTATAAAAACTGGCACGGCAAGAATGTGTAATGTAGGCAACTAGGCACTATATTATCATACATCATAGGAGGATGTGAGCAAACCGCTGGTATTTCTAATAACGAGGTTATATAAGCAAGGTCACCGCTCATCTGCTGACATTTAAACATGCGCTGACATCGACTGACCGGTCGCCTATTAGGTAACCAGTTCTTGGCATTTCAATCTCTATCACTTTAATAATAGTCGAGTTTTTGTACATACATTAAGTATTGCACGTATTTATGTCATGCATACCTGTAGAATCTGAAGCCAGCAGGGGGCCCCAGCTCCCTTGATTGTGGAACCTCTGGGCAGCGGAAGCCAAGGAAAGCTGAAAATAAAGTCAATTATTAATTAGGTGAAAGAATTTGGGTCGGACTTACAAGGAAACCTCGCGAGGTGTCCCTCACCGATTTAGTTGCGGCTTTACTATAATAATCTATATGAAAAATGATGAGATACGTATTTTTTCTTTTTGCTAACAAACGTTTTAAAGGGGTGAAAATCACCCTCAAAGTTCGTACCCCAAACTGATGGTTTGCAGTTTTCACATATTTCTAATAAAATTTTTCCAAAATGACTTTCACCATTAAAAAGAGCATAAAAAGTTATGATAAATACCTTTATTCACATATTTATAAGAATTGTGGATATACAATTTTTTTTTAATTAAAAATAAAAAAAAATCATAACCTATAAACTATTTATTATTTTTTAATGGGACCAATTTTAAGTCTTATAAATATGTGAATAAAGGTATTTTTCATAGTTTTTTATGCTCTTTTTAATGGTTAAAGTCATTTTGGAAATTTTTTATTAGAAATATGTGAAAACTGCAAACCATCATTTTGGGGTACCTACCTACGAACTTTGAGGGTGATTTTCACCAAAAATACGTATCTCATCATTTTTCATGTACATTATTATAGTAAAGCCGTAACTAAATCGGTGAGGGACACCTCGCGAGGTTTCCTTGTTAGAATAAGAGAAACAATAAGCAGATAGGTACAGGTACATTATAGAAGAGTCTTGGTAACCTGAGGCCGTCCCTTTGTTACTGTCGAATTTTACGACACAACTTTCATAAATGGTAAATGTTTTCACAATCCGGTGTGTGCTCATAACATGCTAACTTGAGTTATGTTATCAGTTACGACACCGCATGTGCCAGTAATTTTACTGGCACATGCGGTGTCGTATCTATTTAGATAAATCAGCAGAAGAAATTGAAATTAATATATTTTATTATGTAAATTTCATATTATAAAAAATAAAATCCTTCTAAGATATAATCAACATTTTTGTTGCCACGGACAAGGATGTTGATTAAAAATTCAAATGAGCAAATTAACAATAATATTTCACATGTAGATTTAAACTTGTTTCTGACGGGGGAAAAGTCACAGGTGAGTATATGGGGCGCAATAATATAGCCTTTAAGAATGGCGATTCTATAATAATATAGACTATCCTACGTCCATACGTAGGATATCCTAGAGTGGTCAGCCTCGCTACCTTCTTGCCAGCTGGCTAATATTTTGGCAACGCCATAAACTATTCTTCTTGCTAAATATTATTCGAATTTCGAAATTCGAATTGCGTAACACACTAACAGTAGCAATGGCTTTAATTTTGACATTTCAACATTATTTGCGTTATTTACGTTGCTGAGCAGACAAATTTTTCGAACATATGAAGTAAAGGCTTAGCAATATCCTTCAAAACTATTCAGATTGAGATGGATAGTGTATTACACAGAGGTGCAGGTATAACAGAAGAAGATGAAATATATTCTTACCTTCAGCATCGCAGTCTTCAACCTCATCGGGCCAATCGCAACGGTAAGTGGTGGAGCTCCAGGCCAGACCCTCGGGGCATTGGAAGTCGTAAGCTACTCCGCTGACACAGTTCCTGTAGAAGCTGCAGTTGCTTCTGTCTCCGAGCTTGTAGTAACCGAACTGGTGCTCGCACTGCTCAGTTGGCTGGGCAGGCTCTGGAATAATAATAAAAAAAAACATTTGACACATGCACAAGGAATTAATTATTCGGTATTATTACATATTAAATCATCAGTCCATAACCTTCCCACTTCTGGGACACAGGCCTCCTCTCTTTTTGAGAGTGGACCGTAATGAATCACGCGGGCCCAGTGCGGGATGGTAGATGTCACTTGTTTTCGAATTTTAGGTTCTAGGGCATGTTCTGTCCGGTTTCCTCACGATGTTTTCCTTCACCGTTTGGAGAGCAGTGGTGGTGAAATAAATTACACAAACTAAACCCGCCTGATTGGGTTTAAACCCACGACGTACAACTCATAAGTCGGGGCTGTTACTACTGGTCCACCACCAGCTCTGTATTGTTATTATTTTTAGGGTATGGGATTGACCATTGAATAAATTCATTGGAAAAAAATATCGAATCAATTGTTTGATGCGCGTAACTGCGTGTCTATTTAAATCATTGAATTTATGACCGTGTGAGGTTATAGTTCACATATTTTATTACCTTCTTGTTTAATGTGTTACCCGTTGAAAATGTCAAAAGTAAACTAGAAATGGTTTATGAGAAACAACTCGCACCAGTCGACTTTAGAATAGTGTATTTCTTTAATTAAGCCTTAAATGTTCGCGATGAAACCTTCACCTATTGCAGTTGCCTTTAAAAGTTCATTGAATTTATATAATACACAATAAATCCTTCAGCTTAGTACGCAGATGGAATTTATTATATGTAT
This sequence comes from Eremobia ochroleuca, assembly GCA_949629135.1. Taxonomy (NCBI): domain Eukaryota; kingdom Metazoa; phylum Arthropoda; class Insecta; order Lepidoptera; family Noctuidae; genus Eremobia; species Eremobia ochroleuca. Next base: position 15,185,447 of record OX451387.1, read on the forward strand.
CAGAAACAGAATCGAGTGTAAAATAATTCTAAGTATCTAAAATCGGCAATGATGCAAGGCGGTAAGAAGAATAAGACCAGCCGGTCGATTCTGTAAAAATCTCACCGTGAAATCATAAGTGAAGTGAGCACTTTATGGTGTTAATCCCTAGCGAATGACCGCTCACTCCACGCTCACTTCACCCAAGCTTTCATGGTGAGATGGTTACAGAATCGCACGGCTGTTAACGGATTAAGCAGTCTGCGATACTCAACATTTATTTCTGATCATAGCATTATGAATTTTTAAAGCCCTAAAGCCCTCTAAACGAACCATAAAGTAATGCTTAGTTGGAGAAAAAATGGGCAGTAAGTTCATCCTAACATTTAGCTCCAAAATCAGTATCTAGTAGCCCATAGACAACAATGCAAAAAGTCACAATGACATGTGTGTGGGATTTACATCGATCACTGCCATTTTTTAATCGTCAGATGAAATTGATCGGAATTATTTTTAACAGTCTGGCGATTGACTATTCAGCTAAACATCAGCATAACATCTGCTATACAGGTATTCCTATCGCACACACCAGTCTCTCACAAACGAATATCACGTAGTTTATAAGCTTGGTTAAAAAAAATAGATACGAAATATTCCGGGCCACGCATTGAGGCCACGAAATTTTTTTTGCGACTTGCAGGAATCACTTTGACTACCGCTACCGCTTGTTAAAATATACACTCATATTTTACTCACGTAAGGAGGCGGATCGTTCGAGGCAATCATATTCATTGGGGTACTGGCACGGGTAGCCGGTGGCTTCGGGGTTGAAGCGAAGACCATCAGGGCACAATCTTTCTTCCAGAGTTCCGTTCTATGAACAAATACAGATAAAATCATCAGATCCAAAAATCAAATACAAAAAAGTGGTGACTGCTGTAGAGAAAAACAAGAAGACATGCTGCAAAGTCAAATCATTTGTTTCAAATAAGCATATAAAAAGCACTTTTGAACGTAAACATTTTCAAAAAAATGGAATTGATTCTAGTCCTAACCCCTTCCAAAATGTCGTATCCTATGGAGAAGAATGGGCAAGAAACTCCCTCGTTACTCTTTTAAATATTTTACAATATTTTTTATACATTAATTATATAACAATATGTGAAGACATGCATATAGAGTAAAATTATTATACCACAAAAGTTAAAAAGAATTAGAAATAAAGCATTGACAGGGAAACTAATTATGTGATACATACATGGTGCTCACATATTTACAAATATTGTAAAAGTCGATGATTGCTGCGTTAAAATAATCACGGAATGTAAAATCAATGTCATCAAAATTATAAATTATATAATTAAATAAGCAACCAGTGTGATACGAACTTTCTAGACTCTAGGTTGACCTATGGAGTAGGACCAGCATTTTTCCAAGCATTCTTATCTTGGATGTATATGCGTAATATGATGATAATGATGATGATCGAGCTGTTTTCTAGAGTATTACAATAAGATATCTCCATCATGATCACGCTTGGCAAAGAGATTGGTGACCGCAGTAATGCACTAGAGAATTCTGTTGGCTCAAACTCAAACTCAAAGCATTTATTTCAAGTAAACCAATTACAGGCACTTTTGAATTGTCAAGGGGTCGGTCAGTCAGAAAGATGAAGCTAGTTGCCCATTCCAAAGCGTAGTAGGTACCTGTGGAGAAGAACGGGCAAGAAACTCCACAGACACTCTTTTAAATCATAAAAATCGTTACAAAATTTTGGTTACATCATTCAAGTTGAAATAATACATGTGAGAACGATGTAGAAAGACGTGCACGTTAAAAGCGTCCGTACTAAAAAAGATAAAAACAAAAACAAAAAAATAACAATTCAGAAATTAAAATACTTAGATTAAAATTAAAATAAGCCTTGGCAGCTAAGAGATGACCAGTCCCTACTGGCGGCGCCCGTTCAAGAACATGACGTATGGATCAGCACCATTTAGCTCAACCATTTTGAAGGGAACTCAATGATCCAACACACACGCCACCACCAGCGAGACATTTGAATGAGCATGACATACCCTCAGCCGCTATTCTCTTGACCCAATAATGAACAATTTTCACTAAGCTGTTTTGATCTGATGTGTAATGTCATGGGTCAATCGCTTTTTAGACGAAGTAAATCATTAATTTCTTGAACATTCCTAAGCATGTCACAATTTTCGTAACACATAATTATATGTACTATTATATAATTGAAATACATTACTGATGATTAATATTGAACTTTCTCAAACGCATTTCGTGTTTGCAGATGAATGAATTTAATTATTCCATGTTTCTACAACTAAGGTGCGTCTAGACACCAGAGAACCAAACAACAGAGTTCAGAATATTCGAAAGGTACTTTAGGGGAAAGTTTAATCACTCCACGGAGCTGATGACAATAAAAATAATTTTACGATTAGCGTTTTAATAATATAAGTCGCAATATCCGTGTAGTAACACTTAAGCACGGTTACTCATCTCAAATCCCACATTCATATCACGTTTAGCAAATAACGCGAACTTTATTACCAGAATCTGTGATTATTAAGTGAATAATTCATGAGAGGAGACGCATGATTACATACAAAAGAATGGAGCCTGTGTAGTGTCAGTGCCTTTGTAGTACGCAGATTTTAATGTAGTCACGACCTATTTTAAAAGTAAGATCCCAGTCTGTGTCAACACTTTCCCACATACATGACCATGGGTGAATAATTTAGTACAGAGGTTCACGTTGATGGAGATTGATGTGTCTGGGATCAAAAATCAACTTGGAGTGTGACTTGTAAGGTTAGAGAAAGACGGTAGACGAAGGACATATATTTATAGTCCGGGCTGCCGATTCCTTACCCTATCGAGTTAAAAGAAAATACTGCCTTCCAATAAAAAAGTCAACGGACTTCATAAAAAAATTGGTCTGGAGCTCAGCTTGAGGGCTCTTTTTCAATGAAAATATATAGACGTATCATTTGACCATCATCTTTATAAGTCTCCTTTAAGGATTACAGAAAAGACTTTTATGCGATTGACGTAACTACCCTTCCAGAATATTTCTGGATGCATTGTGGTCTTGCTTCGCTATTATTTTGCCAATAACTAAAACTACCGACAAATTAATTACTCAAATTGCTATCGTAATGTTCAAAATTCATACGACTACGGATGGATATTCACATTCACTAATTCATATAATGTGACCAATATCATAAGAACTGTACTTACAACGCATTCAATGTATCTGTCACAGCTGCCGGGTATGGGGAGTCTTTGGTTCAGTTCATTGCAGGCTGCAGCAGAATTAACTGCTCTTGATGCCTCTTGAAGTTGTGTCTTGGTCTGGAGTGCCTGTTGGAGCTGCTGCCTGCTCTGCTGGTTCTGGTTCCTAGAGTAGGCACCAGGGCTAGGACTAGCGCCGAAACCTCCGAACTGGGCGACCGCTGTTAAGGCATAAAGTAAATTAACATTTAGTTCAGAAAAATGGAGACAGTTGATGAATGAGGATTCGGTCAGTTGATATTTTTGCATAAAACATGACGTGGTGACAAGAATATAATTATTTATTGTAATTTGTGTGTACAATGTTTGTATGATGTATGCGATACACGTCTTAAAATTTCAATGGAAACACTGAAGCTAAGAAACTAGGCTAGTATATATGTGGTTTCTATTATGATATTTGACTCATCGGAAGACATTATAATGTAAATTTTCACCACTAAAAATAAGTAAACTGGGAATTGAATGTCAGTCTTTGTAGAACAAAACACAGTTTGTCCATTTATTTTTGCAAAGACCTAACGGGTTTTCAAGCCGGACAAAAAAGACATACGAGTAGAAGTTCGTTTAGGCGCTATGGAGCTTGGTACATAATTGGTGGAAAACTACCAATATTAGGATGTTGACGACTGTTTCTTAGTTGAGGTATATATATAGATTGGCTCCGCAGATTAAAACTGTGAAAGCGGAACGCCTGCAGCTGACACATCATGTATGTAATATGTCACGAATTGCATCATTTGTTTATTCACAATATGCGAAATTCTTAAGAATCCATACAGCATCCTACACTATTAGTCACTGTACCAAATTTTGGTATGAGTAGTGACATATTTCGGAATTTGGTGATTCCCGAATCTCAGCTTTTTGACTCAGGTGTGAAGGCCTACACTCGCCTCCTATACTTATTAACACTGTAATTTGGAAATATTATAAAAGCCAATTACCTATTCATTTTTTTTTATAATTAGCTTTCTTGCTGGCGTGAATAATTTGATTTGTTACTGGCTCAGCTCTATAGGGAACGACCGATTCGAACCGTGCACATAGCTTTGTGCCCATGTAGGTTTATCAGAAATAATATATTTTGATTTAATTTGATTAGATCCTATAGGTAGCGTGTGCTACTGGCAATATAGAACTACGTATATACGTGTTGGTCACTCTTTAAAGTATTCGTCAGCACAACTGCAGATTATTATGGTGTAATAATCTAACCGCCATTTAATTCTCAATAATTTAAAAGGTTTATTGATATGCCACATTATTAACGCATTAGTGACCTTTTGCAAGTTATTGTGTTATAGCAACGTAATAATAATAGGCCACAAACTTCTCAATTTGGCGAGCAGGTAAACAAAATCTTATTTACATAATACATATAAGCTAACAGACTTAAAATAATAATATGTACAATGGGCGGAGCGTCTTTTTTTTTAGTTTTTGATATGGCAGATAGCGGGAAAGTTGCATCTTGGTATCAGGTTCAGAATTAAAACTTATTATGGGGACATTTAAATTAAATTAATGGAAGTACTGTCCCAAGAATTTTGCATTAAAAAAAAAGAAAAAACTAGGTCATGATTTTTGGTAAAAATAGTACAGTTTGCTGTTTAGATGTGAGAAAACAAAAAATAATAATAATTAAAATTAGTTCTTACAGAAAAAAATATTCAATTTTGTATTCCTTTTTTGTATTGAACGTGGCCATAATACGACACGACTTCAAGACTGGCACCATTGCCGCGTTGTACGGCGATGCTGATTCTTTGGCCAGAAATAGGCCAGTCCTCTGGTCACATGAAGAGTCGAACAACTAACAAAATGTTATGTAATAAATGAAGGATGTCAAAAGCGAATTCTTAAGTGAGTTAATAATAATTATGTAGATTCTGCATCCTCCTCTGACCATGAAGGTCATAAGTTATTCGAATAGCCACAGATGCATTCTATTTTAAATTAATCAAGTTCACGATGTTATAAAAATTGCCCGTTTTACGACATACATAGGTAGGTTCTGTGAAGAAATACAAAATTTTCCATAGAATGCTAATGTGAGCAAAATGTTTCAAAATATACGCTGCATACACAAGTTATTAGTTTTACAAACAATACGTCTTTGGTTCTGTGCAAGACCTACTGCCGGTTGATTCTGTAAAAATCTCACCGTGAAAACTTGCGTGGAGTGAGCTGTCAGTGTTATCCCACTGATGCTAGGGATTGACCAAGCAAACATTTACAATCATAATCGAGATTTTAATAATATTTTTTTATGTCGATTCTATTGATCATTTTATATAATTTCAAAGCTAGTATTTTAGTTGTCCATGTGTATTTTACTGTGTGTACATAAATAATAATAAATAAATTAAATAGTTATATTTTCCAGTCAGAAATATTTAATTTCAACTGGGGAAAGAAATCATAAAGGCCGTTTAGGTCTTCTAGAACAATAGGTACTCACGCATTCATTTATCAATCAAACAATCAAACAGACAGAAAGAAGTACCTATGTATGAAATATAGCAATAATTAGCCGTATAGCGTAAAGTTCCCACTGCTGGGACATAGGCATCCTCCCTCCAAAAGGGAGTGGGATGTAATCTACCACGGCATTTGGCATATGTCAAATGTCTTCGAATTGTTGGTTCTAGGACATGCCGGTTTCCTCACGATGTTTTCCTTCACCGTTCTGAGAGCTGTGGTGTTGAAATTTTTAACACTAAGTAAAGGGCCTGTCTGGGTTCGAACCCACGACCTACAACACTTAAGTCGAGATCGTTACCAATGGGCCACCATTGCTCCTAAGCATGATATATGAAGGGTACAGGGAAAGAAGGATCATTGTCAATTTTTTTCAATATTCAAATAACAATGTCATCTAGTAGAAAACCTACTGAACTATTAGGCCCTGTAACCCGAAAACGAATAAAAAGATCAGTTTACACACAAGAGCCTTTAAAAGCTAGTATGGATGTAGGAAAGAAAGGTCGTAATCACTCCTGTTGTTTTAAAAAAGATCATTGTCAATTTAATAATTTAATTTAATTAATCTTTTTTTGTATTAATCATTTTTATATTAATACAAATTTAATAAAAAAGTAAATAATAGTAAGTTATTCAAAGGCATAAAATCAAATTGTAAATATTTTTTGTGTTTTCATTTAAGTTACTTAGAAGAACTACATTTAGAAACATGTAAAAAGAATCTTAGTCAAGATACATTGATCTTTCTTTCAAAAAATCTTATTTAAAAAAAAATATAAAAAATATAAACTATATAAAGGCAAATGTTTTTTGAGGTTTAAAATATAATACATAGTAATGCCCTGTTATCATAGTATTAAGATAAGCTTTATTCATATTTTTTAATAAAGTGCATTAATTAATTAATCAGTTTTTTATTATTATCTCCTAATGAGGTGTATCTGACAATGATCTTTCTTTCCCTGTGCCCTTCATATGAGATGAGAGTTCTGAAATCCGTGCTAATCAAGGGAATAATAAGTAATAAGTACCTACCATAGACAATAACAACATATTGTCGTTATCATCAATACGTTTATTGATACGTTTGTTTTGTGACATTTAATTACGACTCTCTAACCTCTGGTTCAACAGGGGAAGTTTTTATGACAAATGGTGATGATATCAAATTATAAATGACTTTTGTCCGAGTTAAGTTGACCAAAGCGTATAAGTTTGCCTATATTTCTATGAACTTACTGAAATAGGGCTTGATCGTCTTGACCTAATTTGGACAATTTCGGATGAATCAAACACAAATTCACAGTATTTATTTCAATTCACCACGCACCACTCAATTAACACCCACTTTTGAATTGTAAAGGAGTCGGTCACTTAGAAAATTGAAGCTAGTTGCCATTCCAAAACTTAGATCTTCATGGAGAAGAACGGATAAGAAATCCCAAGGGCACTCCTTTAAATCAAGATATTATAAAATCCTGTTCATATTATTCTTATTGCCTATATATGTGCGAACGGTGTAAAAAAAAAACAGTATAAAACAATTCAAAATGAAATAAAGTCATAGTTAAATTGGTATTTTGTAGGTACGTATTGTAGACGTGCTAGTATTCAGGTAGATACGAGGTAAAAAACGGGTTACCTGACCAACAAATTATACTGAAAAATTGAGGTAAGGGATTTTATTTACACGTAGTAAACCAACAGCAAAAAAATTAAAGGAAACATAAAACTCTTTCCTTATAAAACACCGTATCTAAGTACGTGCATTCTTTAATCCAAACAGTTGTTTAATTATTCAATTAAGTAGTTAAAAGCATGAAACAATTTTTTAACACTTTAATCTTACCCATTGTTAACCGGTAACCAGCCGGTAAAACAATTCCGTTTTTAATTAGTTGTTAAAACCTGTTTAAATAATTACAGGTAGCAGGCAATATACACCCCTAATGAAATATTTATACGACACGTGTGTCGATATAATTAATTAATTAATGGGAAAACGAGCTCATTTGACTTTATGATAATATTGCACAGAGCTTACACTGAAGCGTGCGTACGTATCACGGTCTATTAACATGGAGGATTTGCACTTTTCTTGAGAAGGAAAGATGTGAAATTATAACAAAATATTTTCCCTAAAAAAAGCACTGCAATTTTTTTCTACCATCATTTCTTGTTGTTATAGGTATTGAAAATGAAGGAGACTTGAAATAAGGTAAATATGTACTCACCGAAGCCGCAGAGGCACGCAAACACTATCAAAGTCTTGTCCATGCTGTATGCTACCCCGTACTGATGTGCGCACGAGTGTCGCTCAGGTATTGAATGGCCGATCGCTGCCGACCTTGGGGACGCACCGGTCGGTGTTGAAACCCGCTCATCTCCGTGTTACATCAGCACAGAACTCGAGACGGTACTAGGAGTTTGACAGGTTCCCACCTGTAATTAGACTTAATTGATATATCTGCTATTATTCTATTAGTATAACGAATTAAGCAATTAATGATAAAATACTTATTCCCTTTTCGTAAAATATCAAAACAGGGTCGTTACAACGACTAACAGGAAAAACGCTCGAAGAATTATAAATTTTATTTTTAACAATGATTACGGATACAGTACAATACAATATTGTCCCATTGCAGGGGAAATGTCTCCCTTTCCTTTTTCCAGTCTACTCGATCCTGAGCCAATATGAACCAATCCCTCCTATAAGCCCCGCATACAGCATATTTACTTGCGGGATTAGAGGAGAAAGATATGTATAGACGCTACGACTTTCATTCAATATATCCTGCCGACCGATACACCGATATATAATACCTGCCGACTATTATACCGACTATACTACCCTGAGAATTTATTTCTGAAGTATAATTATCGACTAAGAACCTAAAAACCAAAGTAGGTACGTCAAAGTGGAAATAGTTTTCAAGAAGAGAAAGATTCTTCTGATTTATCATCACGCGAAAATACATAAGTACAGACGCCAGCATATCAAGCTACTACAATCAGTCAATTTTCTTTAATAGATTTTCAAAATCGCTAAGTCATTATGTTTAAAGTTGATTGGGAAATTATGACAGTTTCGGGTAGCTTGATGTGCTGGCGTCTGTACCTAAGCTCACGCCTTCTTCCCATGGAGGTAGGCAGAAATTACAGAACTACGCCAAAATCGTAAAAGGTAAACTGACGTAAGAGTGTTGTTCGAAGTATGGAAATTTTCAAACTATTTTTAGGTGCGTTACATAATAGGTAAGAGGTATGTATTAGGATTATAACCTTTCACAATACGATGCCCTTTTATAAACTGTTACGTATGCGTGAAGTGTTGACCAAATCAAAGATAACATCTATTGACCGAATGACATCAATATATCTGGAGGTTCTTTTATAAGGTTTTTATTTATTAATTTCCTGCGTTCAAGCTGCATTCGACTATTGTATAAAAGTTTATAGTCATCTATTGGTTCTTACTTATCAAATACAATCAGTGATCACAGAATTTTCATTCTATAACATAGAAAATTAATTAGTACTCATACTGCACTAAGGGCAATGAATACTTACTAATTTATTTGCATTAAGAGGTAACAAGCGGTTTCGCTTGTCGTCATAAACGAGGCCAGTTTCAGAAAAAACTGCTACATGGTGCTGAAAGATAGATTTTGGCAGATTTTAGCTTCTCGTGAAGCACCAAACGGCAATATTCTGCCGGATATCCGGTACCGGATACCGGATATCCGGCAGAATATTGCCGTTGGGTCCGTTGTCGAATTGCCGTTTGCCATCTGGCCAAATAGGTATCCGTTTCATCTCTAGTTAATAGTGTCAATCCCTAGCATCAGGTGGAATAACAACCGATCGATTCTGTGAAAATCTCAACGAGAAAACTTAGATGAAAACTTAGTGAGCTCTCAAAAGTGTCAAATCCTAAGATTAGGTGGAATTACAGCTCACTTCAAGGTCACTTCACTTAAGTTTTCATGTTGAGATTTTTACAGAATAGACCTGCACCCTAATTGCATAACATACTACCAATCACAATCTGAATCATTTTTAAGGATATTCCCAATCCATTCCTTGACATGTTCGAAAAATTACTCTGCTGAGCAACGTAAATCACGCAATGAATGTTGTTAAACAGTCAAAATAAAAGCCATTCCCATTGGTAGTGTGTTACGCAATTACCCCGCTGTTTGTCATATGCCCTTGATTTTCTAATTGAATACCCCGTTGCACCCGCAGGAGTGGTTTTTCGGGGATGATGTCATCGATCGTTGTCGGTTGACCGAAATCGACCGTAATCAAGTTTGACACCTACTGACAAGAAACTGAAACGGAACTTATACGTGATGACAAAGATGCAAAGCTCGCATCAGAATGTCATTCAACATCGATATGGTCACTTTATAAATTGTAATGTTACTCACGTTATTTACAAAAAATGTTTTACGTCACTAACTAAAGGTCATGGATGAGCTGTACTCAGTGAAGGTCCTGGGAACTGCGGAATGATACAATATTCATACGTATTTGGATTTGTTGTCGATTATGGAGTGTGATGGCATTTAGAACAGTCGAATCCATGTAGCTTATTTTTGGGACGATGATCACGGCTTGCAGTAGGAGTAAACTGGTAGAAATCGTCGTAAGTAACGAAAAGGCGTTATGCCCCCTCGTCGCGGCTTTCTCTCTCTCTCTCTGCTTCTATATATGAAGCGTGTGTGCGTGCGAGTATCGCGAAGGTCAGTGGTGCCCCTCACCGCAAACTTTTTTTTTTAAATATGACGTTTAAAAGTGATTCCGATATCCTATTGACAGAATAAACGATTAATTTAATTTCAAGACCAGGTGGAAGGACAAGGACATTGTGGTAAAAACTACACAAAATCCATCATCATCATCATCAGCCTTTTCCCAACTATGTTGGGGTCGGCTTCCAGTCTAACCGGATGCAGCTGAATACCAGTATTTTACATGGAGTGACTGTCTGTCTGACCTCCACAACCCAGTTACTAGGTAATACGATACCCTTGGTAAGGCTGGTTGTCAGACTTTCGGGCTACTGACGACCCGTAACGACTGTCAAAGATCCACGAATGACAGCCGGGACCAACGGCTTAACGTGCTTTCCGAGGCACGGAGGAGTCTTGGTATGTGAAGATGGTCACCCATCCACAGACCAACCGTGACAAGCGTAGCTTAACCTGATCGATCGACCCTTGCGGCTGTTATTACTTAGCCACAAGCCCCTCAAAAAATACACAAAGTCCATGCCGATAAATCTTGGATCCTTATTAGATTCATTATTTTGTTACTTCACTGCTCTCAAAACGGTGAAGGAAAACATCGTGAGTAAACCGGCATGTCCTAGAACCAAAAATTCGAAGACATGTGACATAAATTAACAATCCGCACTGGGTCCGCGTGGTGGATTGCGGACCACTCCTCACTGAGATTAGGTCTGTGTCCGAGCAGTGGGAACATTATAGTAAAAATAATAACTGAATAAAATAGCAATAAAAACAAATTAAATAAAAATAGCAATAATATATGACAGAGAAAAACAATTTATATAAATAAATAAATAATAAAATAATGAAACAATAATAACAACAACAAAAATAATAAGAACTATAATATAATTAATACACATGTAAATACAAAAATAATCTAAAATATTTAAGTACATTTTGCAGATAAATTGCAACATAAATAATAGATAAACGAAATGTCAGTATCTTAGTCGCGATCTCCTGACTTTGATTATGTAAGTCATAACTCCCACAAAAACAACTATCCATTATCTTCTAAAACAGATTACAGAACCTCCTCTCTCCTACCCTTTTGCTGTGCCCCACAGGGTCCATAATGATCTAAAATATATGTACAGTTACCGCCTGAGTACACATTATGGTAAAGCAATAAAGATATTGAGTATTGAGTTTAGGCAGATGATGATGTTGTTTTTGAGTACAAAAAACTATTGTTCAATTACATAGACTATACTTAATTTCCACATGATATGTCTACTGATACTATCAATTACGATGCTCAAGCCGGATGGGCGCAGGACATGACGGGTATCATCCGCAACCGCAGGATGCACGTCAAGCTCAAGGATTCAACAATAAACATTAAATGCATTACTAATTCTGCACGACAGTGTTTCTTTTTGTTTTCTTTTTTTTTTATCACTTATTGGTATCTTATTTCTTTGGTATCTTATTTTACGTTAGTTGAAAAAAGAATAAGCAGAAAGGGCGCCTAGAATTTCAAAAAAAGCTAGGCAAATGCAAAGCAACCAAATTCCACTCACTTGGTTTGCTTGATCGGTCATATACGCAAACCGAAACACGAACGAATTCATTAATTCCTTTCCAAATAACCTAACCATTGTTGACGTCCTAAAAGAGGCAAAAGCCTTCATTCCCGAACCAGGAAAGGCGTTGAAAATGTTTTTCCCTCTCGTGCACATCGTGTATGAGCTATTCTTTTGTAGCCTCAGGAGACTAAATCCTGGTTAAGAAGCACTGTGGGGGTAAATCGCTTCAGTGAACTGGCCATGATGAGTGTGCACGGAAAACTTATTAATGGAAAGTTATAAGATTATGATAATAAAGTGGTCCACAAAAAAACTCCGAGGATTACCTATGTTTTCATTAAAGGGTTATAATTGTCGGGTAAAAAAGGGTCACCTTTGGTCACTTTATTATTAAAATGTTGTATGAATCTGAACATGGCCAGGTCATTTCAGACATTTTTTTTCCTAAAATATTTTTACTCTATTTTTCTAATAAATATAATAACTTTGTCCACAAGTTTTATTTATTGTAGAGTCAAGAGCTCGTGGAGCTTTACACATTTAAAGAAAAAGAAGAGAGAAATACGTTTATTTGGGGAATAAATGACGAATGAAAAGAAAACAAACAAAATTAAAAATAACATGTTGGGGAAAACATGCGTCACATCAACAAAAAACGACCATCTCTCAGCATAATGCTACGACCTTATTGAACTTTGTACCATTCTTATTACAATCTCCGTAGAGGTAAGACTCGCACTACTATTGCAAAGCGTCATGTGCTCTTAATGATAATTGTTAGTACCAGGCTAGGCAGTTAACTAAATGGCTGATGAAGCCAGTTGGCTACGACATCAAAATGGCGACACTGGACTATCGGTTGGTGACGTCCCTGAAAAGCAGTATCTAGTAAGTAGGTACAGCCAGTAAAAACAAATAATTTATTTTAAAAAATAATTATTATTTTTATATATTAGTAGTAGCCAGGAGTCTGAATTTATGCCTGGTAAATGCCAATAGGCTGGTCCCTGTCAAATGTGGGTGTACTATAGGTACAGTTCTGCCCAACCCTTCAATGAATACCGGCGTGATGTTTCGTTTAATTCAAAACAATAGAAGGTCGCACATAGACAAATATTTCTTCCTTTGAATTTTAAGTTTGGGATGCATGAAGAGGCCTCATCGTGTAGCGCAGTTTGTTCCGCCAGTTACTCAACTGAACCGAGCGCTCGGCACGTCCTGGACAGTCACACCCAACACCTTATTTGACTGGCCAATTTTTCCCTTGCGGTGGTAGGGCTAACGCTCGCCTGGTTTGCGACCACCCTCCCACCGGAGTCCGACGTCAAGCAGCCTGCTGTGTTTCGTCGATGCGTGGTAGTTTTAGTGCCTTAGGCATCTTTTGGGAACGCTCGTTCCATCGTAGACCTCATCCATCGCTTTCCTTCAGGCGTGATCAAGGTAAAGAGCGGGCCAATTAACCCATTCCCTGTCCCATGAATCACATATGATTCATGTTAATTGTTTAACTATTGTGTCTACTTTGTGGACAGTGAACCTGTTAAGTAATAAAAAAAAAACTACTGCTAGGACGCTTATAGCAAAATGTTTTGTGAGTACCATTATGTTATTGCTATTCGAAGTCGGAGGACAGCGTTTAACTTTACATAATGTGTGGAAAAACTTGTTTTCTGAACATCTGTCATGAGAAATGGTTAATGCAATGCATCTGCGTCGAACAAGAAGATGAAATGCACAGTAAATAGCCATAGATGACATCATCATAACTGAAGGCTGCGCGAAGGTCGGACACGATTCTGGTAGAGCTATTTCCATGAAACATATGGAGCAATGGATTGGCAATATGCTTCAAAATGATTCAAATTGAGAGTGCTGTATTCCTCAAGGGGCTACGAAGAGGTGTATAGGACACTCACATCTCGCAAGGGCACTGTCATTATTATATTTTACTAGCTGTGCCCTTGCGGTTTCACCCGCATAAATCTCGATCCCGTAGGAATAGCGGGATACAAAGTATTCTACGTGTTAATCCTGGTTATCTTTTTTTTTAACTAACCAAATTTCATCAAAATTGGTCCAGCCGTTTGAGCGCGAAGAAGTAACACACACACACAGTCACACTCACAAACTTTCGCCTTTATAATATTAGTGTAATACTACCAGTAACGTAACTTAACCAGACACCTTTTAAATCTGAACGCAAATCATACTGCTTGATGACAATAGTGACCCTAGCAGGTTGACTTCTTGCATTCAAAGAGTTTCTACTAAAACTAATTCCTCCAGACCATGGTGGTCAATCTCACGGGAGACTAGTCTTCGGCGCCGGACATATTAGAGTGCGCAAATGTGTGCGCAGACACAGATGTACTATCTCTTCCCTTACTCTCACAGTCCGATGGGACGGCTCGAATTCCGACACGACCGAAAAGAGATCAGGAGCAGGACCAACGGCTTTCCAAGGCACGGGGTATCACACCGCCGATTTCGAAACTCCAGGCTGTTACTAAGAAATTCCTAATGGAAAAACCCAACAACACTCCTCGACCTGGGAATCGAACCCCGGACCTTACTCAGCAGTCGGGCTTGCAACCACGAGACCAACGGGTCAGACAAAATCTACTACCAGGTGTAGGTACCTACTAGTCTAGACACGAGTAATAGTCACTAGGCAGCTATATAAATATTCTTTTTCTATTTTTGGACGTTACTTGAATGACTTGTCATTAATCGATATTCCGATAGCCATTAAACTTGAGAGAATTTTCGTATTATTTTTTTAATGTCAAGGACGCTATTTGAATCTAATTAAAATTTCTCATATCGTGATATTAATACTGTGGAAGCCTTTATTTTTTATATATAGAATTGATTACATAAATTAAACTGTGATTCTGCGTGTTCCGAAATATGGGTTTAGAGTAGGACTAAAATACCTGCGGCAGGGAAATCGATGCGGAAACGGTTGCTATGGATTCAGTACATGATTCTGAAATGATTTTGGCGTAGTTCTGTAATTCCTACCTAACCCCAGGAGAAGAAGGCGTGAGTTTATGTATTACATATGTATTTTTGCGTGATGATAAGTCGTCAACATCTTTCTCTATTGCCACTTTGGCGCACCTACCTGCGCCCCACCTATTTGCTGTTCCATACATTTTGACCGCGTAGCTATTGCACTTTTGTATGAAGCAGCAGTTTTGAATTTCTGTGTTACTTTTTTAATCTCTCTAGAAACTAAAACTGTTGAAGACAGAAATGAAAGCTTTTCATTGCGTGCGATGCAATTTGTGAGAATCGATTGACCTGAAATTTAATGAAATAGGTTACTGAGGCGGTCCGAAAACGCAGATGGATGGACCAACGGTTTCATACTACAAAATATATCAGATTTAGATAAAAAAAAAAATAATGTAAAATTTTGGAATTTAATATTCATGAAAATAGTACACTAGCTGCGACTCGCAGTTACACCCGCATAGATCTCGATCCCGTGGGAATATCGGGATATAAAGTATACTATCTCCTAATCCACGTCATGGTCTAAGTATGTGCCAAATTTTATCCAAATCCGTTCGGCAGTTTTAGCATAAAAGCGCAACAAAGAAATAAACTCACTTCCGCATTCATAATATTATATGGTAAGCTAGGATTACATTGTAAAAGTTGGGATCAACAACACCCTACTTTACATAATGTATGTAGGTAAAGATGTGACGCTGTTTATACGAGTAATACCAGCTGCGTTCCTCATTGAAGATTTTATAGCATGTAATTATGAACAACATATCTAACTTGACTTGTAATGAATATAAAACTAGACACAGTAAAATACCATGTCAAAAAGTTTATAAAGGAATCCCGTGTCTTGATTTCGCGGCATTGGAATCTCGAGTGTAAAACTTTTATTGAAACATCGTATTTTTGTCATCCTTCTTTCATCATAATTTCCACATTCATCATAATTTCAGCACATTCCTCATGACGTGCTGTCGTGTCGGTCCTTATTATGTTCGTTTTTGTTTGAGCAAGGCGAGGGACATATAATTTTGCGCCAAATGTGGGAAAACCGGAGTGGTGTCTCCGTAATGCAGGGCACGTGCCGTGTACCTCGATCAACTTCCTTATCTGACTCGTGTCTCGTGTAGGGAGACCAACTTAACTGTTTGTACGGTTACTGCTTATTATATAGTTTTAATCTTAAAAAAAAAAAACAGTCTGTGCACTCAACTCGGTCCTTAGTTAATATGGATCAATCTAATTCGCACATGTTTCGTATTTATTGCGTAGTAATAAGGTGACTAAGAAAATGGATTTGATTTGATTACCTAACTAGAGAAATACTGACAAACCATATTGAATCAAAAACTTAATGACCACGAAAGGCTATTTTGCACGGAAGGTTAAGCACGGAAGACTATTTTGCATTGTATTAAGCACGGAAGGCTATTTTGAGGAAGTAACTAAGTTATGTTATGACAATTTTGGTTTTGTATGATCAAAATCCGACCTAAAGAAGGTGGCTGGGGTAGACTGGATGCGGAAGGCGGAGGACAGGGTGTTGTGGCGCAGTCTGGGAGAGGCCTATGTCCAGCAGTGGACTGCGATAGGCTGAGTTGATGATCAAAATCAGCCTAGCTGTCTTCCAAAGATTTTCTTCAGTCAATCTCCACATGAAAGTGAAACAGATGCAGATAGAATCACGCTACATTTAGGGCATTGGTACGTACCTAATCTTTGTCAGATTGTTCAGCATATAAGTGTCCAATTTCCCGTTGCAATAGTCATCATTTGGTAGGGGATTTTCAGGTTTCGTTCACTGAGTTTCTTTGAATACATTCATTTCTTTTTTATCTTATGCACTGCATTAGCCGAACGTTCTACTAGGCCTCCTATGTGTGGCTACCCTACTTCTGTCCGCTACCCAATTTGTATTCACCGCGACACATGTCTGGAATGTTAGCGTAATTTGGGATTTCACAGTTGTTGATTTATTCAACATAAATAACATTTTTGGTATTTAATACTTACATTTGCTATTTGTGTATAAGTATTTTAAATATTTCAGTGCTTATCATACATAGATAGAGACAGAAACGGATACAGGGTCAGGCTATTGTTTTGCAGAACTTTGTAATGAATAAACTTTTTGACTTCTAGAATTCTGGTTCTGATAAATAGGTTTTTAAAAGATTCCCATCAAATGTAATATATATAATTTTGACCTCACGGTCGGCGCAGTGGTTAAGCGATTGTCTGCTGCGCTGTGTGTCGCGGGTTCGATTCCCGCACGGAAAATATTTATATGACCTACAAGTAGTTGTTCCGGGTCTGGCTGTTTGTGTATGTCACTTTAAATGTTTTTAAACGCACCCATAATACAGGAGAATTCCTAGTGTGGGGCAACGTTTTATTTTAAAAATAATAATAAATAAATAAATAGAGAGAATGAACCTGGAGCACTCCCGAAAATCAAAAACTTGACGATATGATTCGATTTGCTCAGAGTATGTAGCTTATTATAATAAAAACTTCTTGGTGTTATAACTACAATAACAAATCTATATGAGCGCATTAAAAAATAATTTGTCATCGAAATGACAGCCCACATGGTACCGCTTTCGCTGGTGATTATCATAATAATTTTCTATCGAAACTCCTACCACTGGCTAAACATGCGACTTCGTATAAAACTCAACGGTACAGCGTATCTACCAGGTATCTCTAATATACCTGTAAGTTGTACCTTTCACCCGGAGACGATGATACCACCTCATATTCAGGCGATGGTCTTAGAAGACGCAAGGATGCTCTATCCTGTATGTCTGATGGATAATAACGATAGTGGAGGGGGTGATGACTCCAGTAATGATAGTGCAGAGTTTGAAGGGCGAGAAGAAGAAGAAGACACTGATCCCCCTTCATTTTTTTCAAGTACACTGGGCAGGGAAGACGTGGACTATTTGGCAGTTCGCACTGTAGAACCAGTGATTTTAGTTTTTTAAGTTTATTCTGTAGCTCGTTTTTGTTCATTGTATATAATAATACTAACTTGTGACCCCACGGTGCTGGTTTTATTACTTCCTTTGTTATTCATCATCTGCCTCGCCTTTTCCCAACTATGTTGGGGTCGGCTTCCAGTCTAGCCGGATGCAGCTGAATACCAGTATTTTACGAGGAGCGGCTGCCTATCTAATCTCCACAACCCAGTTACTGGGTAATACGATACCCCTTGGTAAGACTGGTTGTCAGACTTTCGGGCTACTGACGACCCGTAACGACTGTCAAAGATCCACGAATGACAGCCGGGGCCAACGCCTTAACGTGCCTTCCGAGGCACGGCGGGGTCTTGGTATGTGAAGATGGTCACCCATCCACAGACCAAATGCGGCAAGCGTAGCTTAACCAGATCGATCGTTCCGTATGGCTGTTATTACTTAGCTACAAGCCCCTCTTCCTTTGTTATTATATTTTTATATTATGTGACTCAACATCAAGATTGAACTGCATAGTAGCTAAAGACATCATATAAGAAATGGCACTATATAATTCCTACAAATCGTTGTAGGAATTAGTAGGGACATGGCTGTGGTAGATGGTAGACATATATTGTATCGTAAAAAAAATGTACTACCATTTTTAATTATATAATAGTTAATACCAGGGAGAAAACTGAGGAATTCGACAATATGGATTGATTGCTAACGACCATGTGACCGCGTTTTCTCTCCAGACATCAATGTAAAGCCTCATTTTCAAATGACAGTTTAAATCCAGCGTAGGCGTTGTAGCTACAGAAGCATCGCGATAAAGCTACGGAAACACCGCGTAGCCGAAGATGTTACGTAGACGTCGCGTAGCCGAAGATGTTACGTAGACGTCGCGTAGCGTTGTAGTTACGAAGATGCCGCGTAGGCGATGAAGCTCTGCAAACACCGCGTAGCGTTGATGCTACGCACACGCCGCGTTAGCGTAGCGAAATTACGAAGATGCCGCGTAGGAGATGAAGCTACGAAGAAGCGTGGAATCTTTACACATTGTGTTGTAAGAATCATATCCGTTTTGATAATTAGGTATAATACCTTTTTAGTTATGACCCCTGCTTGCTGCGCGGGGTTCAGAGACTCAAGCAGACCTCCTGACAGCTGACAGTCACTACGGGCCTGGTCCTTTCCGGCGGCGCTCTAGCTGTGAGATCTCCAAACTAAGTTATTTTTTCATGGTTTGGAGTTTGGTTGTGATGTTAGTTATTTAACGTGAGTTGTAAGTAAGAGATTTTAATTAACTACTAAATTATTCTATGTAGACGATTCAAGATTGTTAAGGGCTGATTACCAAAGTCAGATATTATCTTTTATCCGTGGAATAAAATTGACGTCTGACTGTTCTAGTCACGTTCTCGTATGGGAATACTGTCAAAAAATCAAAACAATGAAATGAAAAAGCGTTTATTCGTGGTGACCTTCTAGGCATTACAAAAAATGTTACTTCTGCCAAACTGTGAAGCAGTTTGTTGGCAGAAAAGCAGTTTATAGGCAGGCTTTAATTTATTCTCAGTTTAGGACTTATTCTAGGTATAAAAGTTTGGTGAAATTCGATCTAAGACAGAGTATTTTGAGACAAAGCATGGTGAAATAGGGTGATATTACATCTGGTTCTTCTGATAGTTATTGTGATTTTTGCAGAAAGTTGTATGATTTATTTTGTTGAAATCGTGTAATCTATTAATAGGAAACACATAATAATAATAATAAGCACTATTAACATTTTAACTTTAGCATGATAAATAAAACACAATTTACAATGTAAGAATTTTATTGTTTTACTTCGATTTTCGGGCAGATTACATCATTGTAGATTCTTACGAAAACATTACAAAACGTAGTATTTAGATTATACATTGATAAATATTATATAAATGATCACATTTAAAAGACTTTAGGTTTATAATGCACTTATGAGCTAAGAGGCACTTTCAAGCCTTTGAGTGAAAGCTCACCACATGCGTTTACCAAAACCAGGACCCATTGAATAAAACTAATAAGTTTAATACAAAAGCAGTACTTACTAAGCTAGCCTTACTTCCTTACTAACAATATGTGAGACTAAACATGTTTGTCACTCATTCACGCATTAACGGCTGAACGGATTCATATGCAATTTGGCACAAGGATAGACCGTGTCTTTGATGGTCAGAAACTTTTTATCTGGGTACATGAAGTAGATTCACTAAAGTTTTTGTGGAACCTCGGACAACAGTTAGTGTAAAAACAAGCGTTGTGATATTTCGAAAATAACGTTGTTTTAATACTAGATAAACTCAATGCATTTGTCCACAATATGGTTCTGCCGTTTGCGCTTGACCAAAGAGTTTTATCTTCTCTTTATAAGCTGTTTCACATTCTTTTCACTTTAACAGATAGATCAATTCCTATGGAAACAGATTTAAAATTAAAGAGTTGGATCAGATATCTACCATACTTCCAAAATGAAAATACGTCTTCAAAACATTTCCTGCAGTCGCAGCGCAAAAAAATATTTCTATACAAAATACTACAAGAAATTCTACGAAATTATTAAAATTACCTACTTATTATAATAATTCTAAAAATAAATATCGAACGTGGTGAGCTTAACACTTTTGTTTTTTATTTATTTTAATTAAAATAGCCACTACTTCTAGTTACCACAATAAGGCCAACACACACCGGTGTCACATATTATTATATTAGGTATATTACATAATAATATATACTACGTAGGCTGTATTTTATTGACTTTTATTTAAAACTAATTTCGTATTAATTCGAGTCAAGCATCATTTAATATACATAGTAACATCATTAGGGATCTATGCAATTTCCAGAATAAAATATTCAATGGTCAAAATATCTAAACTATTTTTTGTTTGTAAGAATGTTACAATGTCGCTAGCTTTGACAAAGAAAACGACATACTTAGTCAGTCAAAAGCCAGATTCCACAGTCACATCTAGCTATTTGGAAGTTAATAAGGGTCAAAGTATAAACTAAGCGGAAAAACTGAATTGCTAAACGCTTATACAAGACTTACTAAAACCTAACCCTTTACTAAAACGATCTGTATCGGTTGTATCTAGAGTATGCACCTATAGAATAGTACCGTTTGAGTTTTATTACAATGTTTCCATTTCCAATAGTTTTCTTAATTTTCTTAGTTCGGGTGATTTTATACGTCACGTGAGTTATCATACTGATTGTCTATGAGCTCACCTATCACTAATGAGACACAATTACTTTTTCTATTGTTACCGAACTTAATAAGTTTGCCTAACAGATGGGGGTTACCTAATGACCGAATGAGAACTCCTTCTAATTGCCCTGAAGTTGAATAGGATTTTATAAAACTGAAGCATTCAACCGATACAGATTGAATATCTTTAACATAGTATTTATATTGGTTTTGTATGCGGTAAATTACCTACGGTGAGCAAAACGATTAGTTATTATATTAAATATAGGAACCGGTCAAAGCAATAAAATATAAGATCATCACGTGAACATATAAAACAGTCTAGCTTTATAAAAATGTGGTGTAGATTACCGCAATTTCAAATTAAAAATACTGCCCACAAACAAAATATTTGTTGTCTGACTTTACGTTGTAAAAATAACTGCTTATAAAAATAAAATATTCTTCTACAGCTATAATATCGGCAGCATAGTTCCTATCAGATAATTCAGTACCTAATACATTTTTGTGGATTAACAGATGCAACAGTTACCATGATTGTACACTACAATACAATTTAAGTCAAATCGTAGATGCTTTTCCACACGTCACGACGAATTTCTCTGTGATTTTATCATTTAATACTTGAATTAAAAAATAAATTCGAATAAAATCACAGAAAAAAAAACTAAAGAAACTTTACAAATACATTTTCTTACACTCATAATGTACATAGACACCTGTTATAAAAATCTACACGTATTTTTAACTCTAGCGCATATACCTACTGAAGTACAGACTAAAAATGCATTTCAGAATGAGTGAAAATAAATACAAACATCAAAAGACGTGCATTAGCTACAGTACAAATATGAGCGACGGTGTTTAAACGACTTTAAACTTAAGTAGTAAGGAAATGGTATTTAAATTGGAATCACACGCTGAACCTCTGTCTTTATTAGTATAAACGATATCTTACTTATACTTCTTGACTTGCTTGTTTTCATTAGCTTGGCTTCCATTTTAAGTTATATACGAGCTTCAACATTGCGGCAATAAATATCTCGACAATACGACACATATATTTAAAAAATCTACACTTTGTGTGTAAGCTTATAAGCCCATGAAATATAAAATTAGACACAAAATAAAAATGGCCGCTTATAAAAAAGCACTTTAACATCAGGAGTCAAGTACTCTCTTACACTAACACGCGCAGCACTGCTAAATATTTACAGTTTAAAACTAATAAGAGATAGCTAAATCATGTCTTTAAAACTACATTGTTTTGAGCCTTTCATGTAGGGAGTACACACGGGTACACATCATTTCCACTTTTAGCTGACTCCGCATTGTATAAGTTTTTCGTACAATTAGAAGTCAGCTTATACTGGTTCTGTATAGCTTGATGTGTAACCGTGCGTACAAAGGCTAGGCTGCATTACATTCAGTACAGTATATCCTTTTCAAGTTAGTCACAACTGATATTTGGTATTTCAAATAGTAAGTTACATACTTCCCAAACGAAATCCGAAACCCGGAAATATTAGTACCTATAAACAAAATACCCTCCCTCTGTGTTGGAGGAACATTCCCCTGTTCCTCCACAATACGATACATTGACTTAGACAATACGGACGTGTGTACATGTTTCTAACATTAGAGAATAATATCCCCAGTGTTAGTTGTTAAGGCCTCTGAAGCGTGACTTTTTAAATGCATTCTATACATTGTAAATGAAGACGCCTGGGATAGTACGTTACTAGCTTCTTCACATTCTTCACAGGTAAATTGTGCGTATAAATCTTACCAACGTTACTTTGCATATCTAGTTTAATTGTAGTGATATGTTTTATAAGGAGACAATTCCATCGTAACATTTTCCAAAATCAGGCGGAAAATTGAACCCTGTAAGCTTACAATATTAGCTTGCATCGGTATCTATTTTGTACCTCGGTGTACTAAGTTTGATCACTTTTAAGATTCTGATTCTTGAGTGTCGTCACAGCACGCAACCATGTTTGACCCCAAATAGCTTCTTCAATTCTGGAAGGATGACATTTCTGACATAGGAAGACTGCTTCGAGCCAATTTTGTCCCTCTTGACGTTTTTCTTGTAATACTTGATGCCTGGCTTGTGAACCACGAAAGCATTGTTGAGAATCATGAAATCGTAGTCTTTAACGCACAGGATGTAGCCCTGAAATCAAAATTTATAGATTAAATACCAAATTTATTTATGTTTATTATCTTCAATATTATGAAGGTTGTTTAGGTCCAGAGTGGAAGCCTTTTCTTACCTGTGTCATTTTGTCTTGCTTGCCTTCCCAGCTCAGTCTTTCATCGTAATAGGGTTCTTCATTGGTTCCGATGAAAATTGGCTCCCAATGCGAATGCTTTCCTTGCCGCTTGCCCACGTGGAACACTCCCATATCTGCAACCGTATCAAATATATTATATTATTATATATTATTTATATATATATTATATTATTACCGTGTGTTCTTAGAGGAAATAATCGTTATCGGAAGGAATTTGCAATGAGGTTGATACAATTTACGTATATTGATGCTGATGCATTCTTGAATCGGAAAGTTTGCGATTTTGCAAATTGGCGTAAGAAGTTGAAGCCGGTCGTCTGGGAACGGCGGCGAGTAAGGCGCGGTCGTTGAACCATAATACGCAATTAGAATGCCCCATACGACGGCCACGCCATGCTACAGACGGCATAAATAGCTCACGACACTAACAGCACTTAGATTAATTGCCGCTGCATCACTGGTGTCTCGCGATTCCTACACTTTTGGCAATGAATAGCTGTGTATGCGAGATTACATTGCAAATTATGTGATAACCGTTACGTACACTGTACAGTCAGCAACAAAAGACAATCTACCACTTTTCCAATCCTTACACACATCCCAGCGCTTTTGACCTTTCATAAAAATACTTTTTCCATTTCGTTTATTTTATTTGTATACGTTTACATAATTTCCTGGAAAGCGTAAATAACTGCATAACAATTATATAACCTTGGGAAGGGCGGAGAATCCTAACACAAGCAAACTATTATGCTTAAAAGGATTCTCCCCATTGTAACTAGAATAAGTTATTTTAAGTTGATGCAATAAACTTTTTTCTTCTTTTCTTTCTTTTTCACTTTTACATTTATCATCTAAAATTAAAATTGACATAAAACTATTTCGATAAACAGCTTTTCAGCATTTCATAGTGAATAGTTTGCATTATTTTTTCTCAATATGTTTGATTGGGCTGATTTTTCCAACGCCAGATACCTTTATCCTAGGAATAATTTTGAATTTTTGACAGTTCTTCCATACAAAAACTGTCAGACGTCAATTTTATTCGACGAATAAAAAAATATCTGTCGATTGAAATATCAGCCGTAAAACAATTAAAGGCTTAGGTAACTGATTTTCGTTGGTGTCTGCAACTTGTTTGTAAGTTAAATCAATAGAGTGTTCCTTACACCGTCCTTCTGGAGCAGCCATCCACTCTTTACCGTTGGGGATGTTGTGGCATGTCGGACACACGTATTTGTGGAAAGGTATGGCAGATTTGTTTTTCAACATTCTTTGTAGTTCTGTTTTTGTCGTGGGCGCCTGAAAAAAGAGCATAGTTTGATTAAAATTTTGTTTTTAAAATCAAAATAAGAGACGTTACTTCACTTCTTGAAATATAGACTCACAAAATAACTTAATTATCATTGAGTTTCGCCGCTATCAAACTTTTTTAGGGGTCTGTTATATTATGATAGAGTAGGCACTGTCTAACTGATAAGGTCGGAATTAAAATTATCTGCCACATAAGTTAACTAGAACAGCCGTGCGATTCTGTAACCATCTCACCGTAAAAGCTTGGGTGAAGTGAGCGTGGAGTGAGCTGTCATTCGCTAGGGATTAACACTATTAAGTGCTCACTTCACTTATGATTTCACGGTGAGATTTTTACAGAATCGACCGGCAGGAATGTAGAATTTATCAAGAAGTTGTTGAAATAAGTAAGAACTTAATCTCGAAGTTACGTAAAGTGGTTGCTTATTCTTCTGATAATATCTGTTGTCTGTATGTTGGTGATCTAATATGGCAAGGAAGAACATACGAATAATATTCTAGTATTCAATACTTACAAAATTGTTTTTATCTACTTCAAATAAACTTATAGGGAAGACTCTTGGTTTATTGGAAGTGCTCAGTGGTTCTTCGTTTCTTGCGATCATATTCAGGAACTTAGGTGCCAAATCGGGACTGGGGTACAGTTCGATGTCTGATGGCAGGACGAAGTGTGTGAGGGCAGCGCTTCTGGCTATGTTCCTACCGACGTTTATTGGATACAACAGATTTTTCTGTTGTTTGTAAGTCGAGGAGGAGTTGACGACATATGGTGGTGTGTCCGTGCAGTTGAATGGCGTCTTCAAAAATATATCAGGGTTAGGGATCTGAAAAGGAATTTTGGAAATATTATATTACTGTTGCTGTTGACATACAAATTAGATTCAATGATTGGACGGACTTGAGTTTCTTAAACTCAGACTAAAATAATTTATTTTAGTTAAACCAGTTACAGGCACTTTTGAATTGTCAAAGGAGTCGGTCATTCTGACAATGAAGCTACCCATTCCAAATCATAGTAGGTTTCTATGGAGAAGAACGGGCAAGAAAGTCCATGGACACTCTTTTATAAATTATCAATCAATCAATCAATCAACTCAGCCTATCGCAGTCCACTGCTGGATACAGGCCTCTCCCAGACTGCGCCACAAAACCCTATCCTCCGCCTTCCGCATCCAGTCTACCCCAGCTACCTTCTTTTTCTTCGGTTTCCTCACGAAGTTTTTCCTTTGCCGTTGTGAGAGCAGTGATGATGAAATAATTTACTCAAAGTAAACCGCCTGTCTGGGTTCGAACCTACGACCTACAACTCGGAAGTCGCGGTCGTTAACACTGGGCCAGCACTGCTCATACCATATAGTTCGTTTAATAAATTGAAAGTATCTCCTTGGCTAAAAGTGATCTAACAAGGAACAGAAGTTCCCTACCTGGCGTACTGCCAGACAGTAGTATTGATATGTTCCGGAATTGTGCCAGGAGCGGTCGACGACTTTGACTACGTATGTATGTTTAGTCATGAAGTTACTGTGACTAAGACTGATCGTGTGTATGTACATAGCATCCGCGATCTATGTGTCTGCGAAGTTCAGGCGCACTGGCGCCGTTCAGTCCGTTAGGACAGTTCTATTGTGCTTAGCTTAGCCCGAAAGTATTACGAAGGTGTATCGTGTTAGCCAGTTTCTGGGTTGTGAAGGTCCCATAGGCAGTCGCTTTATGTGAAATAGCTGTCTGTCTATCCCATTGATGCTAGGGATTGACCAAACAAACATTTACAATCATAATCGAGATATTAATAATATTTTTTATGCTACGAGTACCTATACAGCGTGTAACGGAAGGGGGGTATCAACCCTGAAGGAGGTGAATGTGCTCATGAAACTCAACAACTTTCCCCAAAGAACATAGGTCGAAATATGAAAAAAAAATACATTCACCTCCTTCAGGGTTGATACCCCCCTTCCGTTACACGCTGTATAAGAATACCAAATGCTGATACAGTGATACTCCAAAATTTATCATTTTATCTATCGAAGATAATGAGTGATACTGATTTATAAATAAAGTAAATTCTTCTAAGAAATTACTAACATTCATACTAGCATCATCATGGCACCACATTGAGGGCAATGCTAGCATCTGAGTCGTGATCTGAATCTCTCCATTGCAGTAATTACATGTTCTCTTATAAATTGCAAATACGAGTACTTTACGTAAAGCTATAGAGTTACTCTCTAAAACTATGTAGGTCGTCAATTATGTTGCATTTAATAGCCATTTCGTAATCATATGGTTTAATTACTTTCTTGTTTTCTCATAATATTATACATCGTGTAACGTTAAATGCGCAAAACGTCAGACACCCCAACTGATTTTTAATTGAATTGACCTATTTCAAAAAGAAAAAAAGTCATTAAAAAAATTGTAAAGGTTTTATGTGCTGTTTTAGTTTTACTGGCCATTCTGATCGTTTCTTGCGTCTGCGACGACGCTTTGTCGAGCGAGGAGTCGTCACCAGGCCGCCGCGCCGCGCTGACATTGGGTTGCTTGACCTATTAATAAATAGACACGGCAACGTTTTTAATGAAGATTTTTTGAAAAATGTGACCTATATTAAAAAGTGGTTCAATTAATTCTGCTCGTTATTCTGATCAAACTATTTTCTGGTTTTGTGCATTTAATGTTACACGTTGTATATCTGAACGGTGTTCTCATTTAAGCCTGTTTTACACGGTGTAATTTAATTGCCTGTGGCATACCAACCCTTTATAGTTGCAAGACTGTTGCTTCAATTTTATTGTATGCAAGAAACTTGCGTAGTTTAGATGGGGCTTCAGGCAGAGGTGTTTACAGATCGTTTTCAGTGGCAGTCTTTTTTTTTTAAATTAGCTAGCGAAACTCTGCAAATGTCATGGGTATCGATATCTAACGATAAAAAAAAAAAAAAGATTATCTAAGCTCATGATTTCTAGTAACTACACTACTAGCGGTCGTTGTGCCCGTACGCAGCTGTAATTAAGAGTTTTATTTTTTGTTGTTTTATCGTAATCAGATATCGATACCCAGCACGCCTACGGAGCTTCGCTAGCTTCGTTTGACCCTGTATACTAAGGTATAATGAAATAGTTATCATAATGCGGACATATTAGGGCACATAGGGTTGTATGTTCCGGACGTGTGGCGACGACGACAGCCACGGCTGCTGGCGGAGCATCGTGCTCGGCGGACCATTCTTTAGGGAGGCGCCACTGACGCACGCACTCCGCACTCTCAACCTCATAGCTAGTGAAACGGACCTTTTCTGTTGTTCTCTGAGTGAGTTCACAAAGAATGCATTGTTTGTAATAAGTTACAAAATTTAATTATAGTAATAAGTTAGGTTAAGATATGTAGTTAACTAGTTACACTATCGCAATAGGTTTCCCTGTAAGGATAGAATGTAATTTGGAAATAAATAAATAAATAATAGTTCTTACATTGCTAGGTATATGTTTGTTGGAAAAGAAGATGTGGAAGGTAGCGTATTGCAGCACGAGGTCGTTGCCCATACAGTCGCGGAGATATCTGATGCTGTTCACGGTAGGCAACATGTCCGCGCCCGGCGCATGGATCGCCAAGCTCACTGGTGCCATCCATCTGGGGATAAGGAAAGAACTCTCATTAGTTTAACAGAAGGTACAAAAGACGTAAATATTCGTCTGACTCTCTGAGGGGTTAGACACAGGACGTAAGAGTTCACGGCATCTGCGTCTGGGTAAGTTGACGCGTTGATAGGTAAAGTTCTACGATAAGGGAAGTCTATATTGCCATCAGCTTGGCACAAATCCAATCTAAGTAATTTCTAATGGTAAAACATATCTAATACATAACAATATTGATAATTGATACTCATGCATTTATCAATTGGATTGTCAAAAGTACCGGATCATTAAAAGTACAGTTAATTTTCCTATCGACTGTCTAGTCCTCCAGTAAATTTATCAGAGCTGTCGGGGATTTATCGAAACGAAGGCAGTAACGCTCGAAAGCGCGTAGGTAATTATATTTAATCAATAAGCTGACGGAGCCGCCCAGTTCGCGTGACCGGAGACATTTGCGCCTCCACAGGTTGCTCGCAAACCGACCGACAGTTCCAGCTGAAATGTTGTACCGTTCGTGTAGACGTGGACGCCATGATTTCATGTTTATTTACTAGAGTCTTTATTTCCGTTTTATGGTTTATCTGTAAATAAATCGTTGAAGCTCCGGTCCAGATCACGTCCAGAGCAAATTGAGAAATTGTTTCTTTTAGAAGTGTTGTAAATGGTCCGTGCTTTTTTATGCAGCCAGTCATTTACATGTCTCATAAGCTGTCTGGAATTCTAACGTTGAAATGTTAACTATTCGAAATTGGTTATAGCTGGAATGTCACGACTCGTTCAGAAAATAATCAGTTCATATACTCAGCGTTTGATTCGATCGCGGACAAGCGCGAAAACTAAAAACGCAGACACAATGTAAATCGATTACTCGCTGTTAATGAAAAACGTTTGCTATAGCCAACAAAAGACATTATTAATGGAATACCTGCTACAAAAAGAGACTAAGGTGCCTGCCACCGCCTTTTTAGGTCACGATGCTACACTGCTGCCACCACTGTCACGTGATATTTTACTTAAGGGGCATTGTCACGCTCGGATTTTTACCATCTTCACTTTAAAACAAAAAAAAAAACATTGTTTACGTAATTGAATATGAACCGTGATGTAACGGAAAGGCTGTGATTTACACAATGAGATCTTAAATGTCAGTGGGACTGTCGCATCTGAAGAAATCCTAGATGGAATGATAAGTGGGTGCGCGGCTTAGATAACTGTGTTTTGCACGAAGCGACGCTGGTAGCTCTGCACAATTGTAGTACATTGTATTTGTAAGTGAGAATGTTATTGGATTACACTTGTATTATACATAGTTTACATAGTGCTCGGTGCACGTGTATGCAAATGAGCCCAGCGGTTAAGTACTTAAAACAGTTTCAAAGTGATATCAGGCAATCTAATCGGTGACTCACTATCTGCAAGCATTGTTCAGATTACAGGAAGTCTCACTCCACTTACTTGAACCGTAAGAAGTGCAGCTAAATGCTAAGTCAGCATCGGAACATTACGATGTTAATTGTTGCTAATATCGAATTTCATACATCGCGAAATTTCTTAATACAAGCAAGTATGCAGGCACATTCTCTTTTAAAACAATCGACATTGCACAACTAACACTGCATAGTCACGAATATTTGACTCAAACCCTTTTGTATGCCGTTTAGTTTATAATTTGAAAGGGGTTGGTCACAATTCAAAAAGCGGGTCCTAGGTACAGACGCCAGCACATAAAGCTACTACAATCTGTCAAACTTCTTTAATAGATTTTAAACTTTATCGCTAAAGTATAAGGTTCAATGTTTATTGGGAAAATTTGATAGTTTCGGGTAACTTGATGTGCTGGCGTCTGTACATGGTGACTGTACATTTTAGTTATGTAGTTAACTGGCTAGCCTCATTTTGTGGAACATTCGAATCGGAACGGGGAGTTTAATCGGGAGGGTGCGACAGTCTGGTAACCTCGCGTCTATGCCTCGTTTACACCTGAATTTGTTTGGCACTAGCGTGCTATTTTAACATTAATAACATTAATATTGGCTCAGGTAGGTACATTCTTGCACGTTAATTACAACGCAAATATTTGGCATTGTAAGTATTTACTTACTTAAACTTACTAACCTGCAGTAAAAACTGTAAATGCAAGCAACAAATGGTTAGCGGTTTAATAGATAATCTTTATAATTTTGGATTTATTTTGGTCGGTTTGGGTCTGGCGCTGAATGCCGAGGCACAGGACTCGTCCTAGTTCGGCTACGGATGCTCCCATGTTATATATCCCAAGTACTATCCTATAAATTATAAATTAGTATTATTTTTGGTGAAATTAATCTACACTAATATTATAAAGAGGAAAAATTTGACTGTTTGTATTGAATAGGCTCCGAAACTACTGGACCGATTTGAAAAATTGTTTTACCCTTAGAAGCCGACATTATCCCTCATGAAAATAGGCTACTTTTTACCGCGGTAAAATGCTTCATTCTTACGGGAAAACGGGTAATAGGATTTATACGGCGGGAATTCCGAATTCTACAACGAAGTTGCGGGCGGATGCTAGTCAATTATAAAATTATAATCAATTTTTATTTAGGCATTCCGGTTTTAATGCCTAAGTGCCATAAAACGGTGTAACAAGGTGTACGGTGTGGTACCCATGTTTCTGCTTTTATAAAAGTGTTGTATATTGCCGAAACTACTAAAGATTTTGTTTAACTACCGTAAGTTATCGGAGACAACGCATACTGCTTAAATTTAATATCCTGGATCTACATAATTTAACATCAAACTATAAAACAGTCTAGACTCAATAAATTTCAGACTACTATCAAAAGAAGAGTTTTGAAAATGTTAAAAGAAAAAACAGAATTAGAAGCGCAGTTTATTTGTTTAACGTCTTAGGCGAAGTTTACAATGGCTCGTGGTTTAGCAACTCGCCTTGAACGCTAGTTAGTTTTTACTGGCTCTGTGTAAACAAGGCAGGTACTAAGTGTGTTTGGTGTTCCGGCGCCGGGGAAGCAATACATGCACACGCAGCTGTTAAATCAATAATTGCATTCGTAATTTTCACCCGGTGAGGAGAAAATGTTAAGCTATTTTAAAACAAGAGTGATTTAGAAGATCACACGTTCGGTCATTCTGAAGAAGAACGAGTTACTTTTAAGTTTTTTGACCATGTTAATTCAAATCTGTTTTCGGAGACCCTTGTAACTTGTGAGCAGTGGAGGCTCAGTAGTAACGGTCACGACTTACGGGTTGCAGGTCGTAGTTTCGAACCCAGACAGGCGTGTTACTTTGTGTAATTGATTTCATCACCACTGCTCAAAACGGCGAAGGAAAAAAATCGTGAGGAAACTGGCATGTCCTAGAGCCAATAAATCGAAGATTTGTTACATCTGCCAATCCGCACTGGGCCTCCGTGGTGGATTACGGCCCACTACCTCTCACGGAGAAGAGGCCTGTGTCCCAGCAATGGGAACGTTATATTCTAATTATGCTTATGTTTGTATGTACCTACCTATCTCAGGTTATGAGGACTGTTAAACCTTCGCCAATATAAACCGAGCTAAGTTATCGTGCTATAAAATCGATACAGTTTTAACACGATTTATTAATAACAAGTCTCCAATTAAATATTTGAAATCTCTCACGGGAAACTGACTGCAGACCGACGAAGATTACTCAATGCAACACGCAATTTTCATTACCGACATGCAATAAAAGTGAAATAAAATGTAATAGCTTTTCGACAGGACAATAGGGTACAGACAGAGTTTGTAGGAAAGAAAAGGGAAGTAATATCAAGTTCACACGACGAGATGTTAGCGACGATACCATGGTGTCGCGTAGTCACGAACGTGAGATCGATTTTAAACTCGGTTGGGTAGGAACAGGTCTAGGGTGAGCCAGAACCAAGAGAGATACAGAAACCCGCAGGGCAGTATGTGGCGAGCTATTGGGCAGTAGCAACCCCACGGACCCTATCTCCCGGGAGTAGTCTTGTTCCTCACCTCTGGCTTGCCTTAATTGGCCGGATAGAGTGAACACTGACGAGGAACAGAGCTCCCACCTCTTTCTTGCCTTTATTGGCTGGCTTGAGTGGAGATTCGCAAGAGCAAACGTGCTCGGAGGAAGGATGTATTCCAGTAAGCGCTCGTAGGGATCTTGACCATCTTCCGGGCTCTGGGATTGTTCTGAAACCCGTGGAATATCTCTCTCATAGTTCTTGGTAACCAAACTACTTTAACCACCCAAACCCTTACAACCCCTACAACTTTTTATTTTTCCATATCGTGCAATAATCCTGCACCAACCGGGTGTTATCCTTGGGTGTACTCACATAGTGCATACAGGGATAATCGTCAATTGGTGCCGCATTTCATTTCAATTTCCTAAGGCGTACGAGGGGCCGAAGCCAACTCGCAGAGACCCTGCGAGTTGGCTCTCGTACGTCTTCCAAAGAACCGGGACCCCATGGTCCCGAGATATGTAAAAAAACATAAAAATAAATATTAATAATGAACTGTATTGATTCTTAAACAATTGTTACAATATTTAGGTATGACAGCTGGATCCGCACTAGAATGTGTCGCTGGATTCAGTCTCTTTCGCCAGATAAGTAATATGAATTATAAAAGATATGTTAACCAATGCAACGGTTTCAGTATAATTCATTCCTACTGTTCGTGTGTTATGTAATTACCCCGCGGGACATGTTGTATAGTTACAAGGATAGTTTCATTGACGGACCTCCTACATACGAAAGGAGATAATGTAATCCTTTACAAGTCTAGACGGGCGGTGGTAACGTGGGGAACTCCAGACATGTCTGTTGTTGTTTACTGCAAACTCTCGAGTCAGATCGATATCTCAAAATTCTTTGAATGTGAATAAACATTGTGATTCGATGAGAAACGTTCTTCCTTATTACTGTATCCAGCAAAAAACTACAATATCATTCAAGAACACCATTTCTGAAAGCGGAAATTATCTCGCAAGTATTTTGTTAACGATAAGTTATAAAAAATTGCATGAGTTTTGAGAATGTCGAGGATGCGAGGACATTATCGAATGTTTATATTTTACCCAAACAGACACGATACGACGGAAGAGATTACAAAACTTTCTTGTTATAAGACCATCATGACATTCCTGTTTATCTTCATTATATTATTATGAGACGTAGATACAGCATGTATCGGAAAGGTTATATTCAAGGATATGGTACAGCCCATCAAACTGAACAACTTTCTCCATGGTACCATCATCGGAATTGCGAAAGAAATATCACCTGTCCTATACACAACTTCAATACCCACTCGACCCCAATGTATGGGACGGCTGATTGTTTTTCTCGATGACGATGGTCCCATGGAGGAAGATAGTCAGTTTGGTGGTCTGTTTGTGCCACAGCCTTTTTGACCGCACCATTTTTGATACATGCTTTACAGCGTGTATAATAAAGGTGCCCTATATGCCGGTTTTTTGCACATCACGTTATGATGACAGCGTTAATGCCTATGTATTTAAGCACTTATTTACCTGACCCAAGGTCGACGGATATCACCTACCAAATTATACTGTTCATGAACATAATTTATGCAAACATTTTGTCGTGTGCGCTGAAGCCTCGACAACTGTACAGAATTTATTACCAAAATAAATAGTTTTGATTTCAATGTTATGTGATATACTTAATTAATGTAGGTACCTAACGAGTAATGTACAGTTTTTTGTTAAGGTACAGAACTAAGTATTTAATTAGACAAGTGCAACAACAAAACAGACAAATAATTTAGTTTGATTATAATTAAACATGCTCCCGTCATTTATCTGCTGTCCTAGAGTTATTAAGGCAATATTTTCTCCCCAGCGAAAGCACTAGGAAGTGGTGAAGGGCGGACGTTTTGGAGGACTGTCTTTTGTAATTTTCACGTTTGAAAAGTGCTGACTCTCAACCTAGTTTGAATAAATGACTTTTGAATTTGATTTAAAAGGTACCAATCTTCACTGAATGCCTTAAAAGGTCAAATAAAAATATGAAAGGAGCAAATATTTATCTACAAAAGAAAACATCAATAATACGCTCATAAAAAGCTTGATGTATGTACCGAAATATTGTGCATTATTCTGAAGGTCGTTTACCTACGTATTTGTGTAAACAGGTAGATAAGTATGACGTGTGTTTATTCTGTAACTTCGTGTGTAAACATCTTTCGGTGTTTATACGGGCATACGGGCGCAAATACAGGCCAGATTGTACAGTGGCTTTGTCTGGCCAGATAATGGTTTTAAACTAACACTTTTTTTATCACTAAGTCCCTTTTACTACGAAAGCAAGAGCACCATTTAGTTATTAGTCTACATTTGCATGATGAGTGGTGTCTTTTTTTCGTAATATCAGGTGCTGTTACTGTGAAGTACATCCTCTTTTTCTTTTCCTGTCTCCTTCTTTAAAATTTTGCGATTTCTTTCTTCCCTGTATTTTGAACCTAGGCAATCTGTGGAAACGTCGTGGATTGCACATGAAGCTACTACAATCTGTCAAATTTCTTTAATAGATTTTCAACTTTATCTCGAAAGCGTAAAGTCCAAAGTTGATTGGGAAAATTTGACAGTTTCGGGTAGCTTGATGTGCTGGCGTCTGTACATTAACTCACTTCCATTTATTTTGTAATCTTAGATGAAATATACCTACATCTATTAACAATTTGTAATATACATTTTTTGTACCTATTTGAGCGTGTGTACATAAAAATAATAAAATTAATAAATATTATACAATGCACAATTGTTCGTTTACCCTAACAAAATAAATAAATAAAAAATATCCTGGTCTTGTCCTTATTCCATTTTATTTGGAGAGAGCGAGAGATAGAACAAACCAACAAAACAAAAAAAAAACATTATGTTAGGCAAAAGCATATTCTGGAA
The DNA here is from genome assembly GCA_949629135.1 of Eremobia ochroleuca. Taxonomy (NCBI): domain Eukaryota; kingdom Metazoa; phylum Arthropoda; class Insecta; order Lepidoptera; family Noctuidae; genus Eremobia; species Eremobia ochroleuca. The sequence goes on from OX451387.1 coordinate 15,220,972, forward strand.
AAACAAAGGGAAATTCTCATACCGTAGAAAGAGAACAAAAATATTTCAACCCGTGGTTTCCATCCGAGCTCCTAAAAATTTCATTAAAAAATACTTTCGCAGCTCCCTACCCTTTTATAACTGCAGATGCCCCCCCAAGTTTACCCTAAAAGTAATTTAGGTAGACGTTATACAAATAGCTGTGACGGCTGTGTCATTTTTCAAAAGCTGTGTACTTGCTATCTCGAGACAAATAAAGCTGTTCATGAAACGCACTATAAAAAGTGTTGTCGCATACTGCAGTAATAACGCTCTGACGAGGTAATCAACTTTTTACGCTGAATCTAATCGACGATTAAGTAATTCTTCAGAATCTTCGCGTTAACAAGTCTTGTAGCGTAATGTGTTAATGCGTACTTCGCCTTGACACCTCCATTGTGTTTTTAGGTCAATAAATACTTTTTCTAGTACACAGTCTGCGGTGTAATCGCGAAACAAACTAACAGTATCAATGGCTTTCATTTGGACATTTCCGTAGTTATTTACGTAGTTGAGCAGTCAATTTTTTCAAACATGTAATGTTATGGATTAGCAATATCCTTCAAAATCATTCAGATATTGATTGAAAGGTTGGAAGTGTGTTCCGCAATTGGGCTGCTGTTTGATATGCTGCACGTGTTATGATCTCTTAGTACACACTTCGAGGGTAAGTTAACCATTCCCGTTAGACGATCAACGAGGAGTTATTACTGAAATGTTTTTGCGAAAATGTCATAATACATCTAAGATTTATAACGTTTCTTCCATAAGTTTAGCAACAGCTACATGTGTCGTGGAATGCGCACATTGAATGCCGCATATCACAAGCTAGTCGACTAAGTACCTCTGCCTATTCAGAATGCGATGTGATCCTACATTTCTACGAGGTTAAGGGCTGGCTTCACAGTTATGCTCTTGCACACATCGTAAAAGTTAACGGAGGAAAAGTTTGCTCACACGAACATGTATCATTCTTCTTGACTATTGAATGTTTTACCGATAGGGCTGTCAATCCTGCGGAAGGACCAGGAAATCTTTACAAACGTTATCATTGTCATAACGGATAGACCGTTATGACAATGATAACGTTTGTAAAGATTTAGGCTTACAAAATTTAATTGGAAATTTCCAGATTTCCGCAAAATGTTGTCTTGTAAGCCAGGTCGTCAAGGGCTTTTGACTTTTTCTAAAGCGATGGCAACCTTAGTTACAGTTAAACATTGAGTATCAATTCGCTCCGTGTTTTGCTCCGAGTTCGACTTACCTTGTAAGGGAGGAAAGCGGGATTTATGTACATCTATACATACATTCGTAATAATGTATGAACAACAGCATATTTTATCGTTTATGGAGGGCAATGCGTTCTGCAAAAAGTCACGAGCGTTTCTTCTGCCTGTGTCATTATCATCATCCATCGCAATTCATTGCTAACGTATTGTAGGTCGTTCCTAAGAAGAGATCTAGCCCGTAGGGGTTTTGATATACCTTGAACCTAATAACACACATAAAATGACAATCGATCACAATGTCTTTCATTTTGACAGTGCAGCCACGTTCATTGCGTTACTTACGTTGTTGAGTGAGCGAATTTTATAAACGTATGAAGCAATGGATTAAGAATATGTTATAAAACCCTCGGGTTGTGATTGAAAGCGTGTTCAGTTAGTGTGCTGATCTTTTATCTGTTTTGTTAGCGGTTCGATTCAATGAAAAACCAGCGATACACGAGTTTAAACAGTTTCAAAATGTTTTACCTACATGTAATAGGTGTTATCAGAGGAATAGCTTATCAAAATGGCTATTAAAATGTACATAAAATTCATATGTGTACATAAATTCATAGAACTGATTTATCGTCGGAAACTGTTATTATTAATTAGTTAGAGTAGGTCCTATTTTATTAGCAACATTATTTAATCACGCCAGCTTGTTCAGGCAATAAAACATGTGCTGAAATTTCAGTAGAATGTCTATTTATTACATAACATTAACAAATAATTTACTGTCTTATATGGGTCACGTAATACTGCCTTTTTACATACAGGGAGAAAAGGAACCAGCATTCATCACCACTCGTCACTCATCCACACGCTGTTGGATTTGGATTTTTACTATTTTTCACCGTCTGTCGTATAATCATCATCTTCTTTTCTCAACTATGTACCAGTATTTTACATGGAGCGACTGCCTATTATCTGACCTCAATCACCCAGTTATTGGGTAATACGAAACCCGTTGGTAAGACTGGTTGTCACGGGCTTGTGACGACCCTTAACTACTGTAAAAGATCCACAAAATGACAGCCAGGACAAACGGCTTAACGTGCTTTCCGTGGGTCTCGGTGTGTAAAGATGGTTACCCATCCACTGACCGACTGTGGTGAGCGTAGCTTAACTTGATCGATTGTTTGTTGAATATAAAATCGGCCTTCTTTTAAAATTAGATAACATCGCTGACCATTATTTGAATGCAAACTCTTTTATCGAGCATCATACAGTCAATTTAACCGGTAGAACACGAACATACGCTTCGTCGTAAATTCGTAATGTCGTATGTAGGTACAAATGCCAGCACATCAAGCTACTACAATCTGTCAAATTTCTTTAATAGATTTTCAACTTTATTGCTATAGCTTTAGGTTCAAGGTTGATTGGGAAAATTTGACAGTATCGGATAGCTTGATGTGCTGGCGTCTGTACATAATGCAATGTAATCAGAGGCGATGTAGCGTAAAATATGAGTATTGTGTAGTAACTGGTCTGCCACATGTAATTATTACGATATTAGCTCTTCATGTATTTATGTGACACACTTCGGACTAACTACACCATTGACCTCGGTCGGAGGATGTCGATAGCGAATGCTCCTCGCTCCGCTTTGTCTTCCTTATTTAGAAACGCTTCAACCGCTGATGATGTATGGAATCTAGCATAAATCAATTTGTTCTAGTAGGGCGTTCTATTTGGCTTGTGGAGAAACTACGAAAACTATAAAAAGTTTTTTACGACCGCTGTAGCCCACAGTTCGAGTCCTATAATTAAGGCAGAGCTGAACGCAGGCAAGTGTGACCAAAAATAGCAAAGGACGTCTTACCGGACGACTGCTAATGGTGCACAAAAAAAAAGTTTGACGGAAGAAACTGAACATGTTTATTGGGAAACCCATGTTCAGTCTCTTTCGCCAAACTTTTACTAATAATAGTAATAATACGAGTACTAACTAATATTGAAAGCTTAATACGAGGGCTGCCTTTTAAGTCATGTCGTTTGCAAACCTCCCGCAATTATTAAAAAAAAAAAATAATAATTAATTTAGGATTCGAATACAAAAGAATGTTTTTTGATCGGTCGAATAGTTTTATTGTAGCGTCTATTCAAAGGTGACAAGTCGGTTGTAAAAATGGAAATTTCAAAGGAAAACGCGTGCGATAATTTTCTACAACTTTCAAAGGGGATTACCGCGACTTCAGTGCTTTGAGGAGATCACTTCTGTGTTTAGTGATGCAGCATCATGTCTTAGGACTGTAGAACGCTTGTATTTAGAATATCAACGTGGGCACTCTAGCTTCAGTGACAAGCCACGTGAAGGTCGTCCAAAAACCGCCATGGCGCAAGAGATTATCGACGCCGCCGTGCGGCAGCTAATCGTCGAAGATCGTCATGTGACATACCGTGAAATAGTGGCAGCCGTGGGCATTTCAGGGACTACTATCCAAAAAATCCTGCACGAAAAACTCGGCGTAAGAAAGTTGATCTCTCAAATTAAAATACTCCATAGACAAGTTTAGACGTGATTAAAAAATTGGCTACTAAAAATACGTCAATTTACGTCAGGCGCTGACTAATTTGACGGGACTAAACTAATATTTATCTTCTGTCCATTTCTTAAAGAAATAGAAAGAAAAACATGCACAGAACTTAAATTTAGCTTAGTTTGTGAACAAGGAAATCGGCGCCATTGTATAATCTGCATTCGCGATGTATTTGCCAAAAATGTAAACAAAAATGAGTTTATGGAAAAAACACTTTAACTCCTACACAATAAAGTTCAGTTTACGCTACATTTTTTTAACTTTTTCAATAGTGCTAGTCACTCTGAAATCAACTTAATTTCCATTGTAATAAAGTTGGTATTTGTTTAACTTGAAATAACATCAATTTGAAACTTTGAATAGACTTTAGCTGCATCAGCCAGTGACGTAACAGTGGGGCGACGTAATCGATAGTCAAAAACGGATTACAAGTGATTGATGGGGTTCTATCCCCTGCCCGGCGGGGTCCCGTTTTCAACGTTGATGGCGGTTATAACTAAATTGTCTAATCTGCATTCGCGATTTATTTACCAAAAATGTAAACCAATATACCTTTATGGAAAATAACTGTAAATCATCATCTGCCAAGCCTTTTCCCAACTATATTGGAATCGGCTTCCAGTCTAACCGGATGCAGCTGAATACCTGTATTTTACACGGAGCGACTGCCTATCTGACCTCCACAACCGAGTCACTGGGTAATACGATACTCCTTGGTAAGACTGGTTGTCAGACTTTCGGGCTACTGACGACCCGTAACGACTGTCAATCATCCACGAATGACAGCCGGGACCAACGGCTTAACGTGCTTTCCGAGGCACGGAGGGGTCTTGGTATGCGAAGATGGTCACCCATCCACGGACCAACCGTGGAAAGCGTAGCTTAACCTGATCGATCGACCCGTGCGGCTGTTATTATTTAGCCACGGGCCCCTCGAAAATAACTTTAAATCATACACAATCGAGTTCAGTTTACGTTACAACTTCAAAACATTTCTGAAATCAACTTAATGAGCATTAAAATAAAGTTAATATTTGTTTAACTTGAAATAATATTAATTTGAAATATTAGTTTGAATAGACTAGAGATTTTCCATTCGTTTCCATATCGTTAGACATTACAACAACATAACACATCACGCCATGTTTCCCCGACGGGTTAGCTGGTGTAGCCCTATTTCCATAATCATCTTCGTAGCCTTTCCCAACTATGTTGGGGTCGGCTTCCAGTCGAACCGGATACAGCTGAATACCAGCCGGTCGATTCTGTAAAAATCTCACCGTGAAATCATAAGTGAAGTGAGCACTTAATCGTGTTAATCCCTAGCGAATGACAGCTCACTTCACACAAGCTTTCACGGTGAGATGGTAACAGAATCGCACGGCAGTACTTTACTATTGCCACCAACCCGGCACGAATCCAGACTACGGGTTGCTACTGAGAAATTCCAAATATAAAAAACCCAATAACACTTTGCCCGACCTGGGAATCGAACCCAGGACCTCATGCTACACAGTAGCGCTTGCGACCACGAGACCACTGAGGCAGTGTCTGATCGTATCGTTAGAGGCTATTGTAATATCCTGGGAAACAATTTTTAAGGTTCAGTACCCAAAGGGTAAAACGGGACCCTATTACTAAGACTCCGCTGTCCGTCCGTCCGTCTGTCACCAGGCTGTATATCGTGAACCGTGATAGTTAGACAGTTGAAATTTTCACAGATGAATGTATTTCTGTTGCCGCTATAACAAGAAATACTAAAAAACAGAATAAAATAAATATGCAAGGGGGCTCCCATACAACTAACGTGATTTTTTTTGACGTTTTTATAGATAATGGTATGGAACCCTTCATGCGCGAATCCGACTCGCACTTGGCCGCGTTTTTTATTGAAATATACCTACTCTTATCTTGTTTGAGAGGCTGATTTTGTAAGCTTACAACGTTATTCAACCTTTTACACAGTTTACCAACTATTATCTAACATACCATTCATTGTTATGCCTCCTTTATAAGCACATCGGTAAAAGCACAATACACGTCGTGCAGCTTCGATATCTATGGGCGGATTACCAAAGCAAAATATGAGCAATAAATTAAGATTACTCTTACATCGACTCTATTACGAAACCCCCGCTGATCATATCGCAAAATGACATAGACAATTTCAAAGTGCCTATTAAACCATATTTGGACAACTTTTTTACAGTTTTGACTTGTATGCCGATACAAAATACCGTTGACCCATCGTCGCTAACTTTGCACGTACTCATACGGTCGCAATTAACGTTGGAATTCTTACAAACCATAAATTTAATTTAATGTTCAAGTGTTCGACCTACATGTGTGACCGCAGTCGCTATGCGGATAACAGTACAGAGATGGTGATGCCGTAATGGGAGACGCACTTGGCTCATCTGGGTTGACCGCAAGCATCACGCGAGCGCCACACCGCGCCCGCGGCCGAGCTCCCGCAGACCAAGTACACCTGTTTCTTAATGTGTGCCTGCCTGCAATGTATGCACAGACGCCCCAGTTGTACAGCCGTGCGATTCTGTAACCATCTCACCGTGAAAGCTTGTGTGAAGTGAGCGTGGAGTGAGCTGTCATTCGCTAAGGAGTAACACTATTAAGTGCTCACTTCACTTATAATTTCACGGTGAGATTATTACAGAATCGAGCGGCTGAACCTCAATAGACATGTTCCAATATTCGATTAAAGTGATCCACATTATTGAAATGTTACAGTGATTAAAACTGTACACTGCGCTTGCGCGTACTGCCCATTTCGTGCTGTAGTCGCCGGAGATAAGTTTATGGCTACAAACTACAACCAGCACTATAAATCGCATTCGTCTGCAGTCTGCAATGAAACAGCTTAATGGTTGGCTTTATGACGCATGCGTTCGACAGTAACAGTTACCGGTCATTTCTCGACGAGATGTTCGTTCGTACATAAATTCAGCCGTACACATAGGATTCGATAAGACACCCGGTATAAATATCTCTGGCCGCTAATGGCTTCCTACATTCTAAATCAATCAAGATTGCTTCCAGGTAAGTTGCATCATTAGTCAATGGGTGATTGTGTAGGTACAACGGTTGACCCACATCGGGTTCATTAAAATAAAACACACTTCAATTTCGAGCCATCTCTTCGGCTTCTCATTATTCAATGTCGGTCCTCACGCGAAACGCTCCTTAGTTTCGCGTTGTTTGCGGTTACCATTAGAATCCTGTTTGTGCAACTAACAAACAACAAGTTTATTATAACAGTGCAACCGGTAACCAAACTAAGAGACAAGTTTACGTTGTTTCTGTTTGGAGATAATGGATGTAACATTGTCTTTACTCTTTACTTTACAAATACCTCCTAGGGCTGTTACAATTCTAATTTAGACTCCACGATACGTCACACGTCGTGTCTTTATACAAGTGTTTCAATTCAGTATCTACAAATAGTATCTCTGACATTGATAACAGATTCGATTTGGGCATTCTAATTTCTGACGTTGAAACTGTTCAATCTGAGGCTTTGTCCTTAATGTATTTGAGTCTATTACAATATCATTTGAACAAACACTTAAACAGGCTAACACGTGGTTATTTTGCTACAACTGGTTTTAGTCCCTCGACACCCGCGTGCCTCCTACTTCTTTATAACATTACTGTAATTACCACCTTATTACGTTGTGTTACAATTGGTATTACAACGACAGCCATCTTTATGAAATGATCGATTGTGCCAACGTGAAAATTGTAGCAACTTTATAATGCTAAAGGTAGGGAGAGTGTAGGGAAAGTGTTTGTCAGCAGTTGTGTTGAACTGCTAACTGAGAGCTTTCGGCGTTTCCTAGTCAAGCGCTACTGTGTAGCATGAGATCCTAGTTAGACGCAGACGTGTGCATAGACGAGCTAGGCTAGTCTATACTAATCATTTTCTATGTCTCTAGTCAAGATGGCCCAGTGATTAAGGCCCACAACCTCGTGCATGAGAGACGTCTCATGCACGAGGTTGTGGGTTCACATCCGGGTAAGTACCAAGGTGACTTTTTCAATTCATATGTAGGTACTTTCTGAGTTTATCTGGGGCATTACTGACATCGGTGAAGAATCGCCAACCCATCTTGAGCAAGCGAGGTGATCAATGCTCGTGCCCTCTCTGTATGAGAAGAAGTCTTTGCCCTGCAGACGGACAGTAATAAGTTTCTCAAAATATTGTAAGAATAAAGGGTGGCAGGGAGATCGACGCTCACCATGTTACCGTGGATACAGTACATGATTCAGAAACCCCCTGCATTGAAATTTTTAATCGATTATATATAAAAAAAAGCGGTCAAGAATGAGTCGGACTCGCGCTCCGAGGGTTTCGCAAAATCATATTAAGTATATTATATTTTCATCGGCGAGACCTATATTCGTCAGATAGTTTTAACACTGCGGCGTAGAATATTGCAGTTTTAGGTCAGCGCCATCTCTTGACCAATAGTGGAACTAACGTAATTTTTGTTGATGATTTCTGAACAATTGTGCTATTTAGAGACATTGTTTTATTTTTCCTGTAATCTTTATGTAATCTTCTATCACATAGAATAATTTCAGATTTTTCTTTATGCAAGCTTCGGAGATAAGGGGAACGGTATTTTTTCAACGTCAACGTCAACGTCAATCAACTTTGAACCTTATGCTTTAGCGATAAAGTTCAAAATCTATTAAAGAAATCTGACAGATTGTGGTAGCTTGATGTGCTGGCGTCTGTACATTTTTATTCCTCTCTTATTTGCAAAATAGTTGAGCAAATATCACTTAAAACTATTCCAAATTTCAGGTTGAAAGCATTAGTAGTGATAGACGGACGGACAGACAGACAGACTGAGTCGCACCATAAGAACCCTTATGGTGCGACTCAGTCTGTCTGTCTGTTACCATTTTATGGTGCGACTCAGTCTGTCTGTCTGTTACCATTTTATGGTGCGACTCAGTCTGTCTGTCTGTTACCATTTTATGGTGCGACTCAGTCTGTCTGTCTGTTACCATTTTATGGTGCGACTCAGTCTGTCTGTCTGTTACCATTTTATGGTGCGACTCAGTCTGTCTGTCTGTTACCATTTTATGGTGCGACTCAGTCTGTCTGTCTGTTACCATTTTATGGTGCGACTCAGTCTGTCTGTCTGTTACCATTTTATGGTGCGACTCAGTCTGTCTGTCTGTTACCATTTTATGGTGCGACTCAGTCTGTGTCTATTGTCCTTTTTACCATTTTTGTACGGAACTCTAAAACTGGTTGTTAAAAATTGTTAAGTAGTTTAATTATCACTGTACATTATTTAAGCTGTTTTTTTATACTATACTACACATAATAAAATCTACACGGAGAGAAAAATCTTAGAAAAACTACTGAGCTGTCTCATAATCTGAGTGCATTTGATTGGTAATGGAAAAAATATCATGACGGCACGGTAAAAATTTATATACTGCACAGTAAAATTTATTGGACTAATAGTGAATTTTTCCCAATCTCCCTTAGAAAATTTTCTGTAGATGTCACTTGCAATCACTTTATAGTGACGAGCATGGTAATTTTTCTAAGAATTTTCTCGCCGTGTAGATTTAAAGATAGGTAGGTATGGATAATTGCTGTAAGGCTGTAAGGTATCGATGTCGTTATCGAGGGCATCTCGATTTGCATGATGCTTATTGAGACAATAAATAAGAACTTGTTGCGTTTCAAAGTAAAACATAGTGCGTAGTAGTAGAAGAAAAATTGTTTGCTTCTCCCTATTAACTACTTAAATACCATGAAATTAAACATTCCGAGGCCGATACAACAATAAAGGGAAATAAAACAACTGCTTATTAAGATTGCATCGTTTTATTATTGTACACGGTGTTTGCGATGCGATAAAATGTAGGTATCTACGTTTTCATTATTTAAGAACCAGGCCGTTGTGAGTTTCTTTGGTTTATAGGGCTTTCCCGCAGATAGGCGCGACGAAGTTTTCATAGAAATTATTCTACTAGTGTCGCGTCGCGTCTGTCTGCAGGAGTCTTAGGTAAATACCTACAGTGTACGTAATACGTATCCTTTACATGTTTATATCTCCTTCATTCAAAAGTATTGAGCCATTTTCTTGAAATATCTGAATTCTTCTAGAACTTTCCGGTTCGTGGTGGGGGAAAGGGTATATAAAGGGCACACTTCGATGTACATAATGATAATATAATGAATAAATAATGATAATTAAAAAATACGTATTTTATTTTTTAAAATATGAAAAAGGGCTCAATACTTTTGAATCAAGGAGATAATTATGTATAAATTAAATAATACAAATTAATAAAAGAAACACTATTTAGTATCGTGACTTCGTGAGATAATAAATTTAAAACATCGATCATATTGGAAAATCTACGGCCAAGCTTCACCACCGGTGCCTAGTGGCGCTAGCAGCACAAACAGTCAAACATTCTTTTCTCACAGCATGTCAACTAAATAAATTTTAATTGATATTTTATTCGTACCGCGAGTTCGGATGTTCAAATAAAGTGCATGGTAATTTCCTCGAGATTAGAAAACTAATAAACGCTATCTTAATATAAAGTTTAATCAGCAATTAAATAGCCGTATTATGCCATATTAAGTACAATGCATGCCGAAATTTAAGAAAAAATAATAAAAAAAAAACATAACCATTTCTTGGCAGTCGGGGAAAAAAGCAATTTATCAAATCCACAAATATTTCTGACGTTTATTTTACTGCTTGTGCTAATGGCGCCATCTATGCCCCTCGTTTCACGTACTGTGCTCCATTTATCTCTAAGTTGCTTTTGCACGCGACTTCGCCCGCGTTGTAGTCAACTATTTTCAATAAACCCGTTTGTTCTCACTAGTTCGATTCATTAGTTCGATCGTCAAACTAGTGAGATTTTTTTTCTCAATTGTTCGACCGTCGCATTTATTTTATTCAAACAACAAATAAAAATGCTTACATCTACACTAATATTATAAAGAGGAAAGATTTTATTGTTTGTTTATATTGATTAGGCTCCGAAACTACTGGACCGATTTGAAAAACTGATTAGAAGCTGACATTATCCCTGATGAACATAGGCTATTTTTGGGGTATTCCCCGAAGCGCACCAACTTTAAACCGCACTAAATAAAGCACACCAAAAGGATTCCTCAAAACGATGGTGCGTTTCGAAAAATGTATTTGGTGTGCTTCATTTGCATTTCAAAGTTGGTGCGCTTCGAGGAATTACTTTTTACGCGGGAAAATGCTTCATTCCTACGGGAAAACGGATAATAGGATTTAAACGGCGGGAATTCCGAATTCTACGCAAACGAAGTTGCGGGCGGATGCTAGTGTGTAATAAATGATCATTACGCAAAGATCAAATTAGAAACGTCTAAATTACAATTATACATAATTATTATCTTAAAAAACAATCTTCTACGTAACTTTGATTGAGTATAGATGTTCAAATATATTTTTCTCTGTCTTACTTATCTCAATAAACAGAGAGAGAAAGAACTATGAATACATGTATTCCATCAAACATTTAACACAAACGAATAAACCAGCCTATGAAATCGGCAATCGTGTAGCTGCAATCGTGTTTCTGTCACTGAAATAATTTACGAAATTGGATCAGGAATTCCTGAGATTACCTTCTGTACAAACAAAGAAACTTTACTTCTGTTTTTAGTGTAGAATAGATCCGTAATGGACAGTAATATTATAACAGAATATTTGTTCTATTCAGCAGTATCAATTACCACATGAAGCGAATGATTCAGCTTGTACAGACGCCAGCACGTCAAGCTACCACAATATGCCAAATTTCTTTAGTAGATTTTCAACTTTATCGCTACAGTATAAGGTAGTGTAGTGCGTCAGGTATGTTCGCCGATGCCCACACCGACGACTTTTTTGCTATAATGCGTAAGAAGGCGGCGTCGATGATACGCAGAGTGGGAGGAAGCAACAACGCCATCTTAAGGGTGTTTGCTGAAAGGCTGGATGGACCTACCATGGGTAGATTTATCAAGCTACATGTTTCACATGGGGCTTGATGAATTTATCTATGGCTGGAACATAATTTATTTTATTATTATTTTATTTCCTCTTTTTAATTAGATACTAACATAGCTTTTAAAGATTTTTACTAACACAATGTGGGCCATGTACATAGTCTGTTAATAAAAGATTTTTTTTTTAATTTTTTTTATAAGGTTCAAAGTTGATTGGGAAAATTTGACAGTTTCGGGTAGCTTGATGTGCTGGCGTCTGTACAGTTTACACTTCTATTAGTTAAGTAAAGAAAAAGCAAGTATTGGGTAAAAGTGAGGGCCTATGCTCTTACGCAATTGTTTTCATTTTCTGCTAAACAAACCAGTTATGTTGTCACCCGAAGAAAGTAAAGTCAACCGTTCTTTACGAATTCTTTGCTTACTTATTTCATAAAGTCTAAAGATTATTCACAGTTTGCTTTAAAAGTTACCAACCGAAAAAGGTGCTATTTTATGGTTTCAAGATCCATTATGTGTTATTTCATACATATTTTTAAACAAAATCTACATATATGTATCTATAAAAAAACAATAAAAAAAAAAATTGATGTGTCTGTTTGTAATGTCACAAAATAACAGTTTTTTTACTAAGGGTTCGGAAATAAAATAAAATTGAAGTGTCTGTTTATTAAAAATAGTAAGTAATGGTTAAATTTGGCAAAATGAACACACATTTCGCCAAAATTTAACCATCAGTTACTATTTTTAATAATTGGTTGCCTAAATGCATATGAAAGTTACGGGTACTTATAACAAAACAGCTATTTTGAAAATGTCTGTCTGTCTGTTTGTTCCGACTAATCTACGAAAAGGCTGGACCGATTTTGATGAAATTTGGTATCGGGATACTTTGAACCCTTGAGAAGGACAACGGCTTTTTATTGCCACTCATAGTTATTATAAAAATAAAACATGAATTAAAATGATTGTAATACAGCCGACATTGCTAGGAACTTCATATAAATATACGGAGTAGATAATGATAACAAATAAATTGTACAGCAGAAACATTCATGATCTGCCTAGCCTTTTCCCGACTATGTTGGGGTCGGCTTCCAGTCTAACCGGATGCAGCTGAATACCAGTATTTTACATGGAGCGACTACGTATCTGCTGACCTACTGGGTAATACTGCCCATGGTAAGACTCTTTGTCATTCTTTCAGGCTTCTAACGACCCGTAACGACTGCCAAAGATCCACGATTGACAGCCAACAGCTTAACGTGCTTTCCGAGGCACGGGGGTCTTAATATGTAAAGATGGTCACCCATCTACGGACCAACCGCGGCAAGCGTAGCTTAACCTGATCGATCAAGCCGCGCGGCTGTTATTACTTACCCATAAGCCCTTCATCACACATCACAGCAGAAACATTATTGATATCAAAATGATTCATCGTTCTGAACGCTTAAAATATTGAATGAACTAACGTAGTAAACCGACTACAAATATTTTACGCGTGTTCTCTCATCACGAGGCACGTCAGGCACGTTGCCAAAACTTGTTACAATCTAGTCTAGTTCTACAAAACTAAATCGTTAAGTTCGCATATGTGTAGGTAGGTACAGTTAGATCTACTTCGGCTAGTTTTTGAGCCGATCGAGATAATTTGGTTTAGTCATGGCATGAGTAGACAGTAAGTAGGCTGAATGGCGAAATGCCTTGACCCGGTTGTTTTTGGAGGAAGACATTATGGGCGACCACAGCTGGGTTAGTGTTGATGATGAATGAGATAGTGGATTGTATAGACCACAGCAAGGAAGTCTGCGAGGCTAATAAACAACCAATTGTTAAATGTCATAGACTGATTGAAAGACATGAGTTTGACAATCCATCATTAAATTATCTTGATTAGCTTTTTAGAACCCGGAAGGAAGACTTCTTAATGTACCTACTTATTTATAAAATATAATAATCATAATAATAAAAAAGAAGGAGTAAGTGCTCGTAGGGATCTTGACCATCTTCCGGACTCTGGGATTGTTCTGAAAACCGTGGAATACCTCTCCATTCCTCAAGCACCACAGGACATGTTGCCCCCTTGTCGCTACGTGACTATGTGCTAGCGACCGTTTCCGGGGGCCCATTATTGAGTGTGCAAGTCACCCCCTGCCATTTTATCCGTGTATATATAGGTATAACATTGATCAGGCAGGGGTCATAGTAACCAATCCACTTTAACCACCCAAACCCATAGTACAACTTTTTATTTTTCCATATAGTGCAACACTGCAGTCTTACATCAACCGGGGGTTATCCTTGGGTCCACTAGCTTAGTGCATACAGGGATAATCGTCAGTTGGTGCCGCATTTCATTTAAATTTCCTAAGGGGCCTCAAGGGGCAAGTTGGCTTCGGCCCCTCGTACGCCTTCCAAAAGAACGGGACCCCATGGTCCCGAGATGTGTAAAATCATACAAATAAAAGGAAGGAAGTACTTATTAATGTACCTAATTATTTATAAAAATATAATAATCAACGTCATCGTCATAATCAGCCTTTACAACACCAACACCCAACAACGACCCTAGCACAACAGTCAGACACAGACATAAGAGTGTTATGGGACAAGCGGGAGGCACAAACAATGTGTTCACTCAGTCGATGTCAACAAAACACACCTCGATACGCGCGTTTTCACTTTTCGTCGTGGAAACTCAGATGAACGCGAACCGGTTCTGTATCATATTAACATAGTTATTCGACAACTCAGATATTTGGAATATGCGTGAGGCTTTACTGTTCGCAACCGCGAATTAGATCTATGAATTCATTAAGAACTTTCGGCTAGCGCACTTTTTACTATCGCTTTCGGGGATTATTAGTTAGGGGCAAGTGGCAACACTGCCCGAGTGACATGTCAAAATTTTGTTCCGTATTTTAAAATTAATTTTAAGTAGTAATTAAGTAAAATTAAGGTGTAATTTTATGTGTAAACGTAATATAATTGTACAAATACTCAGGATTATTGTTTTCCTGTAAATAGATAAAGTAATACACAGTGTTTGTTACACACCGGTAACCTAAAACCATCAGCTGACGTTCGAACTACGGATTAAAACGGGGAGTATTTGTTCACTTTTACTTTCTAATAGCACACAATTATCATTGTAACTCTGTTACACATCCTTGTGAAGTCGTAACATAGATAGTTCGCTAATTTAACACCCTGAATTGGGTCTAAATCGCACTGCTTTCATCGTTGAAAACGAAACTTAGCGAAGATTCTGTTATTTTTATTTTGATCTTTAATATTAAATACAACAATAAAAACCCCCAAGACCCCCAAAGACTTTCATGATCATTGTTTTTGCATTCCGTTACACCTTCGGTAATATCGAAAATACCTTTAAAATCTAGGCAACCTACCCACTTAAAGAAAAGTAAAATCCTAAGGCAATAAAAAGCATCCAAATTTTACATCCTATTTGATAATAAAGCCTTGAAAATAGCCCTTAAACCAATTCAGTATCCAACCTAATTTCTCCACTTAACTACATTAACTTCTCCTGTTTTCCCTTCATTTCCAACCCCTTCATTTCCAACCCTATCTTATTTATCTGACTTTTTCTCACCGTTTCTTTATTCTAATTCCAGTAAGACATCCTGAAACCATGCCTGTGATGACCCGTAAGGCTACTGCTCAGGAAATGGACCTTAAATTGAGAACGGCCCTCCAAAAACTTGAAGCAACTCAACTCCAATGTGACCAATTGCTACTGGAGAATGATGAAAGTGAGGAGGAGATCAAGAAAATAGTTAGCAAAAATTCAAGCCTTAAACGGGAGCTAGTAGACCTACATCAACAATATCAGAATGTTGTTGAGGAACGCGATCAACTGAAGGTAGTCACAGATGGTTTCAACAACTGTAGTAATTTGTATGAGGAGGCTTTAAGTAAAGTTAGGGACCTAGAAGATGAATTAATTCATGCTAATATTCGTATCATCCAGTTAGAAAAAGAAAAAGAATGTCATCAGGTTAAAGAAACACACCAATTATATAATGAATTATTAAATAGTGATTGTAACCCTCATTCCTTAATAACTATTGACCTTACTGAAGATTCCGTGCTGAAACAGAATTATAGTCATAAATTTAGCCATAACAAAATGAAACAATATGCAAGAATGAATAGAATAATTAAAAAATGTAATCGATTTAGGAAACAACAAAAACACTTTTCCAAAAATATTCTACTGAGGAAAGAACGTGTTGATCTATTGAATAAATTAAACAATTATCAAATCAAATTAGAAGACAGCAGAAAAATCTATGAAATTGATACACAGCGCTTACAGTCTGACATACAGGAACTTGAGGGCAGACTTAGTTCCCTTTACATTAAATATGTGGGTTCTCAGAACCAAATTAAAGAACATATTCTTGCTGCAAATGAGTTAGTTTTGTGTCAGTGTACTTGTCAGACAGTTTCTCAGCATGTCACTGTCCAGCCTGAGGCAACGGAGGACCCGTCCCAGGCTGAGAGTTTATCTCAAGAGTGTACCCTTGACCAGGACGTATCTGATATGGTACAAGATCTTTCTCAAGTGGTACAGCATGAGATTGGTAGATGTCCATCTTTCAGTAGTCATGGGTTTTATGATTCAGTTATGTTCTCAGATAGTATAGGAAGAGGTTTAGGTAAATTAATTAGTAACCACCTGACTTATTCTACTAAAAACTATTGTATGCCAGGGTTAAACTACAAACAAATAATGGCATCAGTAACAGGAAATGTATTTAATCCTAAAACCAACATTACTGTATTTGTAGGTAACAGTTCTAAGGTCAAAAAATATGAAATCACTGACTGTGTAACTGAGTTGTTAAAGTTAAATTGTAGTAAAATAATATTGTGTGCTTTCCCATATTTTGAAAAATTAACAAATAGACAAAACCATTATATTCATATGCTTAATAAGCACATGCACTTTTTAGTTAGTCATTATAGTGACAAGCTTGTGTATTTTGACACCAATAGTTTCATAGAAACATTAAAGTCGACTAGGGATACTGTGTATCTGCCTGTTAGTTTTAGACACATAACAGCAAGGCTGTTAGCTTTTTATATAAACTCAGACATAAGTATTATGTCGAAGTCATGTATTATTAACACCGCCACGGTTAGTAACAATAATACTAATAATACAGTGGTTAGCCTTAATGAATGTAGCTCAAATGCTATAAATATTTATACAAATTGTACGAAGGAGGTTCCATTTCCCTCTCGCACTATGAGCTCACTGCCTGGTGATGACATTGAAGTAGTGGGATTAACTCCGGATAATCATTTAAACTAATTTGTAAGACAACAGAAGGTATCAGTAATAAAATATTTACACCTAACAACAACAACAAGGTATCTTCTTGCTCTAAAATAAATAAATATCAAAAAGGAGATCAGCAGAATGCCTTGAAATTATTTCATCAAAATATTCAAGGTATTTCTTCCAAATTACTAGAAATTGAAATGTTTTTAGAAAAAACTAAGTTTGACATTGTTTGCTGTACTGAACATTGGTTAAAGGATTACCAAATGCTAATTAATTATAAGAACTATACTGTGGGCAGTTGTTTTAACCGTAAATCTATGTTGCGTGGAGGTTCGTTAATCTTGATAAAGAATTGTTTAAAATCCAAGCAACGTAATGACATAGTGAGTTTATCAATTGAACATTGCATCGAACTGTCCTGTGTTGAGCTAGATAAGCATGTTGTAGTGTGCGTTTACAGACCCCCTAATTATCAAAACTTTTCTTTATTTGAGTCAATAATGGAAGATGTCCTAGCGAAACTTGCATCCAATAACAAAACCGCAATTATTTGTGGTGATTTTAATATTAATATTTTAGAAAATAGTTCAAATAGCAGTAGATTATTAAGCCTTTTTAAATCTTTCAATTTATCTAATGTTTTTACAGAACCTACTAGAGTAACTCCAACTTCTGCTACTTGCATCGATAATGTTTTTTGCGATTGTGATTATTTAGATAAAGCCATCGTAAATTATCTGCCATCTGATCATAGTGGACAAACGGTGACTTTTAAGTTTAAAACACCTTTGCAAAAAGTGCAAATTCAATTTAGACCAATAACGACTGGTAAACTAAATAGATTCAATAGTACCCTAAATAATAAGTTAAATGATGTGGACCATAATATAGATGATGCAAATAAATTGTACGAGAATTTCTTTTCAGTAGTGCACACTCAATTCAATAACACCTTTGAAAAGAAAACAAGAAATATTTGCCCTAATTTTATATTTAGTGACTGGGCAACTAGGGGTATTAGGATAAGCAGAGAAAGACTGTTCGAGCTGTACGGCCTTAAGCCTTACATCAATACTGAAACTTTCAACAAGCATGTTGTTACTTATTCAAAAATTTTTAGAAATACCTGCAAGATAGCCAAAGCACTGTACATCAGCAACAAAATTAAATCAGCAGAAAACAAAATAAAAACAGTTTGGAAAATTATAAATAACGAAACTAGTAGGAATAAAAAACGAAACACAGATTACACATTGGAGACTTCACGTGGTGCCATAAGCTCTAACTCAGAAGTAGCTCAAGAGTTTGTAAATTTCTTTACTAATATACCTTTAAAAACGACGGAAGCCTTAAACTCATCAGCCGACGTATCAATTGAATTATTAAGAGCGAACGTTCCAGGCTGCCCGGTTGAATTTCAATTTAAACATATAAACCCTATGATAGTTATGAAATCCTTTCGACAAATCAAAATCAAATTGACCGAAGATCTATGGGGTATGTCTATCAAAGTTTGTAAATCCATAATCGAGACTATAGCACCATACTTAGCTTTAGTATTTAATTTGTGTGTAGATCAGGGAGTCTTCCCAGATTTAATGAAATACAGTAAGGTTATTCCACTTTTTAAATCTGGGGACAACAAAGACACCAATAATTATAGACCAGTATCCGTGTTGCCAGTATTCAGCAAGGTATTCGAAAAGGTAATGCTCAATCAAATGCTTAATCATTTTAACAACAACAAAATCTTACACGACCAGCAATATGGCTTCACCAAAGGCTGTTGTACAACCGACGCCGGTGTCACTTTATTAAAACACATATTTACAGCGTGGGAGGAGGCCCAAGATGCCATAGGAATCTTTTGTGACCTCTCCAAGGCATTTGACTGCGTTAATCATGAAACCTTGCTCTTGAAACTTGAGCATTACGGATTAGGTAAACTTGCGCTCAGTTTAGTAAAATCTTATTTAAATGATAGACAGCAAAAAGTTCAAATAAACGGGGTCAATTCACTTGGTTTAAAAGTAAAAATGGGTGTTCCACAAGGCTCGATATTAGGTCCTTTCCTCTTTTTAGTATATATTAATGATCTACCCCATTTATTAAAAAGCCAACCAAAAATGGTGTTATTTGCTGACGATACTTCCTTAATTTTTAAGATAAATAGACGTGCATCAAATCTTGACGACGTAAATAACGCCTTACTGCAGGTGCAAAATTGGTTCACTGCTAATAATTTAGTGTTAAATGGAAAAAAAACTAAATGCATAAGATTTGCTTTACCAAATGTTAAAAGTAGTGATTGTGACATAGTATTGAATAAAGAGAAACTAGAATTCGTCGATAAAACTGTTTTCCTGGGGATCACGCTCGACTCAAAGCTGCAATGGGGTCCTCATATAACATCTCTTGCAGGACGGCTAAGTTCAGCAGCATATGCTGTAAGAAAAATCCGTCAATTTACTAATGTAGATACCGCGAGACTAGTCTATTTCAGTTACTTTCATAGTATCATGTCTTACGGTATTTTACTATGGGGACGGGCTGCAGATATCGAGTCTATTTTTATTCTGCAGAAAAGAGCCATCAGAGCAATATATGGCCTCCGCAGGCGCGATTCTCTAAGGGAACTGTTTAAGGATATTAATATCATGACGGTACCTTGTCAATACATCTATGAAAACATCATGTACGTAAGGAAAAATCTAAATCATTTCACTAAAAGAGGTGACAGACACACCTATAGGACCAGAAATAGGGACCAATTAGTTCAACCAGGCTTCAGACTGGCTAAAGTAGACTCATCCTTCATGGGGTACTGTTTAAAATGCTACAATAAAATACCTCCCCACATACTCCAACTCAACGAAACTAAATTCAAATCTTATATAAAACGCACACTAAGCAGCCAAGCATATTATAAGTTGGGGGATTACATCGCTGACAAAAATGCTTGGTTCACCGCTGGTCCTGCTCCACAAGGGCGCATAAACTAATTAATTAGCATTCGAAAATATAGTTGTGAGCTGCTGAAGATTGAAAAAACTATCTTTGTATTGTATAAATTCAATCTCTTAATATTGTATAATTGCATAACACACGTGTGAGCACTATGCAACTAAACTATCAAGCTACCATTTACTGGGTACGTCTTTCATTGACTTGAATGTGCCCTGGCGGCTGAGGGTATGTCATGCTCACTCAAATGTCTCGCTGGTGGTGGCGTGTGTGTTGGATCATTGAGTTCCCTTCAAAATGGTTGAGCTAAATGGTGCTGATCCATACGTCATGTTCGTGAACGGGCGCCGCCAGTAGGGACTGGTCATCTCTTAGCTGCCAAGGCTTATTTTAATTTTAATCTAAGTATTTTCATTTCTGAATTGTTATTTTTTTGTTTTTATCTTTTTTAGTACGGACGCTTTTAACGTGCACGTCTTTCTACATCGTTCTCACATGTATTATTTCAACTTAAATGATGTAACCAAAATTTTGTAACGATTTTTATGATTTAAAAGAGTGTCCGTGGAGTTTCTTGCCCGTTCTTCTCCACAGGTACCTACTACGCTTTGGAATGGGCAACTAGCTTCATCTTTCTGACTGACTGACCCCTTGACAATTCAAAAGTGCCTGTAATTGGTTTACTTGAAATAAATGCTTTGAGTTTGAGTTTGAGTTTGGGGGTCATTCGAGTTAGCGAAGAAAATATTTAGAAGGATGAACTCACTCGTTTCAATTAGGTAATGTTGCTACTAAATAGAGCATATTGTCATCACTTGATGACATTTAATTAAGACTTAGGTTTCTATCTTACTGTTACTCACTAGGAAAACTGAGTTGTGCATAATGAAATTCACACCAATGCGCACTCTTCACTCAAATACAGCATTAGCATTTAGTAAAAGCGTGCATAAGTTCAGTAACATAACGACCGAAACAATCGCATAATTAATTAGCATTCATTTATAAATATGAAAGTGCATATATGTGTATTCATCCGTAAATCCGGTGGTGTGCGAGCTGTGAGCACCGAAACGGGGCCAGCGTGTGCGCATGTGGCCGGCTAGTGGAAGCTGGCGCATGGCGTATGGCTGCGCGGGCGCTGGCGGCCGGCGCGGTATCGCCGTATCCGCCGATACGCGACGTGTTCGCAAATTGTACCACTTATCTCTTGTGCAATTGTTGGTTCCAGAGCTCTATGTCTGAGTGATTGACGGGCCACAGCCTTGATATCAGTTTGTTAAGGTCGTCATGCGGTGCAGTCCAAATACGAGTCCTATCCGAGTTCGATGTGATAATTAATA
Source organism: Eremobia ochroleuca (assembly GCA_949629135.1). Lineage (NCBI taxonomy): Eukaryota > Metazoa > Arthropoda > Insecta > Lepidoptera > Noctuidae > Eremobia > Eremobia ochroleuca. The sequence continues at coordinate 15,242,457 of OX451387.1, forward strand.
TTTTATTGCACGCTAACTGTCGCAAGGATTTTGGCAAAGGTTATAAAATATACGTCATGAAAGTTCTTGCAAGAGGTTAAAGTCTACCACTTTAACCCCTTGCAAGGCAAAATTAATGTTTAACTAAGAATACTAAGTTCACATTATACCGAACTTCTCCACATTTTTCTTTAACCTTTTAACTTTACCCAGCAACAGCGGTGCAGTAAATGAATGATCTTCCATTTAACATTTCATGCAACTTTATATTACCGAGTTGCGGGAACTAAATTCACTGCGCAATGAAATTACTTAGCGGGGCAACGTCCAGTATAGAGAAATGACAGATGACTTAACAAAACGTTTAAACATGTGTTAACATGTCAGGAATATGAGCGGAGTGACAATGACGAGGTCACTAGTTAGTTATGATAGCATGCCCTCTGTCCTCACTCGAGGATAGCGCCGGTTATGGGTCGAGCACGTTGAGGATACCTGTCTTCGGATTTAATGGGTTTATAAATATTGTAAACGTAATCTTGCGTATCTCAATGTAGCTAAGAACGTTTCATATGCATACCAAAATGGTTCAGGATGCATTAGTAGGTATTGTTTAGATACCTATTGCGATAGGTACAGACGCCAGCACATCAAGCTACTACAATCTGTAAAATTTATTTAATAGATTTTCAACTTTATCGCTATTAGCATTAGGTTCAAGATTGATTGGGAAGATTTTACAGTTTCGGGTAGCTTTATGTGCTGGCATCTGTACCTACACTGATCACAAAACGTTTTGTCATAATTTTAAATCTATTTTTAGAAGTAATCTTGAGACAATAGATGTGCAGTTAAGCACACATCCGTTTTATTAGTCGCTTCGCACGAATTTACGTCGACAACTAAGAACAGAAATATGCAAGACAATTGACACATTTTGCATTTTATGCAACAAAGTATGGAAAAAATGACACTAGCGCACAGAAGTGATAAGAGTTAAATATTATAAAACTTGTACTTTTTTCTTAACTTCACAAATAAATGAACTTCGTGCGAGTCGCCTATAGAAAAAATAATATTATTTAACCGCCCGTTTCGGACGGGTAAATTCGTGCGAATCGACTAATAAGCCGTGATGTGCGGTCGACCGTATACAGTTGTATTAAGATTTTTCACATTAAAAAAAACTGCTCAAGGTCTATAAACCATTATAGAGTTCATAGGTTTAAAGAAAAAATAACCAGTTTGGAACTGATTTACCTCATCTACCTACGAGTACCTACTTACTCTACATCAGCTTGAAATTATATTATGTAAACTCATGATATACGTATGTTAGCATACATTGATGTACGTATGTTAGCATACATAGATTTACTATTTACCAAGTTGTGCACATATGTACAGCCGGTCGATTCTGTAAAAATCTCACCGTGAAAACTTGCGTGGAGTGAGCTGTCAGCGTCATCCCACTGGTGCTAGGGATTGACCAAGCAAACATTTACAATCATATTCGAGATTTTAATAATATTTTTATGCTAATTCCACTGATCATTTTATATGTATAATTTCAAAGCTAGTATTTTAGTTGTAAATGTATGCTTGGTCAATCCCTAGTATCAGGTGGAATGACAATGACAGCTCACTCCACGCTCACTTCACCTAAGTTTTCACGGTGAGATGGTTACAGAATGGTACTGCAGCTCTGTAATAATACTTTTTGCTAAGTCTTCTTAAGTGCATACTTATTTCTTAACTCACAATTGCTGTTATTTAATCAGCGCAATACTAATTAGGACAAAGCGATTGTGATCAGTTTTGCAACACAAAACAAAGGTAGAATGGACTGCTGTCTTACTGATACAGATGTTATTTTTTTTGCAACATGCTGTGTGAGTAGTGGTACCTACTTTTGTTTAGTACACATCTCAATACGAGTAAGTGATTCAATCACGTTGCTTAATACTCAGTCATCCTACTATAAAATAATATAATAAATGTTAAAGTTTGTAGGTACAGACACCAGCACATCAACTTACCCGAAACTGTCAAATTTTCTCAACCAACTTTGAACCTAATACTTTAGCGATAAAGTTGAAAATCTATTAAACAAAGGGGGTAGCGGGTTAAGGGGGGTCTGGCGGCCCCCACCGAATCTGGTAAAATCGTTCCAAAAATCTTGAAGAGGGTCGAAAAACAAGCAGTATAAGCTTTTTACCGACATTACAACCCCAAACGAAAACACAGTAATGGCGAAAAATATGATTTTTTGTGATTTTTATTTTTTTCAACCAGTTTAATTTATTTTTAAATGGTTTAAACGCAATTAAAATTTTGTTTTGGATGTGTGGAAGTCCCCTGATTTTTTGCAGATTTTTTGGTCAAGTAAAAACATGTGAATTTTAGGTTTCAATGCCAAAAAATCGTGAAAAACGCGTCATTTTCAAGATTCAACCTTCTTATTTTTAGGGTTGTTTTCATTTTCCCGAGAGGTGCTGTATAGTATAGATATATATAGCGGCAATCGTCCTCTTTCGAATGCAGGCAATTGGACTCAATTTGGTCAATACTGGTGAGCGGGGCGATTTTTTGAAAAAAACTCGAATTTTCAACTTTCGGTAAATTACGGCGCGTAGGTACTTGGTATAATGCGTCTTTGCTATAAAAAATACATCTCTATAGGGGTTTTTGAGATCGCTGATCACGAATTTGATAAAAGGTAATGAATTGTTATTTCTTGTACATTACGAGGATTAAAACTGTAAAATTGTTAACTTAGCTCTGTAAAAAAGTACTATTTTATATTACTGTGTGACTATTACGTAAGCTTGAATAAAATATGATTTATACCAGAAAATTTAGTTTCATTGATTATATTAGTTGAACACGATATTAAAATTGTATAAATGCTGTGATTCAATGATATTTTTTACATTATCAAACCTGTGTTAATAAATATGTATGGGTGAATTTGTTGTCAAAAAATTTTGTATGGGTGAATTTGTTGTCAAAAAAGACAGTTCAACAACATTCATTGCGTTATTTACGTTGGTAGGCAGACAATTTTTTCGGTTGATTAATAGCTTTCCGCGGCGGTAGTGCCGCTGCAATGTTTGGCATTTGAAAAATGTACAGACGCTAGCACATCAAGCCACCTGAAACTGTCACATTTTCCCAATCAATTTTGTACTTTAGCGATAAAGTTGAAAATCTATTAAACAAAGATAGATTGTACCAGTAGTAGCTTGATGTGCTGGCGTCTGTACAAACTTTTCAAAATACCTAAACTTACATATTTTACAACCCTCTCGTTAAATCTATGATCGATAGATTTATTTGCCTCAAAAATTCAATTATTAACTCAGTCTTATTTTACCAATCACTCACGCTTCAAGCTTCATCAAGAAAACTAATTTCCCTTTGGATGCCAGTCACAGACATTATACCTCGTTCGTTTCGCTCCAAATCAAAATATGAGGAGACCATAGAAAAAAAAAAATCTTAATCTATGGAGAGGACAGCCTACTTCCACAAATATGGCGTTTTCTTCAGTGAAAAAGTGAAAACTGTGCTACTTAATTAATTATATTAGTGGAATGCTAATTAGTCACCAACAACATCAGCATTGTAACTTAATCAGGATTTCATGGGAGAACTTTATGTATATTTAATAGTTAAAGACCAGTTTTATCGATTAGATAAATCCAAATGAGAAAGTAACTAGCACAATTAATGATACCGTAAAGTGATGAGAAAGATGCACATAATTAATGAATTTTCTCTTTATAGGGTCGTTCCTATTCAGATTTTCGGTTATGTGAGGATACAAGCCATTATGATGGAATTACCTTCAGCCTACAATTTCGTCCGCGTGAAACTTCCTGTTCTCCCGACCCATCCCTTCGCATCGCATCGCCAGCCCGTGTTATTACTTCGTTTTCGATTAGTGTTTTAACTGACATTTTTTTTTTTTGTGTTTGGTTGGATCCTAAGGGCCCTAGCGTGATAATAGCCTATAATAATAATCATTTATTTGCAGACATTGAAGTCCATAGAATTAAATTAATTGACACATAAAAATAACACGATACACACACATAGGCAGAATAATAATAATAATAACATAATAGTAATAAAGATAAAATAAAATAAATAAAATAAAATAAAATAAATGCACGCACAGTTACCTAACCAACCTGTGTGTGCAGTCTCACCCATCGACCAAGTATCGGGCAGTCCCACCGGTCACTCAATGCTCTCAACATACCGTGGGTGCTGGTATCTGTTCTGTGCCGGAGAGAAGCGCATCGTTTTCGATGCGCTTCCTTCTATAGCTATAGCCTTCCTCGAGAAATCAAATGCAAAAATATTTTTTCAAATTCGACTAGTGGTTCCAGATATTATGGCGTTCAAACACATGGACATACAGATCGATTATGATAAAATGAGTAAAGTAAATCTACTTTTAAGTCAATGAATAGTTTAAAATTCCAGTTTTAGAATGCATAAAAGTATTTGGAGAAGCATTGCTATAAAACTCTTGAAATATGTAGTTTCGTTATGGCGCATCTGGTTTCGTCAACTTCGTGTGAGGTGACAATGACGATCGACCGTAGGGCTGCCAAAACCTTACATTTTAGAGACCGGTGCAGCATTTCAAATAAAAAATCGTAATATCTATGCTTACTTGCGTAGCACCCGGTTTATAAAATGCTAGTTAAGACAAAAATAAAGTGACAGACTGTCAAAACCTTAATCTGCTGTGGTAGGTCGACTGAAATCACAACAGCAAATCAAAAATCAAATGACTGGACGTGAGTTTGACTATCTGTCACATAATTTTTGTGTTACCTTTAACACACTATCAGTAGCAATGGGTTTCATTTTGACAGTTCAACAACATTCATTGCGTTATTTACGTTGTTGAGCAGACACATTTTTCCAACATATGAAGCAATGGATTAGCAATATGCGTAATAGTGTGTTACGCAATTAGGGTGCCGGTATAGGTAGGCAAGAGTCCTACATAGCGTGGTGTGTCTTTTAATTGAAAATAAGTGTCGATTATAACAATAAGCACAGGGCTGTCAAAAAAGTTATAATGTCATTAGGTAGGTACCTATATCGGTTTCATTGTACGTACCTATATGAGCACGACAACTAATTTGTTTTAGACACGACATCAATTTAAATGCTTAATTCCTTTGTATTCATATTCAGCTTTAGTTTTTTCGATTGCCTGTGATTCAAGCACTTACGAGGGGCGTTCAATGTATTCTCGGTATCGGCATCAATTAAAATATTTTTTCCTCTTGCTCAAAAAGAACGTCATTGTAGCGTACCAGAGCGGAAAAATAACATATTTACCTCTAGGGGAAAAGTTTTTTTAAACATTTTTTTTATATTTTTTGTCTGTTAGGTACCAACGAGCCTACAAAAACGAAAAAGTTTTTATTCATAAGTATAATCATGAATAAAGACTCGACTTATTACTGTTTCATAAAAAAAAGAACTTTATATGTATTTTCAATACCCTGTAAAAATAACTTTCCTCTTTCTCTGAAAAATGCGCATTTATTGCCGCCTTGAGTTCGTCATCGTTGGAAAATTGTTTCCCACGAAGGTCTTCTTTCAAATTAGGAAAAAAATAATAATCACTCGGGGCCAGGTCCAGGCTATAGGGTGGGTGGGCGTTGTCGTGAAGAAACAACACACCGGTGGTCAGTTTACCCCGTCTTTTTTCTTTAATTGCTTCCCGTTTTCGTAAAATGGATGCGTAGGATGCTGTGTTTATGGTTTCACCTTTTTTGTGTACTCAATCATCTAAATTCGCTCTGAGTGCCTAAACACTGTGGCCATGATTTTCCGGCAGACGGAACGACTTTAAATTTCAAGGGGCCACAGTAACCTTCCTGTGCCACTGCATGGACTGCACTACGTGCTTACTTTTAGGGTCCCAATGTTTCATCTCCGGTAACAATGCGATCGAATGTACATCAAGTATTTTCGTGAATAGTTTTTGACTTTTTCCTTGTTTGTTAAGGAATTTAATAACAGCGCGGTGCTCGATTTTCTTCAACATTGTCACGTTAGCCATACCAGTTGTCGTTGACTAAAGATAACTAGTAAACTAATGACCACAACTACATGAAATGTTACCTTTATACCCTTAGACAATGTCATTAATTAATTAATTAGTCAAATTTTGTCGACCTAACTCAGGCGCTCGCTCGCCGTTACATCGCCTGTTAGACACCTATAATAAACAGTTTGGCTCTACTGACATTATGTTTCTCAGCAATATAATTACGACTATTTTAGGAGATCATAACTCTGGTAATTAGTTAATAAGTGCTTTTTTAATTTGTTCTTTTTTATTTTAATATGTTCTGCTGACAGCTAGCTGTTCTTTATAGTAATCTGTGGATAACGTCTTGAGTAGTGTATTTGTTACTTTTATTTATAAGTTTCTATATTGTGTGCCTACTATGTAATATACTGCTGTTTGTTATTCTTATCAAATAAAATAAATATAAAATTACCCACATCATTAGTAAATCACCCTGATACCGAGAATACTTTGAAGCGTATTGTATCATCGTCTTCATCATCAATCGGAAATATAATTTACATCTTGGCATGGCAGTCATCAACTTTTACTTTTGACATTTAAAAGATTACAACTCAATAATGCATTCAAATGGTACCTACGCATAAGGCATTCATTCAAAATTATTGCATCATTGCTGGATAATTATAGAGCATTGTGAATATGCTTTTGATCGACTTATTTCATTGTGTAGTTCATATAAATGACGAAATACTCGGCAATAATGAGTTTCGAATAACTAAATTGGGACAATCATTCATGAAATACAGTACAGTAAGTAATAATATTATATTTTGCAAACACATATGATCACTCTGGGCTTTGTAAGTAGGCTGCAGATGATATTTTGTTATTTCTTTCATTTTGTTATTTTCAGTTAAGGTGCTACAAGGATTTTTTGGCGCATGAATGACATTGACTGGGTTGTTGGTAAACATTATTTTGTGAAATTGTCATATAAATTGTATTGAAAAAACAAGATAATAATAATAATAATAAATCATTTATTATGGACCAAACATTTTATAAAGTTTCATAAACCCACAAAACTGCGCAACAGTTTGTCGGTGGGATTAGCGCTCGTCTTGTTTTATTTATTTGGTTCAAATAGACACACAACAACCTAAAAAGCTTTATAAAGCTTTATAAATCTACACTAATATTATAAAGAGGAAAGATTTGTATCTTTGTATGTATGTATGTTGTGTATGTAGATGGTGGCGTTAGTTCCGACTTTAACCACGCGCCAAAAGAGGTAGGTGTTAGTGTTGCCAAACATAGCATGTAGGTACTATTGAGAAATGAATACGTTATTTTTTGTAAAAAGTATGCTATGCAAATTCATTACATATCTAAGTGATCTGGGTAAACTAAACATAAACCGCTTTATACATAAACGTTTCTTAAAGTTAAGTAAGTAGTGATTTGCGACTGTTTAACCATAGATTATTGACGATTAAACGTCTCTTAACTTTAATCATAGTATTTAAATAAACCCCATAATTCTTTTTGAAAAAAAATAAATGGATTTCTATTAATTCAATTAAAAATTAAGTGACTTGATTGGTAGTTCCTATTTCAGTCATCCAATTTCAGCAGTTGCTTTTGATGATAGAGTATCAGAAACTGGCTGTTTTTAGAACTAGTTTTATGGCTGGTTTACGACACCATAATACCTTCGTTTCTTCGAAACCTCATGAAGGCGAATCGTCATCATTTTAATTTGTGTTAATCCTTGGTTGAGAGTTTATTGTTTATCAAGAAAATAATAAAGTTGTGCAGTCTCGTAAGATATAAATACCTAGTAATCTGCATAACATAAAGAATAAAACTTTTTATTTTCCTTCAAGCGACATGCTGAGTAATAGCTGCATTTGTACACCCCATTTTCCACGCTAAATTCTTGTTCATAGATGTGATATTGGCACGTCGTTTTTTGTCTGTTAGTGTAACATATAGGTAGATACTGCATCTATAAACAGTACATATTACTGACATTAAATGTCCACTGTATTTATTAAAACCGTGAGAAAGAGCTCTAACACACTTTATTGAGGTTTTGACTTTGGAAGCATTTTTTGTATCGTAGTGTCTATAAACCTGTCTGTGAGTTAAATTATAAATGTGTATAAATTGTACCTCTTACGAAAAACCAAAATTACGTCAAGTAATACTAGTGTAAGATCGTGGAAATTGAAATTCGTAATCGTATAGATAGACAAAAAGAAAAAAAATCCTTTTTGGAATATCTAATATCCATGTTGAAATAATGTAGCCACTCTGTCTACACATGGCGGCAGGAACATCGACGCGCAAACTGCAACCATATAGAAGAAAAAAAAATCCAAAGTAGAAATTTTGCGTTGATTATCAAAAAGTTGAGCGTCAATGTAAACAGCGTGGCCACGAAAAGAAAAAAAATAAAGAAAAGAAAAGACTTGGATCTCTTAACCACTAGACAAAGCACCAAAGGGTTTTTAATAAATACTTATTGAAAACTGTATTCCTTTAAATCAAGACTCGAACAATACTTACTACCTATCTTCAATTTCAGGAACATTACCTTTAACCTTCCTAACAAATTTATTTTTCAAAGAAGATTTTATTTACGTATTTACATACATACAAAATAACAGTCGGTATAGTCGGTTAGAGTAGAACAGAAAAGTTTTAACTAAAACGGAAAACATTCTAACTAAATGCATATCGTTCAGCATCTTGATATCAGGCTGGTCAATACACCGGTAAAGAAAGAATGGATGGAGTATTGTTATACTAATTTAATTCGGGTATTGTTTACGTTGTTATGGCACCGCACGACGCCGACACCAACGCTCAGACGAGGACTGTTGCCAAAGAAGTCGTGAGTGAGTGTCAACACTGTGACGAAATGCCAACGCAAAATGAGACACTAAAATTTCAACTGCGATCTTGGAATTAATTAAATAAAGCAAAACTTACCGTTCTAGAAGAGGAAGCAGGTTGTCGAGGAACTCGAAGCCGCCGTGCGTCGTGTACGTGATGGTCTCATGACATGCAATAGCACCATGATTAGCCCGCACGTAGTTCTTCAGCACCCAGAACTCACCACGTTGCATCGTCTCAGGCAGATAGTCTTTATCATTACACGCAAGCAATGCTCGAAGCAACGTCAGCGTAGATTCAGACAAAACATTCTCATCGTACACTTCGAGAGTCTCATTTATAATGTTAGCTTCAGATGGCACTGCACTTATTTTCTTTTCTACATCCGACGCGGTGCTAGATACAGTCTTTTTAACTGTGGACATCGTCGACGGAAACGGAACCACCTTCTGGGAAGTGTATTCCCCGAGAATTCGCGCACTGGGTTCTGCCAGCTTTAGCACGGTATCGTTCCGCACATCTTCTTTGAGATACCTGTATTCGGCAACCCTCTCCGAGCCGTCGCTGGTGATGGGCACCCACTCGACCCCCTGCGCGCTATTCCCGGAATAATGCACCGCCGCGTATAAAAAAACGGCGATGTTAAACACGATGCTCACTCTAAATATTAAATTACGGCGATTACCCAACATTATTATAAAATTAGGCACTTGCATTTTTAGAACTAGTTTTAACTATATAAGGTTTTAGCTACAACGTCCTTCTTCGTCCTCTAGGACGTAGGTTCCTATAAGCTTCTGTTCGTGTCAGCATCACAATTTATTGTGTCATCAGCACGGGTCTGTGGCCGGGCGCCACGCTGGTGCCGCACCTGCCCCTGGAACAAAACAAAAAACCAATTTAACATTTATGCTACTCTTTCTTATTTCGTTAATCACAATTTCGTTTGAGTACCGATTACAAATGTTTACCGAAGATTGGTCCAGGAAATGGACAAGACTGATTGCACCCACCGAGAGAAATGGTCATAATTTTCTTCCATAAAACACTAATCGAATCAAAGGAATTTCAATCTCATCCTGACATCTTATTGCAGATCATGAAACCCATACTACCATCTGCCTAGCCTTTTCCCAAATATGTTGGGGTCGGCTTCCAGTCTAACCAGATGCAGCTGAATACCTGTATTTTACATGGAGCGACTGCCTATCTGACCTCCACAACCCAGTTACTGGGTAATACGATACCCCTAGGTAAGACTGGTTGTCAGACTTTCGGGCTTCTGACTACCCGTAACGACTGTCAAAGATCTACGAATGACAGCCGGGACCAACGGCTTAACGTGCTTTCCGAGGCACGGAGGGGTCTCGGTATGTAAAGATGGTCACCCATCCACAGACCAACCGCGGCAAGCGTAGCTTAACCTGATCGATCGACCTGTGCGGCTGTTATTATGTAGCCACGGGCCCCTCGAAACGCATACTACCATAAAACCATAAGTTTAGGACTGAATTTAATTTAAAACCTGAAAAGGTGTTTGTCTCAGGTGCTTTCATTTCATTTCAATTTATCACACGACATAAATTGTTTTAGTTCGTGATGCATTTAACAGCAATCCGTAAAAATACTTAAAATAAAATGTGCATTTTATTTCTGCATAAAACTTGGCAAACACTCAAGTCCATATTATAAAGTTTCGTCTTCGCTAATTGGGCGACGGTAATGGCGCCTTGCGAGCATTTTAATCTTTAATTAGCAACCTGAGTTCTGATTAGTCTTTATCTGCTCACGATCCTCGTTATTTAGATGGCTATCTTTCGACTTGGGATAGATTAATCCATGCATTTTATCTTTGTTCTCGATGCGCCGGACATGCGAGCGTAGTGCCCAGACGAACCGAAGAACGACGATTTATCTAAAATACGTATCCAGTCTAGTTATGAGACAGCTTTATGGCGCCTTTAAGATGTTAACCATCTTTTGAGCTTCTTATTAACTAAGACTAATTAGTATTTTATAACAGAGAATTGATTTTATCTTTACTCTTCATGACGTTTGAAGATTCAAGTAAATTGCAACACGATTTCGTAATTGTCGTGCAAAATACAGCATTAATCGTTGCTACTTACCTACCATACGCATTCCAAAACCATATACAGCGTGTAACGGAAGGGGGGTATCAACCCTGAAGGAGGTGAATGTGCTCATGAAACTCAACAACTTTCCCCAAAGAACATAGGTCGAAATATGAAAAAAAAATTTGGCCCTCCCATAGTAAATCAATCAGCTGGTAGTCAGTTTTGTAAGGGAGGGCCAAATTTTTTTTTCATATTTCGACCTATGTTCTTTGGGGAAAGTTGTTGAGTTTCATGAGCACATTCACCTCCTTCAGGGTTGATACCCCCCTTCCGTTACACGCTGTATGTACGTATATTCGGTTATATTGAAAATTCAAAATGTAATCCTCATGTGAATTGGAAATAAAAAAAAAATAAAAACAAATCTTAGGAGACATTATGAGCCTCTAAAAAAAAAAAACTATACGTTATATGTTTTATTTATTTCAGTAGGTACCCTAATTGCGTAACACACGGTCAATCACAATCTGAATTATTTTGAAGGATATTGCTAATACCTACATTGCTTCATCATAATTATGTTCGAAAAATTATCTGCTCAACAACGTAAATAACGCAATGAATGTTGTTGAACTGTCAAAATGTAAGCCACTGTCAGTGTGTTACGCAATTACCCAGCAGATCCATCATAATGTTTAATATTAACGATTACAATAATCGTAAGGTATTCAATTAACCATCCCACGTTCATTAAGTAAGTAGGTACATTCGCTACAAACAATCTCACATGCATTTCAAATTGTCTCACGAGAATAAACATGTCATATAAAAATTATATCAATTCCTTGAAATTGTCTTAAGTAACTGCTCAATTACGTTTTTGTTTGTAACGATCGATTCTTAAAAACAACCGCTGTTGTCGTAGCTTCGAATACAGAATTACCGTGACCTACGTTTTCTGGCCTTGATACATGTCTGATTTATAAAAGAGAGCCCTAATTATACAGCGTGTATCAGAAAGGTGTGGTCATATTTAGGGGCCAGCAAACTGTTCATTTTTCTCGATGGGACCAACAATACAATCGCGAAAAAATAATCAGCCATCCCATACATTTGCCATTTGGGTCGAGTATTGAAGGTTTGTATGGAACAGTTGATAATTTTTTCACCATTACGATATTGGTCCCATGTAGGAAGTTGTTCAGTTTTATTGTCTGTACCACGCCCTAATATGACCAATCTTTTTCAGTTACACGCTGTATGTAGGCTCTAACTACGTAATTGGGCAGTATTAGTTGGGGCTTTTTATCGACTTTCAAAAGACACGCGAACGGCCTATGAATAATGAAAATATGTCATGAGGACTTTGTCGTAATATTGTTTATTGAAGATATCAAACATCATTAGTTTTTAAGTACGTACTTCGTCATAATTAATAACATTGCTATAGACGAAGTTACCGTTTTCTATATAGAAGAAGCTGTGGCCGCCACATAGCGTCTGCTGCTTTTTTCCGGCGAAAGACATAACTGAATTGTTATTTATGAAAGTAAATTGGTGTGTTTTACTAGAGAGCGGTTTTTAAAAGCGTACCCCGGCTGCCATCCCTTCATGTTATGTGGCGACCAACACTCTTCTAAATCACATAGCTTTAAATTGGTGTGAGACGGACGTTCGGTGACGTCATTCTTCATTAGTCCTTCTGAAAAAAAGGGGAACACGGGGTCTTCAGCACCTATCAAAATGAACAGTTGTAGTGAGAAAAACAATAATGTAATAAAAAATAGGTGCGTCAATCGTCATTTGTTATAGTTCGTTGACTTACCTAGCTGAAGTTAACTGTGACTTCACCGTCGCGTTATTATTTTATGTTTAAATTGACATCGCCATATATCTATAATCGTAAATTTTAAGCATTCAAAACAACTTTGTAATAGTAATTACAAACATTTTTTGTTTTCTTGATAATGAGTGAATCGTCATCATACTCGTATTAACTATCAAACAAAAAGTTACCTACTAACATTACAAAATATCTCTTAAATATGATTTGCTTGAGCAAAAAAAAAACCACGATGTTTGCCATAGAGAAAATCAATTATTTTGATGGCTAACCGGAATCCGACCTTGGCTTCGGTGGTAATAGCATACGACTGTAAAACTACTGTGAACGATCTAATAGTTATTAGATGACCACCAGTCCAACTTACCCGCTATTACTCTTTCAATGGGTCCGTTTGTGGTTTTATTTCTTACGCCAGTAATGGCTTTTATCTATCATCTGTTTGTGGGAAAAACGCAAAATTTAATTAGTAGATTGCGTTTTTGTTTGATAATTGCTTTAACTAGGTACCTACCTACGTTGTGGTGTGTCTTGTGTATTTTAAATGCCATTTTTTAATTGGGGTTGCACGTGGTTCTGAATTTGACATGCAACCTCGTTCATTATTTTTCGTTGCAACGCCGACGGTAAATAGTTCATACTTTATGGGAAACCGCCAGGGTGGACCTTGAAATTTTCTTACGTTTTTTTGCAATTCCCAGGTCAGCATGTCGATTCTGTAAAAATCTCACCGTGAAAACTTGCGCGGAGTGAGCTGTCAGTGTCATCCCACTGATGCTAGGGGTTGACAAACATTTACAATCATAATCGATATTTGAATAATATTTTTTATGCTAATTCTATTGATCATTTTATATAATTTAAAAACTACTATTTTAGTTGTCAAAACATTACTATTATGTGGGGTTTTAAAATAAAATAGCAAAACAGAAACTTAGTCAGAATATCAATTTTGTTGTTTTTCTTTTTTCCTAGATTAGTCCTTATATAAGGACTAGTTTTTTCCTAGATTAAAACCCCACAAAATACTAATATTTTGACAAGAAAAAAAAAGTTTATTGACACGAAAACCAAAAAAAAAACTAGCTGTGAAATTATATAAACCGATCAGTAGAATTAGGATAAAAATATTATTAAAATCTCGATTATGATTGTAATGTGTTCTCGCTCAATCCCTAGTATCAGGTGGGATGACACTGACAGCTCACTCCACGCTCACTTCACCTAAGTTTTCACAGTGAGATGGTTACAGAATCGCACTGCAGGTTGTATGATGAACAAAATATGATTAGCGACCGGAAGAAGGCATGTATTTACAGAATTATAATAATTTAATTCATCAATACAACACTCCATACGACCCTATTGAATGACTATTTCATGAAATATCAAATTTGACTATCGCTACCCTGGCGCTAAAGCTGCTAAAATTACGTACGTTCTGGTAAAATAACAGTTTGAATGATCTACAACTGAAATATTTTCCCAAGTTTGAAATATGTAGTACCAACTGCCGCTCAGGTGCGAAAATAGTTCGCGTCCATTCCATCTGTTACATTGTCACGACGGCAAGTACAATAGGTCGTAAGTCCTTATTGCCAACCAGGAATTCGCCTCCAGTGATTTTAACAATTCAGTTTCCCTCAACTATGCAAATATGTTAGCTTTTGCGGTTCGACTTGTGGCGAAATGTAGCCATCCATCACCTTTGAAATGTGTGTGGGTCAGTCCTAGGCCATGCAAACTGTATTACATTGTATTTCAGAAATACATAAGTACTACATCTACATCTATTTTAAATAAAAGTCGATTTTCGTGTCTGTATGTAAGACCGCGTTGCTCTTCTAAACGACGCAACGGATTTCGATGTGGTTTTCACCATCATTTATAGAATTTATTCCATAAGGTTTATGTGTCTAATACATAAATATGAAATGTACATAGAATAAAGAAATAGAATGTTTTATCAAGTCATAAAAACCGTGCGAAGCAGGGGCGGGTCGCTCTCTGGTAGGTCTGTGATAAATCTTAATGATCACAACCATTAAGTTGTGTTACCGTTAGTGAACCATTTAGTTTCACCTCACTACTTAAAACACTAAATAAACCTTGAAAAATGTTACAAGGCAAGTCACTTGAAAATATCTGAAAGTTGTAATCTTGACTATGCGTACGAATGCACGGGTTAATATTTACTTGTGTCTCAAATAGGACCACAACGTGATTTTAACATTCATCAGCAGTGCGATTCTGTAACCATCTCACCGTGAAAACTTAGGTGAAGTGAGCGTGGAGTGAGCTGTCAGTGTCATCTCACCTGATACTAGGGATCGACCAAGCATACATTTATAATCACAATCGAGATTTCAATAATATTTTTTATGCTAACTCTTTTGACAATTTTATAAAGTTTCAAAGCCAGTATTTTAGTTGTCAAAACATTACTATTTTGTGGGGTTTTAATCTAGGGAGAAAGGAAGGTAGGTAAAAAAGAAAAAAGAACAAAATTGATATTCTGACTAAGTTTCTGTTTTGCTATTTGATTTTAAAACTCCACAAATAGTAATGTCTAGAAAAGAAAAAAGATAAAAAATATTATATAAAAGATGTCAAACACAAAATAAATAAATAAAATAACAAATAAGTCGCATGTAATAGGGGGCGAGCCTATTTGCAAACTAATTAAAGTCAATACTAATTCATTAAGAGCGAGAGCAGAAGATTGCTGTACAATATAAATAATAGATTAATGAGAGTATACTCGTGAAGCGAAGTAGATGGCGGCACCTGTGCTAAGTGGCCCATCGTAATTAAATAGTCCAACGGTGCGATAAAGTGAACGAAATACTGCTGACGTAAAGAAAACGCATCGATACTCTATCTATGCTCGATAAGCTAGTAATCGCTATTTTATTAGCAAATGTGCTAATGTGGTACTTAAATTCTAATTTATGTCTGAGAAACCCAATGTTTTATTTTATTTATTCATAACCGTGAGTTGATCTGATATATTCTCATTTCAATTACAGCCTAACATGTACCTAAGTAATTTTGCTGGAATTATAAAGTTTTATCTCATAGAGTAATTAACAAACCAGTCGTATCAGCTTCGTCCGTAACATCAATTTATTAGGTTTATGTCTGACGCCCATTGGCGGCACGGCATGGCAGGGTATTTTTAGGCGACGAATAAAAATATAACTTAATAGTATGGAAATCAAGTTGAAATTTCAATGTTAACGGACGTAAGTACAAAAACAATACCGCGGTATGCTTAGGCATGCCGTGTCGGCAGCCTTAGGAATGCTTCGGCATCCCTCGGAACGCTTTGGAAGTCTTCGGGATACCGCGGCAAGACAGCGCCCGCCCGAAACCCGAGGTCCCGCGCGTAACTTCAGTAGCTTAGTGTCGTTCATGCCGAAATGTGTCCTTGTCGAACGTACCTAACTAAAGAACAAGAGAATATGAAGAAGAGATACGACTATTGTGAAAAAAGCTAGGCGCGAGCACCGTGTCTAATGCCTCGGCATGCCTAAGGATGCTTCGGTATGCTGAAGGACATCACGGGATACTAAAGGATGCCAGGGCATAGTTACCGCCAGTGTGCTCTTACATGTAGGGATGCCGAAGGATACCCTGCCGATTTGCGATACTTAAGCTCTATTATGTAGGTATAGGTATGGTCAAGTGCTGCCAAGTGTCGTATTTAAACCATTATCAGTCTTAAAACATAATTTTGGCTACTAGAAGATATTTGGCTATATGTATAAGTTGATACTTCAACTGACAAACTATGTACCCGTGTTGATATGTATACCTTGGCTACCTAACACCGCTCGAAAGTAAGTCTCAGTCACATTGTTCTTAAATATTACACAAATTAGAAAAATATGAATGTAACAAAATGGAATCTTCAAGGTCATACAAGTAATAAACTTAACCGAATATAGAATATATTTGTATGCTCATCTCATTATGTAAAATGTAAGCAATTGTTTATTCATAGCGGACAGTTGCACGGGCGTAAGGCATAACATTCAAATCACAGAACGACCTTCACAGGGGAAAGTGTTTTACTTAAACGGATTATAATGCCACTTAAAGCTAGTCTGTATACGTGGAAAGCATGGCGAATGTTTATTTTACATCAGAAATGCATAGATGTCATGCTTTGTTTTGGAATTTTGTTAATTTAAGTAGATACCTATGTTACAAAAAGGAATAATCATCTGCGGGGTAATTGCGTACGGGTGCGTCTAGATTATGTTATATACTCGTAACACATAAACTTATGTTATATAACACGTCGAAACTATTTAACATTGCTAACTTTTCTATAGAGACATGTGGTATAACTATGTTTTATAACATGTTCTGTTATACAGTATGGACACACCTTAGCACACTATCAGTAGCAATGGCTTTCATTTTGACAGTTCAACAACATTCATTGATTTACGTTGTTTAGAAGACAAATTTTTCGAACATAAATCTTCATATGCTCAAACAATTTGCCTATTTATCAATGGATTAGCAAGATCCTTCAAATTAATTTAGATTGTGATTTATTGTGTGTTACGCAATTAGGGTGGGGACTAGCTTTACGAAAGGGTTTTTTAAGTAGCTTTTAATGTATTTTGTTACTCAATCAAGCCTCAACAGATAATTATAATCTATTGTACAGGCTAAGTGTCATAATAAAGATTGAATGAATACAACGTGTAACGTTAAATGCGCAAAACCTGAAAATAGTTTGATCAGAATAACGAGGAGAATTAATTGAACCACTTTTTAATATAGGTCACATTTAAAAAAAAATCTTCATTAAAAACGTTGCCTTGTCTATTTATTAATAGGCCAAGCAACCCAATGTCAGCGCGGCGCAGCGGCCCGGTGACGACTCCACCCTCGATAAAGCGTCGTCGCAGACGCAAGAAACGATCAGAATGGCCAGTAAAACTAAAACAGCACATAAACTCTTTACAATTTTTTTAATGATTTATTTTCTCTGTGAAATAGGTCAATTGAATTAAAAATCAGTTGGGGTGTCTGAGGTTTTGCGCATTTAACGTTACACGTTGTATAATGTTTGGATTCGTGATTTTGCGCACAATTACAACTACATCTTTTTTAATTAAACATAAAATCACGTTTGTATTTCCCGAAGGGTTACGCAGAGGTAATAGATCCACATTTCGCCAGATAATATGTTTAAGTCCAATCAAATAGGGGCTTATAGGGGGCCTATTGCCACTAACCGAGACCAAATCCTGGATCCAGTGCTGCTATTGAAAAATTCCAAAAGGAAAAATCCAATAACACAGACAGACTTCCTTCTCTCTTCCTTCTTCGTTCAGTCTACCTCTCTGTGGAATGCGCTGCTCCAGGAAATCAGGATGGCAACCAACCGATTATCCTTTAAAGTTAAGGTTCGCGAGCACATTCGCAAGAAGCTGGCAGTATCATCAACAACGGTCATATTTTGTCATTGTTTGTCTTATTTCTTTTTACGAGTAGTATATTCACGTATTATTTATTTTTCTTATATTTATGTGTTAGATATATATTATATTTATAGTTTTAATAGGTTCATGCCGATGCGTATGTTAATATTTTAAATATTTATTCCTCAATTTTCATAATTGCGCCTACCACTGTTTGTCTCTGCATCACCCAAAGGTTGACTGGTAGAAAATGCCTACGGCATTAAGTACATTTATGTGCTTAAAGTATTAAATACCTAAATAAATAAATAACACTTTTCCCGAATCGCGTATCGGACCGAGGACTTCATGCCCATAAGGGTCAACTCATACCGAAAGAGCGGCGAAGGGCAGCGACCCGCTCGGTAGAGATGGTGCGCGGATTGCTGCGACTGCTCGAGAAGTCGCTGGAATGCTCGAGCGAATGTTTCTCATGCGATAATAAGTATTATAGTAATGAAAATAAAGTTAAAATTCATATGACACTGAAACTGCCCTCCGCTTCGCTGCGCTTCGACGCTCTTTTGGTGTGAGTTAAGCCTTAGTAGCGTTTGAAAGCGTTAGAACAAGATAGACTTTTTTTATGGAAGCTTTTACAAAAAAAAAGTGATTTACCTAGTCGTCGAGTGATTTAAATTATTATTAATTATTAAATAATTCAATAGTAGAAAAAAGAAAATAAACTAGTTAGCCACACAAACTTGGCTCTCAAATTATGAGTGGCATTCGACCAGAAAGTGGGACACGCAATGCGTATAACAGCCAAATTTTTTCATTTCGAGCGTGGATAATTTATATGGACGCTAGATATGAATTTGCTAATGGGTTGATTGGTATGTATTTATGTGTAATGTAATTAAGAAAATGTATTTTATTCATGCCCTTGAAAGAAACCTTTGCTAACTTTTTAGATTTTATAAGTGAATAAATGAGGATAAACTTATGGAGGTAATTTTACTTAACAGTTCTATTTTGGTAAACATAACCAAACTATAATGTTCCTACTGCTTTCTCTTTTTGAGAGGGAGTGGGCCGTAATTCACCTCGTCTGCCCAGTACGGATTGGTAAATGTGACATGGGTTCGAATGTTTGGTTCTAGGACATACTGGTTTCTTCACTATGTTTTCCTTCACCGTTTTGAGAGCAATAGTGATGAAATAATTTACACAAAATAAAGTGTCTGCTTGGGTTCGTACCCACGACGTACAACTCGTAAGTCGGGGTCGCTACCACTGCTCCCCTAACGTTATTCAGTTGCCCTAGGTTAAATAAATATGAAGTTATGTAGTATAGTTACTTACAAGATGACAGAGGGATTTTACCAAGTAGCTATAAACTCTGTAGGGTCGTTACATTTCATTGTATGGAAGTCCACGAAGAGGATCATGTTCAGAAAATTTTATTAAGTTATTTATGTGTGTACATACAATTTATGTGTGTACAATTTATGTGTATACAATTTATGTGTGTACAATTTTTAATATTACAATATACAACTTTATTTTTAGTAAACTGCAAACCTGAATATAGTTTGTTCAGAATAAGTAACTGAATCGATTCCAATAATTTTTACAACATGTTATATTATGCCCCAAAATTTTTAAAAAATGGTAATAAATTGGACACTGAGCGACACTAAGTACAGGCGCCAGCACATCAAGCTACCCGAAACTGTAACAATTTCCCAGTCAACTTTGAACCTTATGCTTTAGCAATAAAGTTGAAAATCTATTAAAGAAATTTGACAGATTGTAGTAGCTTGATAGCGTCTGTACATATCCGCAATCATATGCGCACAACACAGGTCACAGCCGGTCGGCCGGCGGCGCGTGTAAAGTGGTAACCAACTTTTTGTACGGACAATCAGGTAATATAACAAGCTTATAGCTTCGTGATTTTTCATGATACAATTTTGAAATTTTGTACATATATTCTTTACATATAAATACTAGACACGTGTTTCGGGTTTGCCATATACTAAAAATAATGTTGTATATGGCCGTCAGTAACAGCCGGAATACCCCTTATACTAGTTGATACTGTATTACAGTAGGGTAAATGTATCCTCTCTGTTTATTTTAATTCTTTGTATCCACTTTCCTTTAAACCTACGAAATTTACGAATGCAGAAAAGAAGAAGGAATACTTTCAAAGTAATAAAACGAATAATTAAAACGCCGCTCTTTAATTAAGGGAATTAACAAAGATAAATGATTATTTAAATTAGTTTATAAAGCATGAAGGAGCCAATAGCAGCTAATAAATATAAACCACGTCCTCGGCAGGTTTTATTAGTAGAATATGCGTTGTAAAATGTTAATTGCGGTTTATAATCCCTTTTGTAATAGTGGAAGTAGTTTTTGCTGCGTAATTCCTTACGAGAGCCGTACATATTCTTGTTCTTGTGGTGGAATATTCGTTTTTTTCTTCCTTCTTATGTCTATATACATACCTACCTATTTTATGTAATATACTACAGAGTGTGTTACAATTCTTACAAACTTTTGCTGCATAAAGTCTTGGAGATCTTGTCCACAACAAAGGTATGCCCTTCCCCATGAAAAGGGTCTACTATTCTTTCCTTCAGATAAATTATCTCCTTCAAAACATCTTCAAAATAACAATAATGATATTTCACTCAAAAAGATGTTTAAATAAGATACGTAACACGTCTAAATTTCAGTTTATGTGTAGTAGCAATTCGCTCTATTTGGCGTTCCTCCACGTAACATAACGTTTTCGTGTGAAAGTGATAATTTTCACAAGTTATATGAACATGTCAACAAACGTGGAAAGAATCGGTCGAATATGGGGAGAAAATTGTGCTAATGAATATAACCAGTGACTTCCGTTTCTTCTACAACACTTTCTTATTTTTAGTTTTAAGGGGATCAGACTGTGATTAATAAGGGTTAATGACTTGTCAAAATAAATACATTTCTTAATTTTGACAAATCATATTATATTAGGTATGTACAAGTTCCTTTATATAAAGGGTATCAAAAAATTCTTTCGCATCGCTGTCAATGGAAAATTGCCCAAAAGGCTGGCAGTATTGCCACGTTGGATGGCAATGCTGATTTTTTGGCCTATAAGAGTTCGTAATTTATAGAAATTTGTCACATTTCTAGAAGTTAAGTTTAGTGATATTTACATATGTCCCTTTAGAAATGTAACTAAGTAAATTGCTGATTATTAAGGTTCCGTACCCAATGGGACAACGGGACCGTATTACTAAGGCTCCACTGTCTGTCCGTCCGTTCATGTGTCATTTGGGCTGTATCTTTTGAATCGTAACAGGTAGACACTTGAAATTTTCACAGAGTATGTAGTTACTACTAAGATCACTATAACATATCACTACATAGTATAAAACAAAGTCGCTTCCGTCTGTCTGTCCCTATATATGCTTAGATCTTTAAAACTCCGCAACGGATTTTGATGCGGTTTTTTTTAATAGATAAAGTGATTCAAGAGGAAGGTTTATATGTATAATACATGCATAATATAGTAGAGAAACACTGATTATTTTAGAGGTTTCTAATGTGATGTCGTAAATAAACACATTTTTTTGCGCTTACATTGTATACGCTGGCTGAACCATTCAAGATAGATCAAAATAATGTACTACAGTATTGTACACCTTAAAAAGGGCTACAAAAAAATCCACAATGGTATATGTCTATCTCTTAGGGATAACCCACAATAACGATTTTTTATCCTATACTTTTTACGAGAAATAATTGCTCTAAAACTATCAGTGTTTCTTTACTATATTATGCATGTATTATACATATAAACCTTCCTCTTGAATCACTCTTTATCTATAAAAAAAATCCGCATCAAAATCCGTAGCGTAGTTTTCAAGATCTAAGCATACATAGAGACAGACAGACAGCTGGATGCGACTTTGTTTTATAGGTACTATGTAGTGATCAGCATTGCACCCGTGCGAAGCCGGGGCGGGTCGCTAGTAATATTTATACTTAAAATATTATTCCTTAATTTTCATGATTGCACCTGTTTGTCTCTGCATCACCCAAAAGTTGACTGGTAGAAAATGCCTATGGCATTAAGTCCGAATCTGTACATGTATGTGCTTGAAGTATTAAATAAATAAATAAACAAACAAATAATAAAAATATATATTTTTAAATATTGTACGATGATATTCTTATATCTATGGTTCGATATAAGAATTTCTATAGGTGGAACCCTTCGTGTGCAAGTCCGACTCGCCATTGGCCGCTTTTTTTTAAATCATTTATTCAAATTGATAAACGAGTTTTATTTCATCATAGTCGTCACTCTCCTGCCCTATCCCAATTTATTTGGGGTCGACGCCACATGTCAGAAATAAAAGACTGACAAAACAGTTTTAATTTTCTGCCACAAATATATCGACACTAGATATTCCCGTGTAGGTTCAACAACCCTGTGTATTATACTAGATCTTTTTAACTTGTTGTTTCTAAAAATACCTAGGCTCATTTCACACCATAGTCTATTTCGGGAAGAGCAGATAGGAATCGATAGTCATTTATAATACAAACCTGTATGGGAGCATTCAACCACGATGATAATAAAATATTTATCAACCGGTCGGAATATGTTTAACTTCATCAATATTGAATGAGTAATCATCCGTATTTTTATTGAAATAATTTATGGTTGGGTGTTTATTTATTAAAACATTATGCACAAGAAAAAAAATACAGTACAAAGGCGGACTTAATGCCTGAGGCATTTTCTACCAGTCGACCTTAGGTTGATGCAGAGACAAAATATGGTAGGTGCAACATACGGTATAGATAGCTAGGAAATGACTATAAAATACAAGAATTAATAATAATAATAGGATAGATAGATATATATATCATATATACATACATATAAACAAAATTAACTGTCTGGAGAAAAAAAATCGGTAGAGGAGAAAAAGAATCCAGCAAATCAGCGCTGGGATCTTATGGCATGTTGCATGATATCTAATCGTAGTAAAGGATGTCACTAAACTGATGAAAAATAAAAATGAAATGTTCGTGGCTGACGAACAATTTGTTCGACGATGATATTGCAGGTTTTAAAGAGAGTGATGCTTTGTTTACCAACAATGGTCCACCTTCTATTCTATTTTAAACAAAATTTTGTCTTAAAATATATTTGATTTCGTATTACATTTTGTGAGGGGCAATTCCCTATTTTTAGGAACGTTTGTATTCTAATCTCAGTCTCAATTTGTCAAAAATAACCTCTAATTTCCTTACATTTTGACAAGCTTTTTACATGGATTGTCGCTGAGTTGAGATTGCAACTAGATTTTGAACGTTTTTAATTACCAGAATTGGTAACTGATCTTTTTTTGGTTCCATTGTACAGTCAAGGTATTAATAGGTATGATAAGGTGGATTACCTTTTAAGATTATTTTTTATTTAAACCTTATTATTTTTTCAACTAAGTACCTACGTCATTGTCAACATTTTGAACGAAATTGACAATTAGAAAAGCTTACGTGTACCCGTTATTTCGTAAAGGAATTAGTTTGAAAACCGCTTGCCCGTACATTCATTTCTGTCCTCTTTTTACATTACAGCATTACTTACAAGATCATAGTCTTAATAATTTAGACATAAGGCGTTAATTATTTATTTGCTAATGCCGCCTTATCCGGTCACTTAACATCAATGACTGGCAGAAATAGTAATGCAGTAATGCTTATACAGTCTTATACTGCTCGGCACATCGACTCTAGCGCTTCATTAACAGGAAGCCGCGACCATGGTGCGCATACACAACGAACTGTACCCCGAACTGGAAGCGACGACTCACGATATGCAAATAACATTGCTAGATTTCAAATGATGTGCGAAAGACGCAGACGAATGTCATTAATAGTCTAGTAGGCTAATGAAATGTGTTCGCGGGAATTAGAGGCATCTTCGAAGCAGTGAAATTCAAAATAGGGTGAACGGTTTTTCTTGTGAAATGAAAAAGCGGACTGATATAGACGTAAGTACGTAACGGCAAAACATTTAAAAGCAATAGCTAGCGCGACATAAGATAACATCTCGCCTGCATTCTTCGCAGGGTTAGGCAGAGGTCTGTGCCTATAGTACACCCTTTGATTCATATAATCAAAGAGTACACCCACATATCACTACAATACTTCAGAAATAGTACAGAACGAAGTTCTGAAAACGGCTGGGATTATGAAGCTCAAATAGCCTGAATTTTTTAGTTCCTTTTTTTCTAGACAAATTCGGAGCACTTAAAACTCCTATACCTAATAGTATTGTCGGAAGTAGACAAGGAGCTTTTTTTTGTGTTTCGTCTTCGCGGTTACAACAATTAACCTTTCCATCGGCGATATGGTTCCATGAACTCAAAACAATACGAAAAAAAACGAGCATTTGCATTTAGTTGGCACTGTTTCTGTAAATGATGTAATTTGCAAATTGGATTGGAGGTCTTTGTTTAAAAAGCACCGTTAGGTACTTATTAGGTATACCTATTATGACTGTTAGTTTAATAATTATTATAACAGATTTTTTTTGTGACGCTAATACTCGTAGAGGATGTACAAAAAAAGTCTCCAAATACATAAGTTGGGATGGATGATCATGAAATAGGTAATGGAAGAGCTAAATAACTGATGATATCACTGACATCATTAGAAACAATCGATGATTATAAGAATTGAGATTGACAGCACTGTCTAGTTCAAATCACATTGTGGGAATAAGAAACCTGAGTCGCGTCACAAGGACAATTCTATTGTGGATAGGATGTGTTCAGTTGACGAGTAATGCGGCTCTTTTTATGTTAATATGCTAAGAGGAATTTGCTAGCGACTCCGCAACTGTTTTAAATTAAAATCACTTTTCAAATGAAGCCATCAATTAATGTGTAGGCTGTAACCGTTGATCATGCACAAACATGGTTGATGATGTCAGTTTTGATAATATTATAGCTCGTAAATTATGGAGAAAATGGCTCTCATAAAGGGACACTTCATAGCACACTCACAAACTTTTTTTTCACTTCATATCTACTATGAAAGATCTCAAATGTTGACATAATAAATGATTATTATGTCAATATTTGAGATCTTTCATAATAGATATAGTGTATGATATTGAACAATGTCTCAGTAACATGTCTAATGTAAACTTGCGCAAGGAACCGATGGTAATAATTTGGGAATTATATGTAATTATTGTGTCAATGAGCTGCAACTGTTATAATTAAACAAGAACAAGGAGATCTAAGATATAGAAGAATAATAAAGTTTTTAGTTCCAACAAAACGGTTCAAAGACAAAAACACGTTGATGTAGATGTGATATCAGCCTTGTACAGTCGAAATTGTTATAAATTGTAATTTGTTGGATATTGCTGCTAAGGCGAGCCTAATAACTGTAACGACAGTACAGGTTTTATGTATCTTGATCCTACTTTTGCATAGATCACGTCAGATGGCAAAGTTCAAAGACCTAGAACTGTCATTTAGTGAGACAAACGGACAAACGGCTTGTTTTCTAAATCGAATGCTGTACCAGATCACGTATTTGCGCGGTCAGATATAAGGAAAGACCACACTAGTCTCCCTGTCTCTGTTCTATTATAAGCTACTGGTTTTGTAATAGCATAACGTACCTACTGTTCCGAAACTAATTTTATTTTGATTTAAAAATTAGTGTCTTCCTTATTATGTGGGTAATTTTTGTGGGGAGTTTTTTTATCCTTAAAATTTGTGGAGTAGGTATCAATAAAAATCTATTATTTTTGCGAATGTGGTTAGTATTTTTATGTAAAAAATATGGATGCTTTGTTCAGTAATAGGAAAAAATAAGATATCAAAAAGAAATATATAATGCTAAAAAGTAAATCACTATAATAATATAAAATATGATAGATGAATCAGACAATCATAGAAATATAAGCCTAAAACATGAAGGGAAATGTATAGAGAAATACTTGCTCCGATATCAAGTGGCGGTTACTAAAGGTAACTTGTGAATAAGTATGAAATGAGTGAGAGTTAATAAACAATGCTGTGGACATCATCACAACAGAAGCCAAGGTTCTAACCGCGAGCATCGTGAACCAGCCTTGTCATTTAATTTGCGAAACACACAATTTATAAAACTAATTCGAAACAAATTGTTGTCTTTCACCGCAACCGCGGAGAACCTGTAACTTAGCTTAGAAGGTTGGTGAACAACTGTATACCTGCGTGTAGGGTTGCCAGGCATCAAATTGGATAAACTTGTTGTCAACCAACCAAATGTTGAAGCTAAAGTTACGGCCACATTTTGATATTTTATAAAGTACTTTATAAATAAGTTCTGATCTATTTAACTGTTCGAGTACAAGAAAGAACGAGAGTAACACACCTGCGGAGTAATTGCATAACACACATAAAATAACAATTGATCGCAATGTCTTTCATTTTGACAGTTAAGCCAAGTTCATTATGTTATTTACGTTGTTGACCGGACGAATTTTTCAGACCAATGAAGTAATGCATTATGAATATCCTTAAAAACCCTCGAATTGTCACTGAAAGCCTGTTATTCAATTAGGTTAGGTACAGGTATCTGAAAGGCTATACCTAAATCAACACAAAAATAGCTAACCAGTAGCCAATCAAAGCACTTGATCATCCTGATGGATAATGATTGGCTCAGGAATGTTTGGGGCATCTGTCAACCCTATGCTCGCTACGCTCATACTTATAGCACGATTACCAAAGGTTTTCAGTAGACTTGTGGGTTACGGCTTACTTCTGACTTCGACAACTTAAATAACGTTTATGCGGGTGCTCTGATGTATATAAAAGTTTTTTTAACAAAACTAGCACAAGGATTTGTTTTGCATAGTTTCGTTATTATGACCAGCATTATTGTGGTTAGGATTAGGATCTACATTAAAAATAACGACTGTTTTCCCTTCATTTTTTGTTTTAGCCGGTTATTGCGTTGTCATAACTCGTTATACAAGGTGTGTATTTAAAATAAAGCGATTTAAGTGGTGTGATTTTTTATTTATTTAACTACATAAGTAGTACACACATATAAACAGACAAAAAGAAAGGATCAGAAGAATACGTACAAAGGTGATGCTTATTTCGAATGAAATCTCATCTAGCATACCTGCGATACGAGTGTACATAAAAAATGATTTTTTTACATGATTTAGTAGAGAATTCTGGAGGCACAACTTAGGGTTATAGATGAAATACTTCATATCTAAATAGGTGTAAGGAACTCTAGTTCAGAATTAGTTCTGTTGAAGTAAATCGATTATTTGCTTGATTATCTTCAAAGCCAGCGTGTAATATTGGTTTAATTTTACGGGCACTGGGCACGGTTTACGAAGAGAACGAGTCAAAGGTGGCCAAAGATGAACATTATGACCTCAAAATAACGATCGCACTATATTAATCCATCCATCCATACAATATTAAAGCGATTGTGTCAACATAATATGTAAAACTTGTAAGAGTATTCTATTCTATTCTTCACACTAATGGCGAAAAAAAAAAGGCGAAAGTTTGTGAGTATGTGTGTTAAATATGTTTGTTACTTCTTCACGCTCAAACAGCTGAACGGATTTGGATGAAATTTGGCACATAGATAGTTTATAACCAGGATTAACACATATGATACTTTTTATCCCGATATTCCTAGGGGATCGACACTTATGTGAGTGAAGCCGTGGGGCGCAGCTAGTTGTTCTATAAATGCGAAAGTAACTCCGTCTGTCTGCAACCTTTTCACGCGCGACCCTCTGAGCCGGTCGTAATGAAAGGCAGCAAGTTAACCTGGGGCCTGAAGAGACATAGGCTACTTTTAATCCTGGATATTTGTATTTCAAAAAAGCAGACGAAGTCGAGGATATCAGTTTATCTTAGAATTGAAACGTAAGATGTTTAATAAATCGTATCAGGTGTCTCAAAACTTCCTTGATAGACTGGTCAAGGAAGTTTTGAGACAGCCACTTTTATATTTGGCTCACGTACAGATGAGAATATTGAGGAAGAAGACGTGAAGGCAAAGACGATTGGGTCATAAACACTTTATGATCAGCTACCAGAGGGGATAAAGATCGTTTATATTATTATTTATGTGCCCATATATAATTTTATAGACTGTAGTTGTGTCTAATAAAGCCTCGCAGACATTATGCAAGATGGCCGGAAAATTGAGTCAAAATCCTGCAGCAGTTACGACATTGTAAGAAAAACCTGTCTTGTGCCGTAGTAAGTAGCCTGTTTTGTAGTAAAGTTTTTGTGTTTTTTTTTTATGATTTCGGGAATCTTCATCTTTACAACACAAAACCTTCACGTTACTTGTTAGAAATACAGACAAGGACCTACATATACCGTCCTATGAAGACGTTTCTGATTTACTTTTTCGGAATATCGGAATACACACTACCAGTAGGAATGGCTATTTTGATAGTTCAACAACATTCATTGCGTTATTTACGTTGTTGAGCACACATTTTTTTCGAAAATATGAAGCAATGGATTAGCGATATCCTTTAAAATTATAGTGTGTTACGCAATTTCTGAAAATTTTACTTAAGTAGGTATAATATACCTACTTCTAAACACAATTTCTGTTGGTATAGGTTAGTATGCAACAAATTGATCAGCAGATAATTGTCGAGTGTGAGGTGATAAGTAGGCATCTGGATAATTTAATACATTTACACGACAATACAGTCATAACGGCGCGCGCGCGTGTCAGTTAAAAGGTCGCAACTTGTAATTTGAGCACGCGCTCTCAATTGACACTTATCTCACGGTTTGTTTTCCATTATTATGCTGGTAATGTGTTTATCACAATTATATAAACATTTTATAATGAAGGCACTGGGCTTTTAGAGGTTGTTGTCGCTGAGATTTATGAAACAACTTTGCTTAAAGCCCAATATTATCTCTGTGTTGTTTAAGTGTATGAAATAAATCTGTTAATACGGGTACAGAACTAAAAACCAAGTCAAAAACTTAGGTACCTTCTTAAAGGAAGAAGGATCACGTTACATACAAAATTAATCCGCGTCCAACATCTGAAAAACATATACAAAAATGAGTTCTTATAAAAAGATGGCATACGTCTTCCGAACGCCATCCTTACAGTCTAACATGTGTTAGACTGTAATTTATTTATTTATTTATTTCAGGCCCATAAAAAAAAAGATGACGTTCGGATGTACGCTTGCATTTGTTTTTTATTGAGATACTTCTCTTTGCTGTAGGACGTGGGTTAATTTTAATCCTTCTTCTTTAACAGTTATAATATTATTACAAATGACAAACAGTACAAGGTGCTCTTAAATTCATTGGCAAAACTTCACAGAAGTGATGGCTTAAAAAACAATGATTTTATCGAATCAAAACCCGAAACATACAAACGGTTTGTTTATCCACGATCCGTCATCATCATCATCTGCCTAGCCTTTTCCCAACTATGTTAGGGTCGGCTTCCAGTCTAACCGGATGCAGCTGAATACCAGTATTTTACATGGAGCGACTGCCTATTTGACCTCCACAACCCAGTTACTGGGTAATACCCCTTGGTATGACTGGTTGTCAGACTTTCGGGCTCCTGTAACGACTGTCAAAGATCCACGAATGACAGCCGGGACCAACGGCTCAACGTGCTTTCCGAGGCACGGAGAAGTCTCGGTATGTAAAGATGGTCACCATCCACAGACCAACCGCGGCAAGCGTAGCTTAACCTGATCGATCAACCACGATCCATAACATCAAGTTAATCATAATATTGTAATTGGTTCCCCGTATCGTTATAAGTCATCGACTCCATGAATTGCAAATGATAATTTTATGGAGATTCCAAAATGCTTGTTGTGGTACCTACTTTTCCAACTTATGCGAATGATTATATAGGTACTTACATTAAAAATTCTGGAACAGAGCGAGCTAAAGGAAAAGACATGTTATTTGGCATTGGAACCCGTTATGTAAAAGAACGCCAAAAACTGTACCCGATACTCATGATTCATTCCGGTTTGCATTGCACTCCAAACGAAATGCTTTTACATTTTATTTAGTTGACATTTCCTATTTATTACGCCTGGATTTTTTTGATAATTTAGACTGGCTTATATGGATTTTAAACAATATGGTGAATTTTAATTTTATTAATTTATTATTTTATAATATATTTTAATGCCATCTTATTATTATTTTTTTTTTTACTTTTGGGAACGATCTTGAAGTTGAGCTTTGGATACTTTAAGCCCTTAATCGTTCCTTCTTAGTATTCAGTATTGGCAAAGCAGTGGTGACCCAGTGGTAATGGCCCCGACTTACGAATAGTAAGTCGTGGGTTCGAACCCAGACAGGCGCTTTACTGTGTGTAAATAATTTCATCACAACTGCTTTCAAAACGGCGAAGGAAAACATCGTGAGGAAACCGGCATGTCCTAGAACCAAAAATTCGAAGACACAACCCACACTTGGCCCGAGTGGAAGATTATAGCTCACTCCCTCTCGAATAGAGGAGCCCTGTGTCCCAGTACTGGGAACATTATGCTTAGCTATGCTATCCAGTATTTGATAACCTTTCGCTTATGTGAAGTTTTATTTATCAAATTAATGTTATGTTAATTGCTACGCCTGTGTTCCCCAATGAATAACCGTGACCTGATGTTTTATGGTAGGTAGATAATAGTGTAACGATGTGACTGTCAAAGTTGATGTGCGAAGGCTATACATTAATGAAACAAGCATTCATACGGCAAAAGGTTTCACTGTTCTTGATAAAAAGTTTTTTTTTTCGCGATACAAAGGTAAATTTGAAGAGGCATTGTGGAATGCCTCTTCGGTTTACCTTTGTAAAAAGACTTATGAGAGGTACAATACGAAGTTTTGCCAATAATGGTGTGCTGGACCTGTAGTGCTATTCTATGTATCAAAATCTCACCGTGAGAACTTAGGTGAAGTGAGCGTGTAGTGAGATTCAGTAGACTAATGCTAGGGATTAACACTATTGACTGCTCACCCATGATTGATTTTTACAGAATCGACCGGCTGTTAGCAGAAAAAGGAATTAATTCACGTAATTCCCTCCATGTGGTCGTTGTCCAACAATCTCGTTTCCTTAACTTAATCACTGTATAAATGACTCACTATGGCGAAGGTCGTCGGCCCGAAGTTGAAGCGGTGCCGCGGCAAATTGATGCTTCTTTAAGGAAGTTCCGAGAACCACAAGTTACAAAAAAGGCCCTCCCGACCACTGCCAGAATCACGATCTTAATCGCGCTAAAGTGTAATGGACCCCGCATACTCTTTCGCATTTTCCATCGTAAATATTTTATAATATTTTCAAACTTATTTGAATGTCAAAACTTTGGAGCAAAAAATATTTGACGATATTTGGTTGCAGACTGAATTATTGGTAATTGGAATCCCGTATTAATATTTACATAACATAATAAAAGATGGCATTACAATTTATAAGAGATACAATTGTATGTTTATTTATATTGTAACCAAACCCGATTTTATACTGTTTACAATCTCCGGAACGTGTAGGTATGGCACGTGGCTTGCAGTGCCAAATAAATAAAATAATGAAGTAGGAGTAAAATTTCATATCGTATACATTGACACTATCTAAAAATTCTCAAAGCGTAAGTCAAGATAATTGAATCCTCTACATATACGTATTTCATAGACATCACTTTTTAAATAAATTTTTTTACCGTGCTATATTCATCAGAATCGTTATACTGTGCTATTTTGTGATCATATTAGCTCACTGCCCGCCAAATATGCAGAACTTTGGATGGTAACTAAGAATATGGTTGGGATCCTAATAGCAAGATCTGTTGATAAAAGCCTGTGTAACGAGGTCTTTGTGACATGAAAGTGGTCTGAAATTAAATTGACGATAAATAACCAGTTATTTTGGATAAGTTGGTGTCGTAAAAATTTGGCTGTGGTCATTTTGAATAATTGGATTGCATTTTGAATATTATTATTTCTCCTTTGACTGTAAATATACACCTAAGAATAAGAATGATGAATATGATGATGTATTTAATATTCAGTGTTGAGTTCTCGTTAATTAAGACAACGATGTGCTGTTTGGTACTCAGCAATAAATGTTTCAAAACAAATAAAAAAAGATCTAGCTTTGGTCGTGATGGTAGATCTATGAGGTTCTATGATGAACTAGATCATTTTGCTGAATGGCTAACAACTCACAATTTAGTTTTAAATTATGTATATGTAAACAACGTGAATAAAATGTAGGCAAAGATCAATATGGCATAATTAAAGCGGCAATTACCACAATTGAAATGCAGCACGATTAAATTCAACACAAGCGCATTCAAGGACGGCGGTTATAGGAAAGCGCAGTGCGCAACAATTGTGCCTGTCTACACGGTCAAACTTATTGGCTATTCAATGAACCAGATACACTGTCTATAAAACAGATTGGTCACACGACGTAATTGCGCGGGTCAAGGCGATTTTGTGAGATACATTTTGTAGTTCTTGTGACTCAGCATCGTTGACATTCCTCCCTAATCAGCCATTTTACGTTCGAATGGAGAAGTCGTTCCACTAAGTATCCTTTTAGAATGGTAAATGTGATCATGTCTATTTTCTAGCATTGTTTGGACGGTTATCTGGACTGGTAACAGATTGATATAATTTCGAAGTCGGTGAACGGTGTAGAAATCAGTTCAAATATCAGATACCTTCCAACAATAATTTAGAATACGCATTAGGAATTAAACTGACGGTAGATAAGTATACAACATTGTGTATCTTCTATTTAAAGAGGAATCATTAAGATTCTAAAATTGGATAGCAACTACGAGTACCGTCATCTATTGAGTAGTTACATTAATCGCTATGCGTCTTCGGGCCATAAATATTTTACTCCTTCAGGTAAATTCAAAAGTGTTTATAACCATTCATTCCACTAGAGTGTTTCGTAAACACGAAATTTGGAACACTTCCAAGTATTTTACTTGTTCGCCATGGTTTCCTCTGACATTTGCACGGATGCATTCAAAGTGATCTTTTGAGTAATATCTGCAATTTGACCTATTGCAGAGTCTGGAATCCAATAGAATGTAGACATTGCTGTTTTACTTTGAGCTGCAATACATTATTTCTGAATTCCAAGCCAAGTAATTTTAATACGAGGATAATACAATATGTTGATTATAAGTTAAAGCAAAACGGCGTAGATAGATATAAACTATTGAAGTGTCAACAACGATTTGTAGTCCAATCATGAACTTGATCCTTGATGTTGATCTTGAATATCAACAGCTATTGTTGATTCATGATTCATCGGTCTTGGATCTTTATTATTATGTTTAAAAATTAAACGATTTTATACCTTTCCACCTGGACCTATCTTAACACTTTCAGCCCCTTCATTGTATTAATGTTGACTTCATTGTATAATAAAACTTGTGAAACCTTCGTTGCCTTAGGCTAGGTCTTTATTTTATTAGAACTTAATAATAATACCTGTTTCATAATACCCAGTATTCGCGTATATCTGATCATAATAACAGGTTCATAACATACACACAGATAACTAGTACTGTCGTTATTCATTGAGGTATGGCTAAGTGGGTCTCAACTCAAGCGTCTCAACGCCCTTGCCGTTCCACTATCCGTATTGAATGTCATTGTCTATTCAATTGTATCTATTGTATTTCAATCAGCAACTTTGTTACTCGGATTATCTACAGGTAATCAGATTTGGAGGATTCTTTTTACCTGTTTTCGTTGGCGAGAGTACAAAAATGTTCAATTGACAATAAGGCCAGTCATTGTCGGGTCAAGGCACCCGATTTAAAGCTACTTTGGTAACATACTAACAGAGCCTGGCTCTAACAGCTTCATTTATTTCTTCTGCCAAGTCACGTTCCAGACTAAGTAAAACGAAAAAGATAAGGAAAGTCAAATCGAAACGAAACCAGCGCTGCAAATTATTTTGAGTTACAATAAAGGTAACTTTATTGACATATCCACTGTTAACAATAACAACATTTATTTTTTCATCATTTGCCAATATTCTGGGGACTGATTCAACATATCTGAGAATACAACCATTTATTTCAATGTAAAAACAATGTAAGTCAGAAATACCATATTACAAGAAAATAAATTGACTTTCTTCAACGGCTTGCTTTACATTAGCCTTTTCTTATACACCAGCCATTTTCAAGGATATCAGGTATCGGTTCTAGGGCTTCCTGGTAGTTACAGTGGCCAGTTTTTTGTAAACCAGTCTTATTGCTCAATTCATCGGTTTTCGTTTACTGTAAGACAATTTTGGGGGGTTTACTTGCTATAAGCAACTTCCTTATTGGATTGTCCACTTTCTATCCGATGTCTTTCAATGATATAGGTATATTCGCTATATTTCACGCAAGTATCAACATGGCAATGCCTCTCACCTTGGTTCACCATTAAAGACTCATTCCTTCCGTTCATTCCAACTTGGATAACCAATGAATGTATAGGTACTCGATCAATTATTTCAACGTATCGCCATTGAGAACAGTGGAGTTCCACGTCGCTTCCATTTAGTTTTTGTGCCAGTATAATCATACGTAATCTGTCAAATGGTTGTACATTTCTTCGTATTTCGTATTATACTGCTGATCAATGACGTACGTAAACTGCGCGTAAAGGTATGTATGAATCATAACCCCTTTTTATTCCTTTCAACCTGAGCTGGAAATTCCCATGACTTTATAGCTTCAGGCTTCAAGTTCATAGTAAAGCTTATTTAATGACCGCAACAGTTTGTTTTTCTTTATTGTGGAATAGTTTTTTTTTAGATTCAACGTATCAATTATTTCGAGAATGATGTTCGTCATCCGCAAGATTTTTTCTTAACGTTATTTGAATGCTTCAAGAGGCTTTCGCGTCATGCAAGAGTTTAGTGGTTTGTGCCATAAGGGTGTGACTTTTGTTACTTTGTGCGGGACATTGGCTAGTCGTTAAAGCCTTTCATTAAATCATGTGGGTGGTCGAGGTTGATTGTCGGTGGAAAACGGTTTTGCAGTAAAATGTCCGATGCTTTGGCGTAAAAACGACTAATGAAATAGGAACGTATAAAATGACAACATTGCATCTCTTCACACTTTTAGATGGATCCTATTGTTTCTCTATTCCGTTATATGACTCGCGATTCCTGACATGGCAGGCATGCATTCTGTGATACTTTGAAAAGCTACGCATGAGTTTCTTTTAAGTATCTATTGTTAGTTAACTCTTATTCAAGCAGTTATTTGCCATCATGTGGTGTAAATCAAACTAAAATTTGGTTATGACGAACTAACAATAATCATAAAACACCAAACGTAGTATTGTTAGGCATTACTTAATTTGAATATTGGTTTTTCTTTGTGTAAAGCTTGTTTTGGCAAGAGGTCAAGACAATGCTATAAGAACGGAGACGTTGAAGAAGCCAAGAATCTATAATCCGAAAGATGAATCATACCTTATAAAATGCAATGCCAACTTAACATTTTAGAACGAAAGCGTCTTCATATTACTTTGGGTAAGAGCTTACATCATTGACATGCAATGAGCAAGTTCGCGCTATTTATAGATAAAAGTTTCAAATCTTACGTTTGTGTTGTTTTTGTAAGCGTGCAGTAGTGCAACGGGCGCGAATCTGTAAGTCGATCACGGTGGCATGGCGCCGCCGCTCACGCACGTTGCACGTTGCCCATAGGAATGCCACTTGCCTAGCGTCCAGTCCTCGGTACCGTTGGGTACATACAGTTTTGAACATTAAAATAAATGATTATTGATTACGCTTCCATTATGTTTACTAGCTCTATGAGTTGATTTGTCGGTTAAATTACGAAACGTTCTGCTACGAAGGTCTAAAAAGGTTCTTTTAATTATTGTAACTTGAACTTGAAACGCTTTATTGGAAAAAAATAGACTCAATTATTTAAAGAGTCCATAAAAAAAACAAAATTTTTTTAGAGGTTCATTCATTTAAAAAAAAAATGTCCATCAATAGCAGGTCAATAAGCTTTGAGAGGATAGATTAAATAAAAACTCAATTTATTTTCCACACATATATTTTTTTCTTTAAGTGATTTCAGACATGCTGTCTTAGGATTAATTAAAGTATTCCAAGAGAGCAACCAAAATCAACATAGTAAAAACGCTACAATTATCTTTGTTTCTGGGTACGGTCCTCCTACCCATTCTCCTTTTGCCCAACTATTATAAAAAGCTACATTAGGGTTTTTACGAAAAGAAGAGCTTTACATCAATAACAGCCGTGCGATTCTGTAACCATCTCCCCTTGAAAACTTGGGTGAAGTGAGCGTGAAAAGAGCTGTCATTAGGGATTAACACTATTGACACTGCTCACTTCAAGCTCACTTCACTTATGATTTCACGGTGAGATTTTTACAGAATCGACCGGCTGGAGACAAATCAAGTGTAACTGGGTGTATGTGTAGGTATTGTACAGACGCCAGCACATCAAGCTACTACAATCTGTCAGATTTCTTTAATAGATTTTCAACTTTATTGCTAAATTATAAGGTTCAAAGCTGATTGGGAAAATCTGACAGTTTCGGGTAGCTTGATGTGCTGGCGTCTGTACATCACTTCTGAAAGACCTTCAGTATTAGGCAACTCAAAAGTGATCAAAACAGTCGTATATAAAAGGCAACGAAAGGTAACCGATTCGTTGATGTTTTAATAAATTAATTCGTTGACTGAGCTAATAAAAAATCTTGCAACCTCATTAAAAATCGAAGCATCGATCGCATTGGCTAAAGTCAACTAAAAATGAAACCTCGCTATCTAATTACGCTTGATACTGAACACGGTGAATGTTTGTTTATCGTACAGAAGCGGCTATAAGTAGACAGAGGGTAATTATTAGGAGTGTCCACGTTAGCAGGTAAGTCGAGCCGGGCGCGTAAATAGGAATACTACTTCAATAGCTTGGGATCAGGTGGAGAGCGGAAGCGAAATGAGGTAGCATGCTTAGACGGTAAATACTTGTCAACACGTCTCAGACGGTGTTAAGGGTGGGTTCTTAAGGTGGGTTCTAAGGGACTTCTTATCACTTTTTGATACATCTGCTTTTGCTACAGTCTGTGGCTTGATGGAGTACCAACGTGGAAAAACCTCCAGCTAATTATACGCCTGACCTAAACATCTCTTTGAGGTACGTGCTATATTGGATTTCTGCCTTGTAGGTATTTTGTTCATTCATCAAGCGCGACGCATGTTGACCGTCTTCAAATTTAAAACTTAGTTTTAGTTTCACTTTTATTTAGATAGTAAGTTTTTGTTTACATTTTTAATTTTGATTTATTATTTTTTTGTTTGAGTAGGTACGTATAGTTTTTATTGTATTTGTTGGTATATTGGAGTGGCTATCTGACATAATTTTATTTGGTGTTCTGTGTCTTGTAATGTTAATTACTGTGCATAGCTTGTATTGTATTCAATCAAGTATTTTCTAACTGAACAGACAGCTGTGCAGCTGGGGAGTTTGTTGCGCCACTTCATCTCACCGGCGAAAGCACTAGGAAGTGGTGAAGGGCGGGCGTTTTGGGGGACTATCTTTTGTAATTTTGACGTTCGAAAAGTGCTGATTCTCAGCCTAGTTTGAATAAATGACTTTTGATTTTGATTGAGTTCGTTTCCACTTGAGGGAACGATTGAAGTAGCGTCCCTATCTACGCAGCCGAGGCGCAAGTATAAAGCTTATGTCTCTTAAATCTCAGGTTACAGCATCAACGCTGGCACGTGGATCTAAAATATTAACTGGCTTTAGTTTCAGAGTAATGATGGCCCGGCAACGGCCCCGACTTAGCCTTAGAGTTGTAGGTCGTGGGTTCGAACCCAGGCGAGCGCTTTACTTTCTGTAAATAATTACATGAACACTGCTCTCAAAACGGTGAAGGAAAACATTGTGAGGTAACCTGCATGTCCTAGAACCAAAAAGTCTATTAACTGCTCCCAAATTACGATGTGTATTTTTTACTTATTTTTTACATATTTCTTTTACAGAATCTTTTATTATTTGACATTATATATAAAAAATTCTAATTTCAATTCTTATTGGTTGTAATGGCAATCATATCACTTGGTTTTAATAGGTTTTTATATTATTTTTTTTATCCTTTTGATAGATTATTTTATATTTTGCAAATGTGAGGACTTTGTAGGCTTTGTAGACTTTAGATCTGCCGGTCGATTCTGGACAAATCTCACCGTGATACCTAAGGTGAAGTGAGCTTAGAGTGAGCTGTGAGTCATGCTGACGCTAGGGATTGAAACTATTGACGGCTCACTCCACGCTCACTTCACCCAAGTTTTCACGGTAAGATGGTTACAGAATCGTACGGCTGTAGACCATTTTTTAGTTTAGTAAGTACCTACCTGGTAATGGTTGACAGGCCTACGCTGTCCGCCCATTCCTACTGTAATTTGAAAACATTGTAAAAGGGTAACCGTGGAGTTTCATAGGAAACGACCAATTGGAACCGTGCACCTAGCTTATGATGTTTCATAAGTGCCCAAAATGTAGGTTTATGTAAAATGAAATATTTTAATTTTGATTTTTGAAGACACGTACAGTAAAACGGGGCGAATAGGAACGCAGGGGTGAATCGGAACGAAACTTTAAAATTGATTTTAACATTTAAATAATATCGTTTTTTGCCAAAAGGTCTCTTAATGTGTATATACTATATTATAGTTGACGATTAAGTGTAATTGTTGGCTACAAACTATATTACATCAACGTTAAAATCCATTTTAAAGTTTCGTTCCGATTCACCCCTGCGTTCCTATTCACCCCGTTTTACGGTACCTACTACATGAGGGCTCATAAAGTTAAAGAAATACTTCGGGATTATAAGTAGAGACCCGAAATTTCTCTGAAATTCGATGTGCCATATTTACAGCCGGGTAAAGAAAATAAGAAAGTAAATAAATTACTTGACCCAAGGCACACGATATTCACACAAAAACAGAAAAAAACTTAAAATAGTATTGTCTACCTCACGGCAGCGCCAAATAGGCCATTCTGCATAAATGCCAGACGACTAATGCCTTTTTTTTTGGGTGGGAAATTATCAAATAACTTCTCCCGCTTTGGGCGCAGCGGGAGGGCCTGTCAACTTTTACTAACTAAAACCCACGCGTGTTCCTTCAGTTACCTGTGCCAGGGGCCACAGTAACTCTTTCGAACAACCCGCGACCCTGGCAAGCATCGGCCCCAGCGGAACCCGTCAGTTGCTACTGACATCTCTTTGAGGCGCGCGTGGAACACAACGCGCCGTCGACCCGGGCCTGGTCCTTACCGGACGGCGAACTGCCCATTGCTCGCCGTCCGAGATAACTAATGCCTGACGCTGGTTTTCAACTGGACCCTTTGATGCGAGCACGTCTTACGGATGTAAATCAGTACACGTTACAGGAATTGATGGCTGTTACCAAGGGTGCCGAGCTCGTAGACAAATTCTGGGCTCACTCTATTTAGATTGCAATCGACACGCTAAGAGGAAGATGTTGGGTACCGTTGGCTGATACATTCCTTTTTCCAATCGTCTTGCAATACCGTCTTCGAAGTCGTTTATCCCCGAGATTGCTTTTGAGATTTAAGACTAATGCAAGGAAAAGCTAAGTCAGCCATTGAAATACTCGAAATAGGACTGCAGAATGTTCTGCGTTAAATTTTTTTATTTGCTTCAAAATTTTTACCTGTTCTGCATTCCGTCGTACAAAACAGATAGGACCGTTGATGTCATTAGCTTAAAAAGAAATAGAAAAAAGTATGTCATTCCATGAAGAAAGAGTACAACGGCACATCGGTAGACGTAGGTCAAGATTCGCCGCGGATTTCGGGTTACATTTTTTAGATCTTCGGCATAACTAAGACGTTATCAAACTGCTTTTCAGCTTTCGTAGCCAGTTTGAACCGAGTGTGTTCTATTCTATTTGCGTTTTTTTTAATGTAATTTTATTAAGGCTTATTAGTCGATCCGCACGAATTCACTCGCCTAAAACAGGCGAATGGTCACTTTGAATTAATATTTGTTTTTTCTGTAGGCGACTCGCACGATCTGGAACATTTTGAATTTTATCCAATAAAGAATGGAAAAAAGTACACGTTTTATGAACTCTTATCACTTCTGTACGCTACCTAGTGTTCTTTTGACGATTCACACGTTTCGGGCGAGTAGATTGTGCGAATCGACTAATAAGACATAATTAATGCAGATACAACATGCAATTACCTACACTAGCGATTATTTTCATAACGCCAATTTGGTACAAGATTAATATACGTAATCTAAGTTTTATTATGTTTCTCAAGAATCAAGACTATTACTTATTAATTACTTGCTGTTATGGCCGATGGTGTGAATGCTACATACCACGACTTTTATTGCTAACCAGGAATGTATTTACAACGTCGGTCGTAAGCGAACTTTTGTTATACAAATATAATGTAACAGTACGGCTGATAGATTCTGATTAGCGTCCGACAATTGCACTCGGCCCTGCAGATGCACTGTCTCACTGAAATTATGGTACTGACTTGGAAAATGGCGAAAATTGCTGAAGTTTATTGATTGCTAATTCATTTGGAAATGTTATGGTTCGTAAATGAAAAATAGGTTCGTATGTAACTTGTCATGCGTCGAAAAAACCGTCTGATGAAATCAGATTTTTAGTTTTGCACTTTCCAGTTCAAATGTGTAGGTACTGTGAGACATCATTTCCCAGTTTCTTTTGAACTTATTTCCCATCTTCCTCGGCTTCCCAATTTACAACATTTTTAAATATCGAGAAACTAAAAATTTCTACCAGAGCCAACGCATAAAACTTCGACGTTGGGCAAAACAATAGCGCACATGCCACAAAGGTCCCAAGGCGAGTGCGCCCGCGCTTGTGTGAAACGAAGCTTGTTGTCGAGCTGACGGTGCGAAAGGCTCTAAAATAAGTTATGGCTAATTCCTTACTTCAGTCGGTGGCGTGGAATGCAGCACGACACATTGTACTCACTTATCTAAACACTCGGACTTGGCTTGCCACTAAATGCTGAGCCACTATTGGCTGGCACGCACGCGGCTTCGGATTATTCGTTATCATTATGGTTTCGTTATAGCCTAAGTCTAAGAGGTTTTAACTTATCAGGTGCTTTATTGTACGCGTTGTATTCATACTATAACAAAGATGAAACTTAAACAGTGTACTTAGAGCAAGGTAAAACAGTTTTGTCTGCCATAGAGGCGTTGACACAACAGTTTTGTCTTGTGAGAAAACAGTTTTGTCAATCATGTTTGTCAAATTTCTTCTTAATTCTGACTAGACTTGGCAAAATCACAAATTAGGCAAGTACAAAGCTTATGTAACTATGAGATAGGTACAACGACTGAAGCAAACAACGAATGATGTTAAAATTATCGCCATGTGTTTTCAGTGATTAACTGGTGTAGTTTTAAACCAATTTTGTTTTTAAACACTTAAATTGTCATTTATTACAATGCAAAATAATTTATAGCAATATTACTGTCAAATTAATGATTAATTAACGAATAAAGCAAGTTTATTTATCTATCGCGATTTATTGTAATTGGCGTATTCTCAGTTCGTTGGCCGCATCCACATCAGTCTTGTTTAAGTAAGGCTGCTCTATCATCGAAGCCGAATAACTTGGCTATTGATTTAAATGTATGCCTTGTGCCACGAATGCGCATTGTAGTTATTGAGATGACGATTCTTGATCTAAGCCAACCCATCACTACGCTAAAAGATCTATTCCAGCGGTCAGCGATTGCAGCTCGAAAATTATTTACGAAGGTTGACATTTGTGGGACGAAGACTCCGTCAATAGATGCAACAAGGGGCGTGGATGTCGCATATCGCATTTCACAAGCGTTTGAATATTTCCTTATTTTTTCTTTTTCGGCGAATTTTAGTACAGAGGCAACAGGGCGTGCAATATAATAAGGAGCGTCAGTGTCTACGACATGGATATCAAATAACGCCTCCCTCTGAGCATCTCAAACGCCACGGCAAGAAAGATCCTTCGGAGATGATGGGTTCTTTGACTGCGTTTCCCCATGAGTGTTGACATAAGTCGCAGAATAAATCTCTAATTTCATTATGACGACGTGTTATAAGACCACCCTTTTTACAACATAGACCATGATCAACGTTGAATTCATCGCAGCCACAGCCATCACATGATTTTGGCATTGAGACTGGCAACGTAATGCAAGTGCGTTTCTGAGCACTGATGGGGATAGATCGAGATGGTATTTCTTAGTTGGTATGATAGATAGCCAGTCGGAGGATTTTGTTTTCATTTTTGTCGAAATTGATTGTTTAATCGCTCTTTTCTAGACTTGGGAGAGTTTGAGCAAGACGCTATCCCAGAGTTCATCCGTTTTATACTAATTAACTACTTAAAATTGTTATTATTCATATTTACTAAGAGGCCATAGAAAACCGAATAATACATACTGGACATGGCTTCAATTTACGTCACACTTGAGGTTATCTTTAAATCATTAAGTTTATTTACTAACAGATTTGTTGACGGTCAGAGAGAAAACGTAGACTCTGTCCAGTTTCTATGAGATAAACATGTTTGGAAGATATTTTCCTTAAAAAAGAGGCAATCATTTGCACGCAGAAAACACATTCCCAAAAGGGTTCTCTTGTATCATCTTTCGCCTTTTAGTCCGTGCTAAATAAATGTATTTTCTTTTTATTTCTTTCTGACTCCCATGATTCACCCTATCGGTTAAAAAATCCTATTTTTACTAACAGTAAGTTTTTTAACTACTAAAACATTTTGAAGAGGTAAACAATCATCACGATAAAATATTGCTTTCCATTCCCTTTGTACAAGCTATAAATTCATCAAGTTGATGCTCCAGCAGTCACTAAAGTGCTTTTCGTTGAAAGCAAAGGGTGGGAGCATAGTCACCAGCGTAAGATGGCCCCCAAAACCAATTACAATTTCGCTCAGCCGTAAGGGCTTGCTGTATTTTGAGCGGTCACGTTCACCTGGTCGTGTCAGTTAGATGAGCTTATGAATAGACCCAGTTCTTTGTCCAAGCCAGACTAATAAGAATACTGCCAACAGACAATTGCGCGAATTGTTACGCTCAAATGACAAGCGCGTATAAACCCTTTGGATATCTGTGTATATCTAACCGATTTATCGCAGAAAATCAAACTTCTTCGGATACGTATGTCATTCGAGTCAAATTAAATTGAAATAGTTGCTTCAAGCTTCAAGTGGT
Organism: Eremobia ochroleuca; assembly: GCA_949629135.1. Classification (NCBI taxonomy): domain Eukaryota; kingdom Metazoa; phylum Arthropoda; class Insecta; order Lepidoptera; family Noctuidae; genus Eremobia; species Eremobia ochroleuca. The sequence goes on from OX451387.1 coordinate 15,286,150, forward strand.
TTATAGGAGTCATAAAGTATTTTTTATTCAATTGCTTATGTGAGAAAAATTCCAGAGGATTATTTGCAGGCTTAAATACATAACAAGCTTCGTATCGTGTATTGTTCTAAAATGTTTTGTGTTACAACTTTAAAATATCACTAGCTGTGAATACCCGTTTCGCTGGGTCATTTTTAATTGTATAGTTATTTGTTAATGTTAATTATCTATCACTACTTACTTCATAATTTTTATTAATGATAATCACACATTTTTAGTAATCACATGTTTCAACCCGCGTATCTTCTACACCATAAGTATCAACTTGGAACTACCATAGTGCACGATGGGAGCCTTGTACCTATTGCGACATACAAACACTATGCGTCTGCGACGTGCAGTTTTAGCTGCAAAGTGAAATATAGGAGGGGGACCTCTATTGATATACATTAATGGGACCCCATTAACATACATGGACAAATTTTAACACAGCGCTCAGTACGTCTAACCAAAGATATCCAAGCAAAAAAAAAACACTGGTTAGTGATTTTATTTTGACCTAAAATTAATAAATTGCCGGCACATTAGTGTATTTTCGTTTGCTGATTATTTTTCTTGTAAGTAGGTATCTAATGCATTTTTTTTTTTAATATATCGTTTACCACTGTACTTATTTTGGTGGTCTGAATGTTTTCTAATAGTTTGTCCATCTATTTTAATGGGACCTTATATTGTATTTCCTCAAGATATAGATCATAACTTTCTACATGGCACGCTTCATTGTCGTATCTGTTTAGGTTTTAGCTATTCACCTCTCACAGTTTCATCTATTTAGTCTGTCTGGTCCATTGTGTGTCTTGCGTGCCGTATGTGCTGTCGTTCTGTCGCCGTATATATGTGCCGGTCTATTGATTTAGTGAGGCCAACGACAGAGGGGCGTGATTCAAGCGTGACGCTAGGTATGGCAGCGTATTCATTAGGGAATACTGCAATATTCAAGGGCATGGTTTATGTATGGGGATAGTTGAAGGGTGGCCGGTTATTCATGCTCGATGCAAAAAGTGCAGTCACGTACCCTTTCTAGCCTGCTAATATTGATGATTCTTGTTGCGGCACCTGTAATTATTCAATATCTGAGTGCGTGCATTCTGTTAATTTCGTTTCATCACTTCCTGCTACTATTACGACGATGTTCAAGCTAATTTTCAGGGTTCCATAGTCAACAAGAAACCCTTATAGTTTCGCCATGTCCGTCTGTCCGTCCGCAGCTTAGCTCAGAGACTCTTAGTACTAGAGATTATATTTTGGCATGGATATACATACATATTAATCGCGCCGACAAATTGGTAAAATAAAATCATCAACAAAAAAAGTAAGTACCTCCTGCACACGTAAAGTGGGGATGTCTTTTTCTCGTCTACCCGATGGTGTGGGGTATGTTTGGATAGGTCTTTCAAAAATATTGCGGGTTTGTGAAAACAATTTGTCGATTCAGGTATCCGTTTGTGAAATATTAAGCTTTAAAGTGCTAATTTTTGTTAGAGTCAAGTGTCCCCCAGCTAAATGTTTGTTTTTGGATATGTGAAAAGATTCACGGTAGTAGTATGTATAACGAAGTTAAAAGGAAAACTATCACAGCTAAGTGGGCTTTACAAGTTTACGAGTAATAGTCGACCAAATTACATTTGCAGTTTCAATGTATGGTAGAACATGATATTCAACTACAATGTTAAGTTTGTTCTTGGGGTAAATTAATTCCAGCTACGGAACCCTTCATTGTGCGTGGCCTGACACGCACTCGGCCCGTTTTATTGAAATGACTTCTTAAAATGCGAGCTATCCGACCTGATCTCCAAATTAGATCAACTGTTAGTTAAGGAACAAGTCTTTTAAGTGGATCAATCACCAGTGATTGATCCAGTTTTGGGAATCGGATCTCAGTATCTCTAAAATGAAACAAGGACAAATTGAGAACTAACTGACAAGGATATCAGATCAAGAATAATAATATTATATTGATAGATGAAGCAGTGGTGCACTGGTCAAATTCTAATTTCCTTCACGTTCACCTTAAATTCCCAAAGTTTGATGTTCAAAGTTCAAACAGTAATTGATAGAAGTAAAAACATCATAAGTAGGTACTGTATTCATTAGAATACTGTTCAGTAATGTCTATAAGCAGCTTGACAACTATGTATAAAAACTGGTGACCTGCTGTTACAGTCTAGGACGAAGAAGCTTTCACTTATCTTGATTTATATTAATGCTGTGGAATACATTTATAAGGAAAGGTAAGCGGATTTCATGTGCACTTTGTGCTTTTCATCTTTACACATTAGCTTCTCCAACTTTTGATATTTCTTCATATTACCCGTGCATTTTAAGTTAAAAAAAAACTGGGTACTTTATGTGCCATTCTCTACCTCAAATGTTAATACTTTACGTAATAAATGGGTATAGAAATATTACTTGTTCGAATCTGAATAGACCGCATGCATGAATGTTCCTTTTCTTAAAGTCTGTCTGTCGCAAGCTCAGTGGAGCAACTTTGTAGCATCATTAAGTATAAATGTCTTATTAGATGATCCAAAGATATCGTTGTGTAATCAAACCAGATTGCCAGTTGAGTTCATGCAGCAACTTTTTTTGTCGTATTTGTGACCTTCTCAAAGACGCGTTTCTTAATTTAACCTATGTTTGTTTTGTAAGTTCAATATTCTCCGTTCGTTTTTGCTGTCAATAGTCAAAACTGAAATTGCAAAAGTTCACTTGCATATTGGAGTACCTATTTGGACCTAGGCATTGGTGGCAAAATTTTAACCACATAATATTATAATTACGGCAAATAAACAATTTTGTTTTATATCAGCCAGTGCTGCGCGGATGTATGAATGATGTTATGAAGATAAGCAGCAGACATGAGTCCATGAACATGTGTACATACATCATTATTACCGTTTTAATGAACAGTACATATCGGTCGAGAAATGAGTCGATTGATAAAAAAGATACGTTTTCACTTTCGCTCAGATCTTAATTAAACAAGGCACATTTGAAAATGTCACGAACAGCACCTTGACGGCTTGACGACACCTTCGAATTTAACTCGATGGGAACTTAGGAGGTTGGTAGTTGGGTTGACACTTTCTTGCAGAATAAGGACCGCAGCCTCTCGGGAGCATTTCTTCTCATGAGGTAGAATGTAAAGATAAGCCATTTAAAACATTAATAAACTTACCGGAGTGTTCTGTTTATTTTTCCTCCCACTGATATACAAAACCCGCATTTGCGTGGCCAGGATGCACGCAATCGTGCCGTTACACGGCCTGTATGAGCACTGTCCAAAAATACATGGGATATCAGTCGGTTTTTATGCACTTATATGTTTAAACTTGCGATGGAGCAAGTTTTTGTAATGCACATGTACCGAAGCGACACAGGCGACCCGGGTGGCGGCGCGCGGCGGACTGCTGGTCGGGCCACACTCGTGCGGCCGCGCGGCGCGGCTCGGAAGCGACCGGTGACGACGCGCGACGAGGGACCGTGAAAGAAGGGCCACAACCCGACTGCGTTTTTTGTCCCGTCTAAGATTAGCAACAAACAACGTCTGGCTGGGACCATTCAAAGGAGTTCGGAGTTCGGATTGGGCGTAAGTGATGACACGCTGTTGTAGCACTGCACTGAGCTCTTGCAAGGTTGAGGGTTTAGTAACTGGGCTTTGGATAAAATTAGTGCGTATCTGATCTTGTTATATTTACATTTAAATACCGTGCCAGGCTCAAAGATATGAGATGTTAACCAGATTTCGTTAGCTTTAGGGTTATTAATATGCAAACAGCCGTTCAGAAGTTTTGAGTTAGGTATTGAGTTTCTTCAGAAAGTGTTTTTTTTGCGAATATCCTGGATGTAGAGGGTCAGCCGGGATGTAACATTGCGATACGAATGTGCTATTGAAGCCGAGAGGCCGAGTGTGTCAGACTTCCGGGATTGCCGGCATGGAAGCCACGACGTAATGTAATAGAAAACGTATTGCACAATTTCCTGATCTGTTGGAATAGTACTAGACTGAATCGTATTTGAACTATCTAAGTTAATATAGGTAGAGACCTACACTTACTTTTAATAGTACCTAACTTTGAAAAATATTTTCGAAACAGCAATTTCGTGAAGTAGGTTACAATTATACATACATAGGTCGGTACTTAACCGCACTATGTACGTATGTTTCTATTACTAGAAATATCATTGATTCCATTATGTTATACAATCTAGTGCCTGTCGGCCATCAATTTCACACCTACTGTGCAATGCTAAATTATCATAAAAATAGTCTCTAAAAGTTTCATCCGTATCTCTTTTTTTCATCTCTTCTTTTCTGAAATTTTCATCACTATCATTTATTTCCATGCGTAATTTAGCGTTAGCAAAGTGTTATACCACTTTTTGGGCAACCCACAAAGTTTTTAACGAGCATGGTGAGTTGTCTGTTTTTCATTCCAATCATAAACATTGGCGTATTATTTATCTTTCTCAGCTATCGCTCAATATCTTCGGATCTACTATCAGGGTCAAAATCTGGGACTATATTAGTGATTAAACATACTGAAACACTCTTACTTGAGCCTTGTATCATTGCGATTATCCGTATATCAGGAGATCATCTCCATGACTATGCACCTACATGACCTTCATTGCAGCATTTCTACATGGCTCATTAAAAGCACAAAAATGGCTTACTAACAGCACACTACCTGGTGTACAAACAGCACACCTACATGGTTGCATACAATCACATAAGTGCCTAAGTTGAACCCTTAATCACAGCTCACCTACATCGCTGCATAAGTTCACGTAAGTGCCTACGTTAAACTCAGAACTACAGTTCACTCACATGCCTGCATAAGATCATATAAGTGCCCATGTTAAACTCAGAACTACAGATCACCTACATGGCTGCATAACATCCCATAAGTGGTGCGATGCATAACGTCTCTGTCTAGTGCCAAGAGCGGAAGCCACAGTACGTTGCCTGGAACCAGCTTGTAACAATCCGATGACTCTCATCATCTCTTCTCGTGTCAAATGATGTCGTCGCTCCATATCGATGCAGTTTTTTTCAGTTCCGATGCAGAAGTTGTAATGGTTTTGTAAAAACGCTATTACACACTTATATAGGAATCCTGACTGACTATTTTCTATTTTTAATCAAAATTCAAAGAAAATTCTTTATTCATATAGTGAAATTACCTAAAAAGAATCAATAACGATCCAAAAAAATTAAAATAATAATCCCCAATTGCGGCGATACCTACTCTAAAATGTACTTGATCCCTAGACTCTTTTGATGTGTGTAGTGGCCGGTCGATATACTTAAGTATCATAAAATGTTTTTGTAAGAATACAAAAGCTGTCTTTTGCTGGGGTAACTAGTTGATGAAGCTATGTGTACAGTCACCAAATAAGGTGGCTCGTCGGATATAGTTGACGTTTAGTAAGAAACCGATGGATGTTTTTGAAAGAAATTTAACTTGAAATATGGACTGTTTGTTTTCTATTAATTAAAATCAATGTAATTAGAAAACCTCTATTGGTTTGGGGCTGTTAATTTATTACGTAAGATGATTTGAGGATTTTTGCTTTGCAATTATCCTCCATAATTTTACTTATACCATAATTGTACTTTTGAGATCTTACGTAAGAACAATCTAGACCCTACCACCCCCACGTAAGAGAAATAAGACTAGTTTGAGTGCCCTCCCCCTCAAATTGTCTTACGTAATAAATGAACACTTTCTTACTAAGTTTCAACTATATCCGATGACCCTGGTTACTTATCTCCTTTGGTGACCGTACATAAGCTGACCGAATTTGTGGAGATAGAAATATGCACCTACTTTACATATTCATAGACACTGAGAGCGAGGCGAGGCGTAATTTTCGCCAGCAGCGCCACGAAAAAAAAAACAGGGTACCCATAACTGACTATTGTTAGAATATTGGTGAAGGTACCTACCTACCTAACTAAGGCGTGTTTTTTTATAATAATAAAGCAAGAGTGAGGGGCTCGTGGCTAAATAATAACTGCCGCACAGGTCGATCGACCAGGTTAAGCTACGCTTGCCACGGTTGGTCTGTGAAAGGGTCACCATCTTTACATACCGAGACCCCTCCGTGCCCTTGAAAGCACGTTAAGCCGTTGATACCGGCTGTCATTCGTGGATCTTTGACAGTCGTTACGGGTAGTCAGAAGCCCGAAAGTCTGACAACCTGTCTTACCTAGGGGTATCGTATTACCCAGTAAAAAAAAAAGGAAAAAGGCTCGGCAGATGATGAATAAAGCAAGAGTGAACAGGCATCCTATGGACACGCTCGTTCCATCATAAACCTCATCCATCGCTTTCCATCAGGCGTGACCGAGGTCAAGAGCATTCAGTAATAAAAAATAAAAAAATCGTAAATGCTTTTTTAAAAGACAATCCTCTAAAGCCTGCCCATTTAAAAGCAAATCTGATAAAAAATGACACGTCATTAACACGAAGAAATACATATTTTTTTTTAAGGCGATTGGCATTTTTCAGAAAATAAATTGTAGTACCTACCTATGATCTCCCAAACGTGTATGACAATAGTATCTATTGTGTAACGCGCGCACGCAATGTACGAGAATTGATACCACATGTCAGGATTACGTTGGTATTCGGTATTAGATATGCGGTGACCGCAACTGACTCGCTTCCTGCTGGACCTATGTTTATGTCTAGTAATATAACTAATATACAGAGTGTTAGGTTAAAACGAGGGACATATTTTAGGCCCTGTACTAGATACGCGCGGCTACACGTCAAGGTATTGAGCAAACAATTTTGATCATTGTACAGACGCCAGCACATCAAGCTACCCGAAACTGTCAGATTTTCCCAATCGACTTTGAACCTTATGCTTTAGCGCTAAAGTTGAAAATCTATTAAAGAAATCTGACAGATTGTAGTAGCTTGATGTGCTGGCGTCTGTACATTTTGCCTATTAACTTAAGAGAGGTGCGGACAAGCCACTATGGCTTCAGTGATACAATAAACACAACACGATACAAAATAAAAAAATACAATATCATCGAAAAGTAAACAATATTGATATTTCAATAACAAAACAGACAAGATGATAGAAATTATGAGAACTATTCTCACAACTACGATCGTCTTCAGGTGGTTTTCTTTGAGAGAAGGCTTGTCAACAAATACGTGACAGATGCATTTACAAACAAACTTACCTATAAAATAAGTATCTTATAGTAAGAGAACGAACAAATCTATCCTTGATCAACTACACATAAAAGATAGACTACCTATCCACGATCTGTTACCAAAGGATTCTCGGTGAATTTGGTCACATTGGCCGTCGGGAATCAGATAATCTTGAAAAGTTGGTTGGGCAAGGTAGATGGGAAAACACCACTGGACTAGACTCAGTGGACTCTCTGTTACGACCACCCTGAGAGAAGCTGAAAACCGAACGAACTGGAGGAACATAGTACATAAAGCCATGTATGCCTTTCAGGGGCACGACCTTCAGTACTGCAGTACGCGACCAAGAAGAAGATCTATAGTAATTTAAACTTTCTTCGTCCTTTTAAATATTGCATCCTATATGGGGCTGTTAATACAGTGTGTCCGGACATGGACTAGCGATATTCTAAATACTTAAATATAAGCTATTTTAAAGTACAATTACACTATAGGCTTAGGTCCAATATACTTCCCCGCTATGTGGCAGCCATTTTGTTTTTTTTGTTGAAGTATGCTCTATGCGAGTACAAAAAAAATCATATATCTCAAAGTTTTAGTCATACTGAGATAAAAATAGGCTTATTCGAAAGGCAATAATATTGTCTACCGTCTGCACTACAAAGCAATATGTTCACAATTCCATAACTTTTGAAAAAAAATGTGAAAGTCGAAAAAAAAAACAAAAAATTATGCAATTCAACCAATAATTGTTAATTACTACAAAAACAACCCCGAGAGCTTTTTTATTTTTTATACTAGATCGACAGTTTTTGAGCTAAGCTACAATACAACATAAAATTCACAACTGTATGTCTAATACTTTAAGAGTTATTGTTGTATGAACATAGCGTATGCGCAAGCACAAAAGGCCTTTGTCGGAACCCTAAACAGGAAATCATTAAAAAAACATAACATTCATATTGAATTTTATTTAATGTTTTTTCCAATATTAAATGAAGATTAAAATATCTAAAGCAGTTGCTCAAAGTGGCCACCTCCAGCTTGTAGACACACTACGGCTCTCTGTGCCACCTGGGTTGATGAGCGCCTAATTAAATCCAAATCGGATCTAATTTCTTCGGCGGCTGCCATAATTTTTGCGACGAGTTCTTCCCTGGTATTTGGAACTGTAGCGTATACTTTTTGTTTCATATGACCCCACAAAAAATAATCCAAGGGTGTCAAATCGGGTGAGCGAGGCGGCCACGCTACTACACCACCACGACCGATCCATGGCTGTAGATTATTATTTAAATATTCTCTCACTGCTCGAGAAAAATGCGCGGGTGCACCATCGAGCTGGAACCACATACGCCGACGGTATGATAGAGGTAGGTCCATGAGGCTGTCCGCAAACTGTGTCTGTAAGAATTCTAAAAATCTAGCGCCGTTTAATGTAGGTGGCAATTCCAATGGCCCTATCAGCCTATCGTTGATTATGCCGGCCCACACATTTACTGAGAATTCATGTTGAAATGAGCTTGGGCGCACCGCCCTTGGATTTGCGGAGCACCAGAGATGGTCGTTTCTGTGGTTTGTAATCCCAGCTCTTGTAAATTTGGCTTCATCAGTCCACAGTATTCTTTGTAAAAAATTACGGTTCTGTCTCAAATTTCTATTTATCCACGAACAAAACACAGATCTCGCAGCAAAATCTGGTTCGATCACGTCTTGAACCCGTCGAAAATGATAAGGGTGTAACCCTTCTCTTTTCAAAATTCTCCATACATGCCACTTAGACATTCGAAGTTGCACTGAAATCCGTCTAACGCTTAGTCTAGGATCATTGGTTATTAGTCTAAGCACTTCTTCTTCATCTTCGGGCGATACCAAGCGATTGCGTTCATTAACAGCTCTTTGAATACCTCTTTCCGCTAATCTTGAATGCACGTCGATAAAAGTTTGGCGACTCGGTGTAGGCCTGTTAGGGTACCTTCGTCGATATTCTTGTACAGCCAAATTTGCACTTCCATTGCAAAAGCCATACACAAAGTGTATGTCAGCAATATGTTGCGATGAATATTGACGCTGTGCCATACTTTATCACACTTTTAAATACAAAACACTAACGCAGCACGTAAACAGCACGGACGGTAAGTGAAAGTAGCGATAGCGATCACAACGCAGGGCGAGGGACAACTAAACTAACCCAACTAATAATTTGTCCTTAAAACTGATTTTGTTTCAGGTAGTGGACTAATACGTTCTATCTCGCTTACTCACGGTAGTAACGAACAGTATTTCTCGCCTGCTCTCAGATGGAATACAGTGAATGCCATAAATGACACTCTGGCGGTTAACAAAGATGTTTTGTGCTTGCGCATACGCTATGTTCAAACAACAATAACTCTTAAAGTATTAAACATACAGTTGTGAATTTTATGTTGCATTGTAGCGTAGCTCAAAAACTGTCGATCTAGTATAAAAAATAAAAAAGTTCTCGGGGTTGTTTTTGTAGTAATTAACCATTATTGGTTGAATTGCATAATTTTTTGATTTTTTTTTCGACTTTCACATTTTTTTTCAAAAGTTATGGAATTGTGAACACATTGCTTTGTAATGCAGACGGTAGACAATATTATTGCCTTCCGAATAAGCCTATTTTTATCTCAGTATGACTAAAACTTTGAGATATATGATTTTTTTTGTACTCGCATAGAGCATATTTCAACAAAAAAAACAAAATGGCTGCCACATAGCGGGGAAGTGTATTGGACCCAAGCCTATAGTGTAATAGTACTTTAAAATAGCTTATATTTAAGTATTTAGAATATCGCTAGTCCATGTCCGGACACACTGTATATTACGTAAGACGATCTTGGGGAGTCCGAACAAGTCTTATTTCTTCTTACATGGGGGTGGGAGGGGTCTAGATTATTCTAGATACTAATCTTATGTAAGATTCAAAGGAGAGGGGTTCATTCAGGTCTTATTTTTTCTTACGTAGGGGGGAGCGGCGGTCAGAAATTAGTTGAAATTGTCTTACGTAATAAATGAACCTATGATGAACCCTATCGTAACACTCTCGAAATGTAAGAGTAGTAGGTAGCCCAGAGGTAACGGCCCCGACTTACGAGATGATTGTGTAGGTCGTGGGTTCGAGCCCAGACACGCGCTTTACTTTGTATAAAGAATCATTTCATCACCGCCGCTCTCAAAACGGTGAAGGAAAATATCGTGAGGAAACCAACATGTCCTAGGACCAAAAATTCGAAGACAAGTGACATTACCAACCCGCACTGGGCCCGCGTGGTTGATTACGGCCCACTCCCTCTCAAAGAGTGGAGGCCTATGTCACAGCAGTGGGGACTTCATAGGCTGTTTATGATTATGCTCGTTGTGGATATAAAGAAGATTTACCTTTATATCAGCAACGCTATAATATAATTTCGTTACTAGCCCGTCACAAATTAGTTCTAGTTAAACCCCGTTCCAGGAATGCAATCAGCCTGTATAACGTTCTTGATTCATAATGCTGCTGTTATCAAGATTTACTCATACAATCCCAAAGATTATCT